>JABXJD010000235.1:682500-1001118 GCA_013375575.1 Percina caprodes | reverse complement strand
AAAAATAAGATAAAATAGTATGACAATAAAGAAAGTGGAATAAGAGTGGTATGTCTAATGATAAAAAAAAATACTGATTCTATGACAAAAATTTATTTACAGTGGTGTGAAAAAGTGTTTTCCTCTCATTTCCTGTTCCTTTGCATGTTTGTCACACTTAAGTGTTTTGGAACATCCAACCAATTTAAACAATAGTCAAGGACAACACAAGTAAACACAAAATGCAATTTGTAAATGAAGGTGTTTATTATTAAAGGTGAAAAAAAATCCAAACCATCATGGCCCTGTGTGAAAAAGTGATTGCCCCCCTTGTTAAAACATACTATAACTGTGGTTGTCCACACCTGAGCTCAATTTCTCTAGCCACACCCAGGCCTGATTATTGCCACACCTGTTCACAATCAAGGCATCACTTAAATAGGAGCTGCTTGACACAGTAAGGTCCACCAGAAGATCCTTAAAAGCTACACATCATGCCGAGACCCAAAGAAATTCAGGAACAATTGAGAAAGAAAGTAATTGAGATCTATCAGTCTGGAAAGGGTTATAAAGCCATTTCCAAAGCTTTGGGAATCCAGCGAACCACAGTGAGAGCCATTATCCACAAATGGCGAAGACATGGAACAGTGGTGAACCTTCCCAGGAGTGGCCGGCCGCCCAAAATTACCCCAAGAGCGCAGCGACGACTCATCCAAGAGGTCACAAAAGACCCCACAACAACGTCCAAAGAACTGCAGGCCTCACATGCCTCAGTTAAGGTCAGCGTTCATGCCTCCACCATCAGGAAAAGACTGGGCTAAATGGCCTGCATGGCAGAGTTCCAAGGAGAAAACCACTGCTGAGCAAAAAGAACATCAAAGCTCGTCTCAATTTCTCCACAACACATCTTGATGATCCCCAAGACTTTTGGGACAACATTCTGTGGACCGATGAGACAAAAGTGGAACTCTTTGGAAGGTGTGTGTCCAAGTATATCTGGCGAAGGAACACTGCATTTCATAAAAAGAACATTATACCAACAGTAAAATATGGTGGTGGTAGTGTGATGGTCTGGGGCTGTTTTGCTGCTTCAGGACCTGGAAGACTTGCCGTGATAAAAGGAACTATGAATTCTGCTGTCTACCAAGAGATCCTGAAGGAGAATGTCCGACCATCTGTTTGTGTACTCAAGCTGAAACGAACTTGGGTTCTGCAGCAGGACAATGATCCTAAACACACCAGCAAGTCCACCACCGAATGGCTGAAGAAAAACAAAATGAAGACTTTGGAGGCCTAGCCAAAGTCCTGACCTGAATCCTATTGAGATGTTGTGGTATGACCTTAAAAAGGCCGTTCATGCTCGAAAACCCTCTAATGTAACTGAATTAGGACAATTCTGCAAAGATGAGTGGGCCAAAATTCCTCAGGATGCTGTAAAAGCCTCATTGCACATTATCGCAAACGCTTGGTTGCAGTTGTTGCTGCTAAGGGTGGCCCAACCAGTTATTAGGTTTAGGGGGCAATCACTTTTCACACAGGGCCATGATGGTTTGGATTTTTTTCACCTTTAATAATAAACACCTTCATTTACAAATTGCATTTTGTGTTTACTTGTGTTGTCCTTGACTATTGTTTAAATTGGTTTGATGTTCGAAACACTTAAGTGTGACAAACATGCAAAGGAACAGGAAATGAGGAAGGGGCAAACACTTTTTACACCACTGTACCTGTTACCTAGCTAAAAGCATGTGAAAAAGATGTCTTTAGTCTGCTTTTAAAGCAGATACTGTTGTATCAGACCTTAGTTCATGTGGAAGAGAATTCCAGAGAGTAGTGTTGTGGTGGGGACCGGCTGGCCGTGAGCCTGTTCTGTTTATTATTATTTGCTCTTTTCTTTTCGCACCTTTGTTATTGTTTCCCGCCCTGTCCTCTGTTTGGTTTTTGTTTTTGGTTTTCTCTCCTCCTGTCTCCTCCGAAGCCAGCTGATTACCCACACCTGTCTCCTGCCTGCAATCATCAATCGTCTCCGCCACACCTGCCAGTCCACACCAGTTCTTGTCGCTCACACCTGCCTGCCAATTACCATCAACCACAGTATATCTACCCCGGCTCTCCACTCACTCTTCACCTGAACGTTGACTCATCTACCTGGGTGAACCTTTCAGAGCCAGAAACACTTTTCCGCGTAACGCTATCCTGCCTCCGTGTGTGTGTCCTTGCATGTACTTACCCCTTTTTGCATCCTCTCTTTCAGTTCACTCCGGTCAGCTGGCTTCGGATCTTCCCCCGGTTCTCCTCCTCCTTCGGCGCCCCTCATCATCTCCACCCCTGCCTTCATCCGCGCCACACCTGCAGCCAACCCGCGGTTCTCTCCCCAGCCCTCAGCCTTCTCAGACTCCTCGCCATCCGCTGTGCCGGTGTCTCCCTCCTCCTCGGCTCGCTCCCGGTCCCCTCCTGGACTCCATCCTCGCCCTTCCCTTCTGGTTCCCCAACCCTGCCAACCCTTCGGCTACTCCACCCCTAGGCTCCCTGCCTCCACCTCCCCGTTACCCTCTCCCCTTCTCTCCTAATAAACATCTTTCCCGTGAGTCGTGCGCCTGGGTCCGTCCTTCCCCCGTAACAGTACGTTCAGGTCACCATGGATCCAGCCGACTCACCCCCTGCCCCCGATCCCGCACCTCCCCTTCCAGATCTGTCCTTCGCCGTGGCCTCCCAGGGGGCGCTGCTCGGGCAGCACGCCTCAGCCCTTACGGCTATGGCCGAGATGCTTCGCTCCCTGACCGAGGAGGTCCAGCGGTTGAATAGACAAACCGCTCCCCCGGGTCCCTCCGTTTCCGTCACCGGTCCTGCCCCTGCTATCCCTTCCGCTCCGCCTGTCCCTCTCGCTCACTCCGTCCCGTCTGATTTGGCCCCGTCTTCTCCACGCGAAACTCCGGTCTCCACTCCTGACAAATTCTCCGGCGTGCTGGGTACGTGCGAGGGGTTCCTAGTGCAGTGCTCCCTGGTGTTTAGCAGACAGCCAGTAACCTTCCACTCCGACGAGTCCAGGGTTTGCTTCGTGGCTGGGCTGCTCCGCGACCGTGCGCTCTCCTGGTTTACCGCCGTGAGACGATCGAGGCCTGATCTCCTCTCCTCGTACCCTTCTTTCGAAGAGGAACTTCGGAGGGTGTTTGACCAGCCCGCACGGGGTCTGGAGAGGAGTTCCCGCCTCATGTCTCTCCGGCAGGGGATCGCAGTGTCGCGGAGTACCTGACTTCCGCATCCTGTCCGCGGACTCGGGTGGAACAATCGGGCTCTCCGTGACGTTCCTGGCCGGTCTTAGCGACCGGCTAAAGGACCTTGGCCGCCAGAGGCGAGCCGGAGAGCCTGGATGATCTAATCGGCTTAGTCACCGATCTTGACAATCGCATGCGGGAGAGGGATAGAGAGCGCCACCATCGTTGCTCGCCCTCTACCCGACCCAGTCCGCCACCGTCTAGGGTCGCTGCTCCTCGCCACCCAGCCGCGCCCCGCCATTCCTTCGCCACTTCATCTCGGTCTGTCCTGCGGCCAAAGAGCAGGCTCGCCAGCAGCGGAGCTCTGGCGAGCCACATCCTTCCCAGTCGCCGCCACTACTCGACGCTTCCCTTACCTGGCGCGACATCTCCGTTCCTCTGGGGGCGCTCGTTGACTCCGGGCGGACGCTAGCTTCATTGACATTGAACTCGCCCGTCAACTCGATTCCCCATGTTCCCCTGGACACTCTCCGTGCCACCAGCCTTAACGGTAAACTCCTCACCACCGTCACTCACTGCACTCCCCGCTCGAGCTCCTCACCTCCGGCAACCACCACGAATCCCTCTCACTCCACCTTATTTCCTCTCCCACTACCCCCATTGTTCTCGGTCTCCCCTGGCTCACGACTCACAACCCTAATGTGGACTGGGCGCGGGGAAAGATTAGAAACTGGAGTACCGAATGTCACTCCAGCTGTCTCCTGTCTGCTAGAGCCCCCGGTAAGACATCCATTCCTGACCCGTCACCCGAGCCCCCGGACCTGTCATTGGTCCCCGCCGAGTACCATGACCTCGCCCTAGTGTTCAGTAAAGACCAGGCCATGTCCTTGCCCCCACCGTCCCTACGACTGCTCCATAGCCCCCTCCCGGATGCCCTCTGCCTAACAGCCGCCTGTTCAAGCTGTCCGGTCCGGAAAGGGAGGCTATGGAGCAGTACATTAAAGACTCTCGCGGCCGGCATCATCCGCCCATCCTCATCCCCGTGGGCGCCGGTTTCTTCTTTGTGGCCAAGAAAGACAAGTCGCTTGTCCCTGCATCGATTACCGGGGCTCAATGCCATCACAGTACGCAATAAATACCCTCTGCCCCTTATGGATTCCGTCTATGAGTCCCTCTCCCGGTCCACTATATTCACCAAGCTCGATCTTCGCAACGCCTATCACTTGGTCCGGATCCGGGAGGGGGACGAATGGAAAACTGCGTTTAACACCCCTTTGGGTCATTATGAGTATCTGGTCATGCCCTTCGGGTTAACCAATGCCCCTGCTGTGTTTCAGGCCCTGGTCAACGACGTGCTGCGCGATTACCTCCACCGCTTTGTCTTCGTCTACCTGGACGACATCCTAATCTTCTCCCGTGACCCAGTCCAGCATACCGAACATGTCCGCCTGGTGCTGCAGCGGCTCCTGGAGAACAGGTTATTTGTCAAGGCCGAGAAATGTGAGTTCAGTGCCCCCTCCGTTCAATTCCTCGGTTTTGTTTTGGAGAGTGGGTGGCTTAGAGCTGACCCCGAAAAAATCAAAGCGGTAGTAGACTGGCCCACTCCCACATTGGTTAAACAACTGCAACGCTTCCTGGGGTTTGCCAACTTTACAGGCGGTTCATACGCCGTTACAGCCCGTAGTCGCTCACTTACCTCCCCCCCGTCTGTCCCGTTCACCTGGTCTCCGGAAGCCGCTGCAGCCTTCTCCCACCTCAAATCCCTGTTTACCTCTGCCCCGTCCTCACCAATCCCGACCCTTCCCTTCAATTTGTGGTGGAGGTGGATGCCTCTAATACGGGGTGGGGCCGCTCTGTCCCAGCGCTCCCCCTCAGACCAGAAACTTCACCCCTGTGTCTTCTTTTCCAGACGCCTCTCCCCACTGAGCAGAATTACAGCGTGGGGGACCGGGAGCTCTTGGCCGTGAAGCTGGCGTTGGAGGAGTGGAGGCACTGGCTGGAGGGCGCCCAACAACCGTTCATCATCTGGACCGACCACAAGAACCTCTCCTATCTCCACTCCGCCCAACGACTCAACTCCCGACAAGCCAGGTGGGCTCTGTTCTTCAATCGCTTCAACTTCACCCTCTCTTATCGCCCTGGTCCCAGGAACACCAAGCCCGATGCCCTCTCACGCCTTCACTCCCCCGACGACTCCAGCAGCCCACCTGACTTCATCCTCCCTCGCTCCTGCCTGACCGCCTCCCTGGTCTGGGAGGTGGAGTCCACCGTCCGCCGCGCCCAGTCTACCGACCCCGACCCCGGTACCGGACCCACTGGCCGCCTCTACGTCCCCCCCGGAGCCCGTTCCCAGGTCCTGCAGTGGGCACATGCCTCCCGCTTCAGCTGCCATCCCGGCAGGGCCCGCACGTTGTTCCTGATCCGCCAACGCTTTTGGTGGGACACGGTGGAGAAGGACTGTCGGGACTTCGTGGCCGCCAGGTGTGTGCCCGGGCCAAGCCATCCCATCAACGGCCCGCCGGTCTGCTCCGCCCCTTCCCATCCCGGTCGACCCTGGTCCCACATCGCCTTGGACTTTGTCTCTGGACTGCCCAACTCCCAAGGTAACACAGTGATAATGACAGTGGTGGACCGTTTTCTAAGTCTGTACATTTCATCCCTCTGCCCAAGCTTCCCACAGCACTGGAAACTGCCAAACTCATGGTCCATCACGTCTTCCGACTCCATGGCATCCCCAGGAGATCGTTTCCGACCGGGGACCCCAATTCTCCTCCCAGCTCTGGAAGTCCTTCTGCCAAGCCCTCGGAGCCACAGCCAGCCTGTCGTCCGGCCATCACCCCCAGACCAACGGACAGACCGAGCGGGCCAACCAGGACCTGGGGGCAGCCCTCAGGTGTGTGGCGACCGTGTCCCCTCGGTGGAGTACCCATCTACCCTGGGTGGAGTACGCCCACAACTCTCTGCCCAGCGCTGCCACTGGGATGTCGCCCTTCATGTGCGCCCTGGGGTTCCAGCCACCGCTATTCCCGGCCCTGGAAAAGGAAGTTGCGGTCCCATCAGTCCAGGCGCACCTTCGGCGGTGCAAGCGGGTGTGGAGGGAGGCCAGAGCGGCGCTGCAACGCACCACGGCGCTCAACAGACGCCTAGCCGACCGCCACCGGAGGCCGGCCCCCATCTACCAGCCCAGCTAGAAGGTGTGGCTCTCATCCCAAGACCTCCCGTTACAGACCCCGTCTAAGAAGCTCACCCCGGTTCGGGGCCTACACCATCGAGGCAGTTGTGAACCCCACCGCCGTGAAGCTCAGACTCCCATCCCACCTCAGAATCCACCCCGTGTTCCACGTTTCCCGCATCAAACCCGTCTCCACCAGCACCCTCTCCGTCCCAGTGGCAGCACCACCTCCACCCAGGATGATCGACGGCCACCCAGCCTACACGGTGCGCCGCCTCCTCGACGTTCGACGTAGGGGTCGGGGCTACCGGTACCTGGTGGACTGGGCCGGCTACGGCCCGGAGGAGCGCTCCTGGATCCCGGCCAGCCAAATCTTGGACCGCACCCTGCTGGATGACTTTTACAGGGCCCACCCGGACAAGCCTGGCGGTCCGCCTGGGGGCGTCCGTTGAGGAGGGGGTACTGTTGTGGTGGGGACCGGCTGGCCGTGAGCCTGTTCTGTTTATTATTATTTGCTCATTTCTTTTCGCACCTTTGTTATTGTTTCCCGGCCCTGTCCTCTGTTTGGTTTTTGTTTTTTGGTTTTCTCTCCTCCTGTCTCCTCCGAAGCCAGCTGATTACCCACACCTGTCTCCTGCCTGCAATCATCAATCGTCTCCGCCACACCTGCCAGTCCACACCAGTTCTTGCCGCTCACACCTGCCTGCCAATTACCATCAACCACAGTATATCTACTCCCGGCTCTCCACTCACTCTTCACCTGAACGTTGACTCATCTACCTGGGTGAACCTTTCAGAGCCAGAAACACTTTTCCGCGTAACGCTATCCTGCCTCCGTGTGTGTGTCCTTGCATGTACTTACCCCTTTTTGCATCCTCTCTTTCAGTTCACTCCGGTCAGCTGGCTTCGATCTTCCCCCGGTTCTCCTCCTCCTTCGGCGTCCCCCTCATCATCTCCACTCCCTGCCTTCATCCGCGCCACACCTGCAGCCAACCCCGCGGTTTTCTCCCAGCCCTCAGCCTTCTCAGACTCCCCGCCCGCCATCCGCTGTGCCGGTGTCTCCTCCTCCTCGGCCTCGCTCCCGGTCCCCTCCTGGACTCCATCCTCGCCTTCCCTTCTGGTTCCCCAACCCTGCCAACCCTTCGGCTACTCCACCCCTAGGCTCCTGCCTCCACCTCCCGTTACCCTCTCCCTCTCTCCTAATAAACATCTTTCCCGTGAGTCGTGCGCCTGGGTCCGTCCTTCCCGTAACAGAGTAGGGCCATAATGACTGAACGCAACATTAAGAATTGATTCTAGGTATAATGAGGAGAATTTGATTAAAAGGTAACAGTGAGGCTCAATGTAATGATGACATTGTGTCCACCATTAACAGCCACAGGAATGAATGAGACGTTCTGTTCAACCTAGAGATGGAAAACTTTCTGATACAACCACACACAGACTAGAACCTCCAAACTATGATGTTTTTCCAACACTGTATGAGCTTTTTTAGAATCTTTCAGCTCATAGTTTTGGTTTCATGGCCCTCAAACGACCAGAAAAATGCTGCTTTAAATTTTAAAGAAAAGTTGATGAACCAGCAAACACTTGAATTAACTGACTCAGTTCTTTTAGGTAGACATTATGAGGAACAGAAATATTTACAGAAGAGATTTTTGCACGATTTGTGTCTGAAATTACAAAAGTGCTGTTTAGTAAATGAACGGATGTAAAGCGGTTGTTACTATTAATGATCATTTCCTGGGTTTTGGATGTTTAGAGCAGAAGATTGTTGTAGCACCACCACCACCAAGTAACTGCCTGACTACATGCTTCAAATAACTGTAATCCTAGTTTTTGGTTATAGAATACATTTTATTACTAATATCCTGAAAATTTCTGAGGGGAAATATAAGATTATAAGATCAAGTGCAGATTTGAGTCGCGCATGCGTCAAGAGACGAGTGAAGATGTGATTATAGACATATAAAGAGTAGACACCGCATCAATCGTTACTGCCTACTGGCAAGAAATCCAGCCGCCATCTTGGACTGGTCATACTGCTGTTTAGCAGAAGATACAAGATGCCAGAGCACTGTGCAGCATATTCCTGCTCAAATTGGCGGATTTCTTTTAATCTTATCTCTTTCACTCTGGGTTCTGTAAAGCATTTTGCATCTGTGTTTTAAAAATTGCTACATAAGTTAAGTTTTGCGACTTTTCAAGGGAGATTCAACCAAGTTAATGTGCAGTTTAAATAAAAACTGCCACTTTTCATTTCATACTGCTACTTTAAACAAGTACTGGTACGCGCTTTGTTAGGGGTGCAAGATATATCAACGCAATATCGTTACACAGCAGATCGTTATATGAGTGAGTATGACCTATACATTATTCTGGGGGTCCAAAAGCAGCACTAATGTCTGCTTATGTTGTTATTAGGCCTACATTGGGATCGTCTCTGGTTTAGTTGGGATTTGTTTGATAATGTGGTATCCTAACTGTAATATCTTAACTGTAATATTGAGGAACAGGAATGCTTATCTGTAAGTTATGTAATTTACTTCTCTAGGAAGAATAAGGGTTAATTTGCCTTATCCTGTGTCTGAAGTTAGCTGCTAATAAGGGATGTTGCAGAAGGAGGCTAATACATTGAGTTATGAATCAGAGTATGTTATGCTGACAGGATGTTGTCTCTAAGTGTAGAAAGACACCAAAAGTTGTTGCTAGCTTGAGACATGTACAAGTAGCTTCGTAACTTGCAAAGATGTCATGCCTGTCTGTTTGTATTAAACGTTCAAATGATTTGGGATGTTGTGGACATTAAGTTCTTCCTTGGAAGATATAACAGATAAGACTTGCACTTTACTCTTATAACCATTCCAATAGCAATGTACTTGGGTAGAGAGTCAACACAACATAAAAGAGGTGTATCTGTCCAAATACTTATGTAATAAGAGCTGAGACAACTGGTTATTTATCAAATATATCAAAAGTCTCAATAAGTAGGCCTATGCAATATTTATTTTATTTTGTGGAGCTGTCCTGTTAACTTTATTTATATATTTATACTGTCCAACCAGTACAACATGTCCTGTTCTGTGGACATGGTCCTTATTTATTTATTTATTATATATATGTTGGACCAGTCCAATATGACTTTCAGTTGAAATAAACCTTTGTTGTAAGAAAACTTGTTTAATTTGTTATGAATCTATTTTGTAATTTCACATATGTTTTAAAATATCGAATTCATATCAATATTGCAAAATCACATTTTGTCAATATTGTGCAACCTGTGTGTGTGTGTGTGTGTGTGTGTGTGTGTGTGTGTGTGTGTGTGTCTGTGTGTGTTGGGAGTGGGGCTGCTAAATGTCAAGGGCTGGTAGGAGATGGATGCAGAACAACGTGGTAGTACCGTGTGTGTGTGAGAGAGAGGCAAATATAAAACGCTTCAAGTAGACTCTAATAATATAATCATATTGTTTCTTGAACTTAAATATCTGACTTTACTTTCACATTTGTGATGTAGGGGTATTTTGCAAATATACGCCGGGGACGTCTGGTCTAGGGTGACCAGACGTCCTCGGATTCAGGGGACAGTCCCCGTTTTTGGTTGTCTGTTCCTGGCTAAATACAGAAAAAAACTACCTCTGTCCCTGTTCTGTTTTTAAAGACACAACATTAGGTTTTTCAATCAGATTGATAGTCAAACTGGAAATGTCCCCGTTTTTCTCCCTTCTGGGATTATGTTCCCAGTTTTGATCTCGGACGTCTGGTGACTTTATATCATATCAGAATATTCTATTATTGTTAAGCACACTATGAATATTAAAATACGCCTAATCATGTGTCCTGTATCATAGCTACATGTATGACCTTTGCAGCAAAAAAAAAAAACGCGTGAAAATCAGTTCTGTATTCAGTGAGGGTGATTAATTAAACGCTGACAGCTCATTGCACCTGCCAAACAGATTCCACTGAGTGGAGCGGGTGACCGGTCCAAGATGGCGGCTCCACGGCTTGTCAGCGCCAATAGGCAATAGCGTTCGATGCGGCGTCTACTCTTATATGTCTATGAGTAGAAAGCTGAATAAGATATTGCTAGGCAACCAAAATGTCAGTTAGTGGGTCAAAGTTCAAGATTAAATCACGAAGAACACCCAAAACAAGTTCACGGCTATTTTAATGTGCACAGTGCCATGGTTAGCGTTGGTAATCCTTTAGAGTCTATTTTATGGAAAAGGACTTGAAATTAGTGATTGAGGTCATAAACACATTATGAAACTTTTATTGAGGTAATAAATCAAGTGAGAAGAAGGGTCCCCATAGTCCACGATGTTCCACTTCCGGGATTTTTCAGGCACTGCAGGAAATTCCCTGGATGATTGTCCGTCAAATTCCTCTCTTTGTGTGGGAATTCTAAACTCGAATGACTATGGTTACCTCCTCCTCAGATCTCTGCAGGGTAAGTCCAGCTTTTGAACGTACACGTACCACCAAAACAAGTTCCTTCCTGAGGCTATTTTGCAGCGGCTCCGTGCAGAGCTTAGCCCCGCCCATGATGATTGTGATTGGTTTTAGTAAATGCCAATAAACCACAGCACGTTTTTCTCCCATCCCCAAATGCTATGTGGACTAAACAGACACTCCTGCAGCGCTGTGGAGGATGGTCTGGCAATGTAAGACTACTTTCCCATAGACCTCTAGAGAAACTGACTTCTTGTTTCAACCAGCGGAGTCACCACCCTGCTGGAAATTAGAATAACAACTGAAATGTGTACACACAACAATAACAAATTTCTTTAATATATGTATTTTTGTATATGCAAACAGAAATGTTGTACGTGTTTATTTGCCTACAGACTGGGAAGTGAGATGCAGTCACTCAAGTGGTCACTCAACGGCACATGGACATACATCAAAGTATCATCATACAAAGTACTCAAAAAGTGTCATTATCTAGGAGTTTTACCACTTAGGGTAGGTTGTAGAATGGATGTCAGCTCCTGAGTTATATTCCAAAAAAAAGTTAATGCCGATTCACAGCCCTTCAAAGTGAGTTATTTGACTTTCACTCGCTTAAACATGGAATATTCAATTTCATCCAAAAATAAGTAAGTATTCTCGTTTCTGACTTTCCAATCACCCAAGAAGGAAGTGTCATGCATTATATTTGCATGTTTTGTAAGATTCATGAGGGTTAATTTGAAGCATGGCATTATGGCAGAGAATCTGGAAATTATGTAAAATGTTATTTTAAGGCAATTCTGCATTCTTCTTACAGCATGTATTAAGAAGGATTATGTTGTGCCAGTGTTAACACTGATATACAGTATGTGACACAATGTCCAAATCCAGTCCTCTGTTTACTCATGGCGTGCAATGAAGATTCATCATAGACATTAAAATAAAATGGCAGAAGGTATATATAGTAGCCTATGTAGCAGATTCCATTTTTGCACACAGCCTTGGTATCACCAGCTGCTCCTTATAACCTGCCAGCAATGAGCTTCTCCAGGACAGGATTTCCAGCCCTCTCTGCATGTGAAACTATGAAGCAGGTAACACTAAGGAAGTCACATACATTGAAACACACAAGTCGGAGGTATCGCTACTGAAACCCGAACCTCGAACCCTGGATCTCAGATGGGAACCCCTGCCCCACATATCATAAAACCTGGCCAAAGGTCGACCCTTAAATTCAATTTAATTTAATTTATAGTATCAATTCATAACAAGTGTTATCTCAAGACACTTTACAGATAGAGTAGGTCTAGACCACACTCTATAATTTACAAGGACCCAACAGTTCTAGTAATTCCCCAAGAGCAAGTAATTAGTGGCGAGGAAAACAAGGAAAATAAACACACATTGCTACAATAAATGTGTTATTTCATTCTCAGGCTTTTGCACAATGCTTAAATTAAACTTTGGCTCAGCAGCTATGCTTGAGTTTAATGCACAACATTCAGGAAAAGGACTAAGCGGATATTCAAGTTATCCTGGATGAATTTAGCCTAGACTTGATTGCCCAAAAGCAGGTTGAATTAAACCCAGCTGAGTAACCATGGAGATGTATTCTTTGCAGTTAGCCTGCCAGGCTAAACTTAATCCCAAAGTTGTAGGTGTTAAATCAGTTGTCGCTCAGATCCGAAATATTGTAGTGTTTTATACCATTGTCTTCTGAATGTATTTTTCTTTATTTTATTAAATCTTGCTTTTGCAGTTGTTTAGATGGTTAGAAATGGTTACACTGGCACCGGAGATTGAGTGGGACAATGCAGCTATAGACCTAGATGACATAAATGGCAGACTGGTCAGAGACCAACACATAAATTATTATAGATGACTGATTTCATTTTGTTGTTGCTTGTCCTTCTCTAATAAAGGTGGGTTTGTGTTACTCCTTAATATGAAGGCCTAATGTATTTTTATAAGATATCAGTAGCTTACTTTGGTTTCATAACCTTCTCAATTTTAGTCTCACATCACTGGACCAATAACTTGGCCTATAACTGTAGTGTACATTCATCACACAGGGAATGCCACAATGCTTCTCTTTTTATTTTTGTGCTGTCACTTGTCAGCTTGGAGCTTGGGAGAGAGATATCTGACAGTTTGTGAATTCTGTAAGCCACCCATTGATTAGCACAGCAGGAATTGTGCATAATTTATATTGCCTTTAGCCAATACTCACTATGTTGCCAAGCTAGCTGTCAGGCCTCTGGATCCTGTTACAAATATATTTTCTATGAGTGCTATATCATTGACTTCTCATCCATTATGGGCTAAATATGCATTTCCATTAGATTAACATGATACCTTAGACCTTCTGGAGTCCAGTGACACTGTCTCTTCATCATTGGCTGCAGAAGCTCCTTCCCATACGGCAGAAATCCCTTCCCCCTGCCATATTGAATAGTATTTACATTGACAGCATGTGCCAAGCCATATGTAAATGTAAATGGCCTGTATTTATGTAGCGCTTTTCTAGTCTTAACGTCCACTCAAGGCCCTTTTACATATTACAGAACAGAGCTGTAGTCAAGACCACGTTTGTCGAGTCCAAGACAAGTCCAAGACCAGGACTAGTCGAGCCCAAGTCAAGCTCAAGTCCGAGTCCGAGTCAAGGCCGAGTCCAGGACAGAAAAAAAAGTCTTATGCATGACAGTATCAAGACAATCATTTTGGGTTATTTGTTGCTATAAAAGTAAAAACAGTGTCAGAACACCCAGGATTTGTAAGTATACCCATTCCGCTTGATATCATGTAATCTAATCTACAGAGATGGGAAGTAACGGTACAAATACTACTACTATTTTAACTTTACTATTTATTTTTGTGGTGACTTTTTACTTTTACTCCTTACATTTTAACACAAATATCGGTACTTTCTACTCCTTACATTTTACAAAACTGACTCGTTTTTAGTTTTGTACAAAAGGTCGTCATGTCGGAGAGAATGCGACCACGCACTCAGGGATTTATAAACGTGAGCAAAATAGGAAAGATAATCTATATATATTCTTACCTTATAATATAACTTGTCTCCTCCTAGTTGAATTAAAGCACTTACTGTTAAAACATAAGTTTGTAGACACTACCTTATTTAATCATTAAATTAATAGATATTTTTGTGTCTGTGTTGTAGTTTATATACGTCTAAGCACCGCTGGCTGCTGCTAGAGACCAGTCTTATTTCTCCAGGTTTTTAGCACAGAATTCTTTTAGTTTTTAGTTTTGTTTCTCAGTTGACCCCCAGGAGGGTTCTGTTAAAAAGAGACTAGCTGTCTGGTGGATAATCAGTTGAGATGTGTGTGTGTGTGTGTGTGTGTGTGTGTGTGTGTGTCCTTGAGAACTGTAAGTTGTATAACTCATGTCGTCAGTTCATTTAAGCCTATTGTTGTGTTGGTCTATAGTTCTGGGACATTTAAAGTAAGTTAGCTATTGATTTTGTTGATTGTGTGCTTTACCTGTTACCTAGGTTACACCTGGCTATTGAGTCATAATGGAGATTGTTGAACGCCCTTGCTCACATGTGCATTTTAAGTGCATCATTTACATGCTGAAGTAGTTACACTGCATTAAGATAATGAAATAGTGGTTTTATTGTTATTATTTGCTAGCACATATGATTCCTATATGCATTGTGTATGGTAGCCTTTACAATGTTATTTATTTATTTGCAGAAACACAAACAAAGAGAAGTTGTCTCCGTCCGTGTTCAGACACACCTGGGGGGACGTTGGAAACCAGAATCAGCTTTAAATCCAGTCCTAATCTAATTCAATTCAATTCAATTTATTTATAGTATCAATTCATAACAAGAGTTATCTCAAGACACTTTACAGATAGAGTAGGTCTAACCTACACTCCAGAATTTACAAGGACCCAACAGTTCTAGTAGTTCCCTCCAGAGCAAGCAACAGTGCGACAGTGGCGAGGAAAAACTTCCTTTTAGGAAGAAACCTCGGACAGACCCAGGCTAGTGGTGGGCGGTGTCTGACGACCGGTCGGGGTTAGAATGAAGAGTGGCAATAACAGCCACAGAAAAGATAACAGTTTGTAGTAGTTCTTTGTAGTAGTTCATGGCTTAGCAGGAATTGTGCGGCATTACAAGGCACAGCAGGACGTAGCAGGATGAACACGGCATCACAGGACGTAGCGGGACCATGGCTACAGCTGCTACCATGATGTTGGAGCCTCCTGATCCGAGGGAACATGCTGGGGGAAAAGAACATAAGGACTCCGGGAATGACTCCCAGAGCTAGGTTAGTAACAAGCATTTCTGGGACATAGATGCACACAAATGGAAAGATAGAAAGATAAAAAGATAGAGGAGAGAGGAGCTCAGTGTGTCAAAGGAAGTCCCAGCAATCTAAAACTGTTACAGCATAACTGGGAGAGCATAACTAACTAGGAGAGCATGACTAACTAGGAGAGACAGGGTAAAGAGAGCTGCCGGATCGGGCTAGACTCTCCCCAGCCGGATCGGGTTGTATGCCCTGCCTCCCTCTAGTTTTATTATATTATTGATTATATGATAGATAGATCTGACAACTATGACGAGAAGCAGGTAGGCCGGGTTAGGCGGACAATATTCAGTTCTATGCCCTAACTATACGCTTGATCAAAGAGGAAAGTCTTAAGTCTACTCTTAAATGTGGAGACTGTGTCTGCCTCCTGAACCCAAACTGGAACCTGGTTCCACAGGAGAGGAGCCTGATAGCTCTGACTCCCGTTCTACTTTTAGAGACTCTAGGAACCACCAGTAACCCTGCATTCTGGGAGCGCAGTGCTCTTGTAGGGTTGTAAGGTACTATGATCTCTTTAAGATAAGATGGTGCTTGACCATGAAGAGCTTTGTAGGTGAGAAGAAAGATTTTAAATTCTATTCTAGATTTTACAGGAAGCCAATGCAGAGAAGCTAAAACAGGAGAGATATGATCTCTTTTCCTGGTTCCTGTCAGAACACGTGCTGCAGCATTCTGGACCAGCTGAAGACTTTTTATGGACTTTTTCGAGCATCCTGATAGTAAAGAATTGCAGTAATCTAGCCTAGAAGTAACAAATGCATGGACTAGTTTTTCTGCATCATTTTTAGACAGGATATTCCTGATTTTAGCAATATTACGCAGGTGAAAAAGGCGATCCTTGAAATTTGCTTTATGTGGGAATTAAAGGACAAATCCTGATCAAAGATAACTCCAAGATTCCTCACAGTGGTGCTGGAGGCCAGAGTGATGCCATCCAGAGTAACTATCTCTTTGGATAATGCGTCACGGAGGTGCTTGGGTCCCAGAGCAATAACTTCAGTTTTATCTGAGTTCAACATTAGAAAATTACAGCTCATCCAGGTTTTAATATCCTGAAGGCACATTTGAAGTTTAGCTAACTGATTAGTTTCATCCGGCTTGATCGATAGATATAATTGAGTATCATCTGCATAACAATGAAAGTTTATGGAATGCTTCCTGATAATATTGCCTAAAGGAAGCATATATAAAGTGAACAGGATTGGACCGAGCACAGATCCTTGTGGGACTCCATGACTAACTTTGGCGTGCACAGAGGATTCATCGTTAACATGAACAAACTGAGATCGATCTGATAAATAAGACTTAAACCAGCTTAGAGCAGTCCCTTTAATGCCAATTAAATGTTCCAGTCTCTGTAATAAGACATGGTGGTCAATGGTATCAAATGCAGCACTAAGATCTAATAACACCAGTACAGAGATAAGTCCTTTGTCTGATGCAATTAGGAGGTCATTAGTAATTTTCACAAGTGCTGTCTCTGTACTATGATTAACTCTAAATGCTGACTGAAAATCCTCATATAAGCTGTTGCTATGCAGAAAGTCACACAGCTGTTTGGCGACTGCTTTCTCAAGAATCTTAGAGAGAAATGGAAGGTTGGATATAGGTCTATAGTTGGCTAAAACATCTGGATCAAGGTTGGGCTTTTTCAGAAGAGGTTTAATTACAGCTACTTTAAAGTGCTGTGGTACATAGCCTGTTAATAAAGACAGATTGGTTATATCTAGTAGAGAAGTGTTGTCTAATGGTAAAACTTCTTTAAGTAGCCTAGTCGGGATGGGGTCTAAGAGGCAGGTTGATGGTTTAGATGAAGAAATAATTGAATTAAATTGATAAAGATCAAGTGAAGCAAAGCAGTCTAAACATACATCTGGTTTTACAGCTGTCTGAGGTTCCTGAGTTTAGAGATAAGTCAGTGCCAGTTAAAGGCAGGTCTTGGTGAATTTTGCTTCTAATAGTTATAATTTTATCATTGAAGAATCTCATAAAGTCATTACTACTAAGAGCTATGGGAATACTTGGCTCAGTAGAGCTGTGACCTTCCGTTAGCCTGGCTACAGTGCTGAAAAGAAACCTGGGGTTGTTCCTATTTTCCTCTATTAATGACGAGTAGTACGCTGCTCTGGCATTACGGAGGCCCTTCCTATATGTTTTAAGACTATCTTGCCAGATAAAACGAGAACTTTCTAATTTGGTGGAACGACAAATCTTCTCAAGTTTCCGTGATATTTGCTTTAATTTGTGAGTTTCAGTGTTATACCATGGAGCTAACCGTCTTTGTTTTATTGTCTTCTTTGTTAGAGGGGCAACAGAGTCGAGTGTCATTCGCAACGAGCCTGCTGCACTATCAACAAAATGATCAATTTGGGAGGGACTAATAGCATAGGAGTCATCCTTTACTTTGTGATTTGGTAATGAATTAAATGCTAATGGAATCACATCCTTAAATTTAGCTACAGCACTATCAGATAGACATCTTGTATAGAAGGTTTTGCCTACTGGCGTGTGGTTCAGCAATATAAACTCAAAAGTTATCAAACAGTGGTCGGACAGAAAGGGATTCTGTGGGAACACCATTAAATGTTCAATTTCAACACCATAGACCAGAACAAGATCGAGGTGTGGTTAAACGGTGAGTCGGTTTATGAACACTTTGACAGAAACCAATAGAATCTAAAAGAGAGATAAACGCAGTACTAAGGCTATCATTCTCATCGTCCACATGAATATTAAAATCCCCTACAATAACAACTTTGTCCGTTTTTAGCACTAAATTTGACAAAAACTCTGCAAATTCAGATAAGAATTCAGAGTATGGACCAGGTGCTCGGTACACTATAACAAATAGAACTGGCTGCAGTGATTTCCAACTTGTGTGTGAAAGACTAAGAACAAGACTTTCAAATGAGTTATAATTTAGTTTAGGTTTAGAGCTGATTAGTAGACTAGAATCGAAAATAGCTGCAACTCCACCTCCTCGGCCTGTGCCTCGAGGAATGTGAGTATTAATATGACTGGGGGGGGTGGCTTCATTCAGACTAACATATTCTCTAATCTAGTCCTCACTAACAAGTTCCAAGTCATTTCACTTGAGTTACCATTATTATTGTTTGAGTTATCAATTCCAAATTCAATCTAATTGTCAACACAGTAGGCTACTGTATGTTGATGCACCACTTCAAGACAGCTTGATAGATTCCCATGTTTGAGATAGTAGACTGTGCATCAAGAATGTCTCCTGGCCAATGTGCTGCGTAATTCTAAAATATAGGGAACTTCTTAATTAATGTCAGTTTAGTCATTCATATTTTATCCTTTATTTTCTTTCCAGAAGCCAGATTTGAGCACACACACACATACATGTAGATTCTTTAAATGTTAAGGAGAAGATTAAAGATAGAAACTGGATCACAGAATCACAACTGAATTCATATCTTGCTACATAGTCAGAATCTTATTAACCTGGAGTCCCAGTCTCTGTCACAATAATCATATATGGGATGTTGTAGGCCTATTGGCAGACATCCATTTAAAATGTAGCCATTGCCATTTAAAGAGCCTTTTTCTCCATGTCCACTGAAGTTTCTCAGCATGCACTCTAAAAAATAGTTGGTCATTCACAAGGCTACTTTTACTTTTATACTTTAAGTAAATTTCCAAGCCTGTACTTTGTTACTTTTACTTGAGTAAAGAAGTTAAATCAGTACTTCCACTTTTACAAGACTATTTTTTAACACAAGTATCTGTACTTCTACTTAAGTACGGGAAGTTAGTACTTTTGCCATCTCTGCTAATCTAAAGAAAACATTATGACACATGGTGATACCTCATAATAGCAGTGATACAAACTGATTACAAACTGATACTGATACAACACCAATCCACTACTATTACCACTGCAACAGTATGTACTAGTACTGAGCATTTGAGCAACTAAATGACAACATAGCTTCACTCCAGATGTAGTGTAGCCAAGAAGTGACCAGTATTACAGAGTGCACCTCTATGATTGGTTTATGCCTTCCCTAAAAAAATGGTATTGTATTGTATTGTATTATATTGCTATTTGGACATGGGTTAATAGGAAAGACAATGAACGCAATGATTAAACAACAATGAACAAAGTGTAATTTAACATATGTTCTTTTTATTTGAGAACAAAGTGCAGAATTTTAAATCCATCAGGAAGTTATTTAGGAAGGAGCAGGTTGGGTTGGTACACACACACACACACACACACACACACACACACGATTAGATCCATAAGAACCATTTTTTACAGTATGCTCAACAGTACTTTTCAAGTATTTTTACACCGTTGTATCTTTCAAAGACACTATATATATATATATATATATATATATATATATATATATATATATATATATATATATATATATATATGTGTGTGTGTGTGTGTGTGTCTCACATCTCACTGAATGTTGACTGCTTTTAGCAGCAGGTTGATTGTGGGTGACAATACGGTTGTGGTCATTAATTCCCTCTGCTCCCTTTTAAGGCAAAGTACATTTTATTTACATAGTGCTTTACATGGTACTCAAAGATACTTTAAGGTAAAACCAGCACATTTAGCACATAACACAACAGATACAGCAATAAAACCAACACATAAAACAAGCATATTATTAAAACAAAGTGTACAACTTTGTAAAAATGGCGCAACGTCGCCAAATCATTGAGATCTGGGTTGTAGCCTTATGCTACAGACCATGTGTTTGGTCGCTTGTCTTGTGTCTGTCTGTGTGTGTCTGTTTGTGTCTGTGTGTCTCAGTGTATTGTTTGTAATTGTTTGAATATACATAAAAAAAAAAGATTTAATCTAAAAAAAATAATCCTTACGCATTTAATACGTCCACTATTGCCCAGGCTCGATCTCTCCGTTTGATAACAGCCGTATTTCCCTTTCTGCATATTATATGCTTCACCTCCTCGTTACTTTCCACTAGAAGCTGCTGCTCATTGGGTGAGTAAATCTGTGATCGATACCGTGGTCTATTTAAGAAAGCCATGAACGTGCACTTATCCCATCTATCTACACCTGGCTGGACATAGCTTCACCTGTTCATCCTGGTTATCTACACCTGGCTGGACATAGCTTCACCTTCTCATCCTGGTTATCTACACCTGGCTGGACATAGCTTCACCTTCTCATCCTGGTTATCTACACCTGGCTGGACATAGCTTCACCTTCTCATCCTGGTTATCTACACCTGGCTGGACATAGCTTCACCTTCTCATCCTGGTTATCTACACCTGGCTGGACATAGCTTCACCTGTTCATCCTGGTTATCTACACCTGGCTGGACATAGCTTCACCTGTTCATCCTGGCTCGGCAAACCTGCAACCGATTAAGCCGCGATGAGCAGTTCACACTAAGTCAATCCTGAATATCTTTATTCTACTTCTGTGCAATAGCCCCCAGGCATTTAGAGTCTCAACCGGCCTATATATCCACTTGTTGGCATGACATGATACATCTTATGTTCTTCAAACATTATGATTGTATTTCATAAACATAACTAAATGGAATGCAATCTCATTCACTTTCCTAGGAAAAAAGTTCAGGGCTACCTGTAAAAATTAACTTTTATCGTTCTACAAACTAAGAAACAGTGTACTCATAACTGTGTGAATCCCTAAAGGTAAAGTCTGCACAACAGTCTGAAAAAATACTTTAATTGTGCAAAATAAGGTCCATGAAACATTTTGTGCCTCAGTATTAAACTATTTAAAGACTTTACATTCTTTCAAGTGCTCACACAGCAAATTTTCAATATTTACATAAAACCTCTCTATTTTTGGTGCTGTGGATTTGTGTCTTGCCTTTCTGTATCTTCTACAACAAAACACCCGTTAGAGAAGCTGGTCTTATTTCTTTTCTCTACCATCTTCATCCATTTCTTTATCATTCATAAGATAAGAGACAATTTTAATTCAATTTTATTTGTATAGCGCCAAATCACAACAGTTACCTCACAGCGCTTGTCATAAAAGAGCAGGTCTAGGCCGTACTCTGTGATGTTATTTACAGAAACCCAACAAGCCATGTCATATCTAACATGAGGCCAGTTTAAATTTGTGTCTTTAGTTTGGGCACTTTAAAAATTACGATGAATGATATACTTTGGGGGTATTTGGCAGGTCACAGAACAGGATACACACTCCCATGTCAGTTTGATGGATGACAGAAACTTTGGAGGTCGGAATAAGGAAGATTTTGGTCTAAACTTTTATGTTGAGATGCAACTATTCTTCTTGAGACATTCTGAATCCTCGAAGCAAATGTTGACCCACAGACAGTCTCCCTGCCCTTCAGACAGATAATCCAACCAAATGAGGAGACAAAAATAAGAACATCTGAAGACAGAAAAAAAACCTCTTCTACCTGACTGAATAATATGGGGCTGATATGTCTTCACAATATATACCAAAAAGACAGAGTCGGATCTATGCAACAACATCTGACAGTATTATGTAAATGTCTCCAGCAACTGCCCACTATCTCCTGACCAGTGTCATTTCCAGCTGCTTTATAATCCCTCATGGCCTCCTTAACAACCTTGGAATTTTACAATATATTTGCTCCACGCCATTACAAGGCAGAAGAATTCACAGGAAAAATCATATAACCGCAGCAATAATCAGACCTGCTGTCTCCTTCTTAGTTTCAACTTTCATTAATGCCAGCTAAGTTAATGACTAATTACATACAGGATGCAATGTTTCCAACATAATCTTGTCATGTGATGCCTCGGCACTGTGGGATATTTTTGAATATACAGCTTTTTTGAATAGACAGTTGTATATCTAATAAGTAATTCAATTGATGAGAACATTGAATAACAAATGAATTAGGACGGAAGGGGAATTTATATCCCTCCTGCGATATAAATTAAGGCTATAGTGATACAACCTGAAGGAACAGAAAACACCCTTCTTTCTCTGTTCTGTACTTCTTGTGACAAATCAGACAAATCATCATCATTATTAAACACATTCTGAGAGGATTTGAATTGCTATTTTTATTCTCAAATCCTATAATTTTTGAGTTTGGTATTGATCTTCTCATCTAAATTTCTGCAAGAAAGTGAATATAAGCACATTTCCAAAAACGTCAAACTATTCCTATTGGGCTTTGATTTTCAGTGTTAGTTACTTAAGGTTTGCTTGTCTCTTCCTGTCGGTACCTAGGACTTCAACTGGGCCAGATGAGTGTACAATGTGCACAATGTGTGTTGGACATGGTCTAGTTTGAACGGATGCAAGAAAAGGGGTCATCCGGCTTAAAATTCTGAAATGCACTGCAACAAATGTATCAGAACAGCCTGGATATGTGTCAGAGGAAAGAAATATCACACAGGCGAAGAAGAGCACAGTATCTTTGGCTGTTAAATTAACACAGCCAAAGGCAATAGAAGGAAGAAAAAAGAAAAATGTCAAAGAAAAGGAACCAACACACTAAAAGAAACCTGCATACTTGCATGTTAGCAATCATGGTGAAACTGCGATTTGCGATCCAAAAGGACTGATTAAAGCCAGTAGGCTTACAGACATTACAGACTGTAATTGTCACCAGTGTTGCCAAGTCCTTGCTATTCTGCGACTTTGGGCTTGTTTTTCTGCAAAGTTGCTTACAAATATTGTAGTCGCTGTCGCGGTTTTCTTGGGCTTGTTACTAAAGTGTAGTTGCTTATTTGGGCTTGTTCCCAGCACCATAATAAGTTGTCAAGCAGGTATTTTATGTCATTTAAACATAGGAGGTTGTCTTGCCTGTCCCCGGTCCCGCCCTTTCCCCTATACATACTGGAGACAGCAGAGTTATTTTCCGCCCACTTGCTTCTAATTGGCTCTGACCAAGGTGGCAACGTGTACCAGCCAATCAGAGGCAGAGCAGGGCAATCTGTTTCTTTCTGTTAGAAAAGAGTAGGGACTGATGGTGACTGGACTGGAGTTTTGGAGGAATAAATGCCCGGGATAAAGTGGGTGAAATACGGAAGAAATATAACAAAGACTGGGAGAAAGAGAAAGGAGTAAAATAATGGATTCAACCGGTCATGGAACAACTCAAAACCACTGTGAAAAAGTGTATATTTAGACTTCTCTTCATTAATCCTTTTGGGATGACTCCGCGAGAAATTGAAAATTCCAGCAGCAGTTTTAGCAAGAAAAATTTAGATAAAAAGACAGTATAGAGACAAAATAACAGTAATAATAATAACAACAAAACAAGAACATTTGTCAAATAAAGACAATAAATGATAATCAAAGTGAAATCCCATCAGTTTTGTAATGTTAAATAATGTTAAAAGTGGTTAAACTCCTCCTGTGGGCATTGTCCTGAAGCTCAGGGGAGAAAATAAAACTTAACATGTGGACAGTTTACCAATCTGTCCACATGGATGAAATTGACAATCACGGATTGTAAAACTGCACACCGTTTATTTATTTTTATTTTCCAGGATCTTAGGGGCTCCGTGAAAAAAGTCGCTTGTTTTGGGCTTGTTACAGGCCTGGTTGCTTATTTGTCTCTGCAAGATCTGGCAACACTGATTGTCACAGAGGTGCAAAATAACTATGACAGGGATAAACAGAGTGTCAGTTAGTTGAGTTCCTATGGGTAGCAATTGATGACAAAGATTCAGAGGAATATAGTTAAATATAGTTCTAGGATGTAAAGGAGTAAGTGGGATGTTTCTTTTCATACATTTATCAAGATGACCAAAACTGTATACCACTTACTTACTTGACCTAATTGAAGCTTAATCTGGTAGCTACCTAACTGTGTGTTAAAGACCTGGCAGTGAGTGTTAGATGATAGAACGTGAGTGATAGATAGTCAGGCGATAGTCAGGACCTATTTATCATGCTCACAGAGAATGGACCCACAAATGCACAACTCAGGCACACAAAATACAATGATTTATTAGCAAGCTAAAAAAGCAATGTCAACAGTGTCCAGTAAACAGCAGGCACAAGGGAAACCTGGGAAAACAGGAAAAGGTTAAAATCCAAGGGAAAACAGGAGAACAGGACACAGGGAAAACTCCCTTGAAGGCTGAACACAGGGAAGCAGACGATCTCGCACTGGGATGAGGGGAAGATAGAACTTACATACAGAAGACTGGGGAGACAATGAGACCCAGGTGCAACACATATGGGCGGGGACAGGTGGGAAAATATCAGACAGGAAGTAAAACAAGACTAAATCAATCAATCAATCAATCAATCAAACTTTATTTCTAAAGCACATTTAAAAACAACCAAGTTGACCAAAGTGCTGTACATAGACAAAATACAACACCAGACAAATACAACATACAGTTCTCATGCCGGATTAAAAGCCAAGGAATAAAAATGTGTTTTTAGTCGTGATTTAAAAACCGGAAGGCTGGGGACCAGTCTGACATGAAGAGGCAATTCATTCCACAGTCTCGGGGCTGCAACTGAGAAAGCCCGATCACCTCTACTCTTGAGTCGCGATTTAACAGAGACTGGGATAACAGAGAACCAAAAAAATAAAACTAACAAAAACCTGAAACAAACTAAAAAGAGAAACTTGACACAGGGATGAGACATGACACTATCTTAGACGAGGGGTAATGAATGACAAAATAATGGATGATGGAAATGGTTTGGATTTTGAGAGCTAAATACGTCATTTTAGCGCAGTGTATGGGTGAGAGTTATATGCAGCCACAAATTCCACTGTTCCACAGTTATGCGACAGCACTCGCCACTGGACTTCACTGCGCGCACAACAACCCCACAGAAGCGGACTTGACATCATTGGCCTACTTTTCTGATCGTCATACCCATACCAGAGATGTTTGGCTTGAAAATTATGCTAATAATTGTATTGTAAACTGCATGAAAACTGTTCATTTGCACCATTGTTGGTGGTCCCATTGGCCGTAAGTTCAACAAGCTTCCTCTTGCCTCTGATACAATTTGTCCCTGCACAGCGTGTGCCAGAATCTCAAAATTTTATTCTGGATAGTGTCTGACATCCAGTTGTCTCTTTGCTGTATCCCCTCACGTGCTTTGGGCTTGTTGTCTGTTCGGTCCAACATCATTTGCCAGAGGTCGCCATCCCGATGGTTATGCCCCCGCAATGGAACTCCCTTGCGAGCAAGGAGCCAGTAAAGTCCTCGTGACTTTCTATTCTTTTCCTACATTTTCAGATATTATGCTAACATTAGCCGAGTTGCTTGCTATCGTTATTTCAGACTCTGGCTCTTCAGCTGATCCAATAAAGTTAACGTAGATGGTGCTGCCAACGTTAGCCAAGTTGCTTGGTAATGTTATTTCAGACTCTGGCTCTTCAGCTGCCTAACAGAGTTTGCCTCTGCGTTGGGACGATGAAACATCAACTGTAACATCTACAGACTAATTTTAGCCGCATTACTATGCTGGAAGAAAAGTCTTCTATTCTTTCTGCAACATTGTTTTCTATAACTAACGTTCCAGTCAACTAGCCTCAACCTGCTTGCTTCTTAACGAGTCACGTCACTTGACTTACTTTCACTTTGACCTATATAACAGCTATTTTTAGTAGGCTATATTCAAACCTATCCATAACCCTTTTTTGCTATTTGCCTCATTATTTGAAATACAAAAATATAATGTCAGACAGTGAATTAGTAATTATTAAAAAAAAAAAAGAAGAAGAAGAATGAAATCCAGCTCCTGCAGGAAGGGGAGCTGCGGCAACCTCAGCCCCCTTCTCACACCCATGGATACAGTGCAAAGACCATGTAAAATTCTGCGTTTCCGTTATGCCGTGTGAGAGCTCCATATACACCACATCCAAATAGAAAAGGGTTTATGTGCATATAGGCAGGTTGTGAGGTGGTTTCCAACGGGTTACAATCAATCTCTTTGCAGCTGTAAGTCCAGCAAATACAGCATGTTTCTGAGATCCAGAGATCTGAAAGGCTGACAGGTCATTCAGAATCAAGACATTGACAGTAACAGGCACAGTAACATTTAACAAGGCGGAGATTTGGTATGCAATATTGTTCCAGAACTGACCAACAGGAGAGCACTCCCATATCATGTTAAGGTATGTACCTTGTGCTTTTATTGTGCAGAAAGTGCACAAAGGGCTGTCAATTATTTTCATGTGATGCATTTTTATGGGGATGAGATATGCCCTATGAATGAAATTGTAGTGAATTAGATTAGATTAGATTATACTTTATTCATCCCACAGCAGGGAAATTTCCCTTATTACAGCAGCATTTTCTACAATAAAAGCAAAACAAACAAACACACAAGTAAACACACAACAAACAAGCACACAACAGACAATGAACATCTGCTGATGGTCTGGATTGTGTGATACTTCTGGAATGCTAGAACACCTCGACATGCCAGTCGAGATCAATACTCAGGCCTGGGCAATTGCTATCCTACTCTGTCTTAGTAGGAGGTTTAAGCAGTGATAAGGTTGACAATGAGTTTATGGAGTATTTGGGCCAGTTTGGTCAAGTTGAAAGTGTTATTAAGGTAATCAGTTCTGACACTCAATTTAAAGACAGAGCTATTGTTGAGTTTAAATCAGGTGAGCCCATCCATGTCTTGCAGGATACTTTACCCGACCAAAGACCCAGCAGTAACCCAGATGTTACTCATCACATTCAGCTTCTGTCCAATCTGTATGCAGCTGATAGAGCTTGACTCACACTTATTTAGCTAAACAAAAGGTTGTTGCTAAGCTAAGTGGAGCTGAACGTGACTCACTTGGACTCACTGTAGATGCGGAAGCATTACCCTCACCTAAGAAACTAACTTTGTATTTACCCTCTGAACAGTTTACCACTCCTGAAGTCCAAAAAGTTGCTTTTGATGAGCATGTCATCAAAAGCAGTGATGTGACTTCCCAGTATCATAGCCACACCAAATTCAGACCCTTCTCTGGGAAGATCCCCTGTCAAAGAGTTCTGCAGGGTGCTGGAATAAAAGCCGTATCCCAAGTCTCCAGCTTGAGCAGAAGAAAAATAACCCACCCTCATTCTCTGAGTTGCTCCTTCTGTTACACAGAAAAAAAACGCCAAGCTGCTAAATCCAGCTGGATGAAACAGCATTTGGGGTTTTCCAAGACCTAATCCCAGTCAAATTCCCTTTCAGTCGGGGACTGTCATCCTGACGAAGACATTAGACTTAGACTTCTCTTTATTAATCCTTTTGGGATGACTCCTGCAAGGAAATTGAAAAAAAAAACGCACGACCCAGGAATTGAACCCTAGTCACAAGAATGAAAATCTTGCATGATACCACATCACTAGTGGTGCTGATAGCTACTGCAGCTGTAGCTTCTTCCATTGAAACAAACAAGTTAGGGAAACAACTTGCAAAGTTGCAAGTCCAAAATTTTCTCTGAAAGCATCCTTGAGTAATGGCTCCGCCCAGTCTTCAACTGAGCCAAATAAGAAGTCAAATTTCAAAACAAAGATCCACATCGGACACAAATCCCCACCTCCAGGCGAGTCACCTCTCACAAAGAAGCCCCGTCCAAGCTATTTCTTTAAGTGTGGAGAAGATAGTCACATTGTGCCTTCATGCAGAAATGAGCCAAATCCTGAATAAGTCGAAGTTAAAGGAAAAAAGTTCAAACGAGAACAAAAAGCCTGGGAAAAACAAATTATACATTTAAACTAGCTTCAGTTCTTGAAATTCTTTCTTAGGACTAACCCCTTGAGATGTAGCATCTTGTTTTCGAGGGGGTCCTTGGTTCCTGTAGAGTGACTACCAGGAACTGAACCCAAGCATGAATGTCCCAAACTAAAATCACAGAACCAAGCATCTATTCATTGCCACAAGGTAGAACATCAAAACAAGCTACCTAGAGGGCTTGTAGGGGAAAGGTGCACAGCTAATGTCACCGTGTCAGGAGTTTGTCTCCTCGACACCGGGTCTAAAGTGACCACTGTGTCTGCTTCTTTCTACAACAGCCATCTATCAGAGCACCCCAACCCACCCTTCTTGATGTTGAAGGCGCAAGTGGTGAAACCTTTCCCTACTTGGGTTATGTGCCCCTCATTCTTAAGTTTACCAAGAACTTTGTTGAAACCAAGCCTGAGTTCTCTACTTTGGCGTTGGCTGTTCCAGATTTGCGACCAACAATGACCTACCTGTACTGATTGGGACCAATGCTCTTGAAGTTTTGTATGACGAACATTGTCATGAAAAAAATCCTTACGACTTTTCTCCTGTCTATGGCTATACATATTCTTCGCATCCTGAAGCTTCGGAAGGAAGTAAACTCAACAGGGAGAATTTGCTTGGTGCCTCTGAAAAGTAGAGAGCAGAAAGTGATACCTGCACAAGGAAAAGTTATTTTCGAAGGCTATGTTAAGGTTGACATCACCAATGAATGTGCTATTGTCAAACAGCCATCCACATCCACCTTACCTGGTGGAATCTTTGTAGAGTTTTGTCTTGTCACCTTGCCCTGTGTGGGTAAGGAATGAAAGTGAGCATGATGTAATGCTTCCCACCAGTTGTGTCATTGCAGAACTGTGCTCTTGCACAAATTTATGACCACTTACCAGTATCTGACAAGAACTCTGACACTGTGAAATGCTGCACGGTCACTTCTCAGCCCGTGGATGAACCCACCAAGTCAGGTCTGACATTTGACTTTGGTGATTCCCCTCTCCCACAAGCGTGGAAAGAAAAAGTAAAGCTCTTTCTTGATTCCTTAGAGCTCAAGCTGATGCTCAAGGAATGGCAATGGTGTTCTCTACAGAACTCGTAAATCAGAAGGTGACAGCACTTACCAGCTTGTGGTTCCCAAGTCTCAATTCTCACGTGTCTCCACGAAGATAGGGGGCACATGGGTTGGATAGACTTAGTCCATTCAAGATTTTATTGGTCTAAGATGGTTTTGATTGTACAAAACAAGATCAAATCATGTATTAGTAACAACTTGTCCCATGGAACTGGTATGCATAGATTATTTCTCCTCGGAGCCTGACAGTGGCAACACAAAAGACAACTTAGTCATAACTGATCACTTTACCCTGTAGCCATTCCAGAAAAAGATCAGAAGGCTACAACAGTTACCAAGTGCCTTTGGGACCAGTTTTTGGTGCACTATTAGTTTCCAGAGTGTCTACTAAGTGATCAGGGCAGAGACTTTGAGTCTCAACTCATCCAAGAGCTCTGCGCCCTCGCTGGTTTTACTTAAATATGCACAAGTCCTTACCATCTAAGAAGAAACCCTCCTAGGCATGTTGGGAACCTTAAGACAACCCTAACCCTTAATAGACAAAGAGAAAAGTCACTGGCTTGACTATGTAAAACCACTAACACATGCCTATAACTGCACCAAGAACAATGTCACTGGGTTCACCCCATATGAGTTGATGTTTGGGCGCCAGCCTAGGCTAGCAGTGGACATTGCATTCAGTTTGCCAGTTAAAGATGGGTCTTCTAAAACTCACTTTCAGTATGTGAAAAACCTGAGAGCCCGTCTTGAAGAGAGTTATCAGATTGCAACCAGGAACTCCCAAAAGGTTGCTTAAAGCAACAAACGTCGATTTGACAAGGCCGTAAGAGAGGCAACACAAGTGTTAGTAAGGAATTTGTGCTTGAGGAACAAACACAAACTTGCGGATAAGTGGGAGTCCACAGTGTACAAAGTTCTGAAAAGGATGAGAGACCTACCTGTTTACATGGTACAGCCCATAATCAAAGATGGTCCCGTCCGAACCCTACACAAGGACCACCTGCTCCCTTGTGGTAAGCTGACTGAAGAAGAGGAACATGCGCAGGCCAGAACCAGGCCAACAACCTTGAGGAGAACCCAAAGTCTGAGAATGACTCTTATTGCTTTCCTACCCAGTTGTCTGTCCTCCCTGAGCAAAGAGTTGTTCAAATCTATGAAATCCCAAGGAGACAGCAACCTACTGCAACCCCAACAGCAGAGGATAACTGCTCATCAGCCATTCCCTTGATCCGTCAGACTCAGGATGAACTAAATCTTCTGGATATGACAAATGGAAATCGAGCTACCGAATAGGATGTAACTTTACCAGATATGACAAATCGAAATCCAGCTACTGCTGAGGATGCATCTCCTAGAACACAGGAGCACACTGGAAATGGAGAAGCTGTTGACCAAACCCAGCAGATGAACAACAAACCTACTGGTGATACAGCTGATAAAGAAAGTGATAATTTTACAGATGAAGAGACAAATGACATCCAAAATAATACTTTTGAATGTAACACCTAGATCACACCAGCAGATGTGCAGCTATGAGCGAACGGAGCATTTCCCAGTATAAACTGTCATAAGACACTTCCAAAACCTTGATTAATTCAGCTCTTTTTCCAGTGCTTTCCTTCAAATGGTGGAGAAAGATGGAGTTGGAATGAGTCAGCAGGGAAAACACTGGCAAGTTGACTCAATTGATGTCAGCATGAGATGCAGTCCGCAGATTGGCTGTTAAAGCAGAGCATATACTATAAATAGACAGATTGCAATTCAAAATCTTTGCTTGCCTCTGTTTCTGTCTGTATGTGGTTTTAAAAAACACAGACGTTCACAACAACCAAAAAGCAAGTCAAAAACAGGTTTTATAACTAAGAGATTACACAGAAAACGGGAAAGACAGATGGTAGGTTAAAAATACAAGATTAATATAGGACTGTGAAGAGACAAAACAAAAGTCATTTATTAACAATAAAGGTAAACCAAAAAACAACATTAAAGTAAATCAACTTGGTGGAAAAGAATAAACAAAGGGAGGAAGGCTGTATCTACGCTCTAATTAATGTGAGTTATTGCACCTGAAGGGTGCTTTTTTTTAAAAGGTTATTTTTCCATCACAAAATCACTATTGGATTTTAAAGCAGAAGTCAAACGGGTAAATATCTCAAAACCTTGGCACATACAACCTATTTGCATGATTCACTAGGAGTAAGTCAGAAAATGTGTCTTTTTTATGATTAACCCTAATCATAAAAATACACATTTTCAGACTAATACATCTTTTTTTGTGACATTATAGAGATTTCAATCAGGAGATGTGATCTGATTATTAAGTCTTGGCAAAAAGTCTTTGGCGCTTAGACTCTAAAGAGAGATTTGTAACCGAGGAGGGGCTGCCCTGAGCAGCAACAAGCTAAAGCCCCCCATGGAGTCCAGACACTGGTGGTAGGGTTGCCAATGATTCTGACAATGCTGATGGAGCTGGTGATTCGCAAAGACTGTTGGTGATGAGGAGTTAAAGGGGGGCTTTGCCATTTGCAACGATTTGCACTGAAATGACAGCTGACAGCAACAAAGAGGACTTCAACTGTTGTTGAACTGCCTCAATAAATCATAAGTGAATCAGGCCCAAGTTCAGAGAGCATTTATGGTGAGGTGTCCTCTGAACTGGATGCGTTTCTTTATCCACATTTAAGCTTCAGTGTATGTCAATATTTTCTCTGCTTGATGTTGCAAGTCTAGAATTTCAATTAAATTGTATTTATAGTATCAAATCATAACAAACGTTATCTTGAGCCACTTCACACATAGAGTAGGTTTAGACCATGCTCTATCATTTACAAAGACCAAGTAATTCTAGTAACTCCCCCAAGAGCAAGTAATTAGTGCAACAGTGGAGAGGATAAACTCCCTTTTAGGAGGAAACATGGGACAGACCCAGGCTCTCGGTAGGGGGTGTCTGACGGTGCCGGTTGGGAGTGTGATGCACAGTGGAAATAATACTCACAAGAATAAGGCCAAATTATTGCAGAAGTGGATAGTGAAAAACAAATAGGGCATAATGGATGTGTTTGGACAAATATAGATAACCCAAAATGGGTAAAGGCAGGTATAGATGACAAAATGTATGTTCCTGACCCTTCGGAGTGGCCTCTATGGTCTAGTGTGTTCTGAGATCTCCAAGTATTGTTCCAGATGACATGCAATGGCTTAAGTAACCCATTTTGACTGATTACGTTGAGTATGCCTCAACTGTGCAAAACATCTGTATTTTTTCTCATATTTTTTTCTGTTGTCTAGTTGTTTTTTAAGTGGTTGTGGGCGGGCTAAAAGGAGGGCATTATTCTTTACCCAGTGGCTGTCTTCCTTTATGTTGTATGTGCCCCTTTGAAACTCAATGAAGATATTTTCAAAAAAAAGAAGAAATAAAGTATGTTCCGGATATTTGTCATTAATCTACATTAATATACTGTGTGATACACTGAATCTAAAAGAGCATTGTCGTTAAGAGTGTAATTTAATGTGAAATTTGAGGCCTTTAAATTTGCCACTCTAATGATACGTGTCCACTGTTATTTGACGGTAAGGATTGCCCTGCTTCCCAGCATTGCACGCTAGTGGGGTTGCCAATAGCAGTTATCAGCTTCTCTTCAATGAACCAAAAACAAAGAAAACAGGCTACACCCCCTGCAACCGCAATGGCTACACCTGATTGGACAAATGCTTCACGTGGGGCTGTCTTCTCCCAGATTTCAAAACAGACCAACATGGCGGCTCGTTTGGTGACTTTCTCTTATTAAACAAAAATAGTTCACCGAAACTACGGTCAGTTTAAAAGATTTTTTTGAGTGTTTTGAGAGGCTGTGAGTCGAGCTGGGCGCCCCTGATTTACTTAAGGTAGCCTGGATTCCACTTTATAATGTATACTTTATTAGTCCCACAAGGGGAAATTGGAAACTCGACGCCCTGCTTCTCAAACGTTGCTGCGACGCTACCAGAATGCATTGCACGGCTGCTCACAATGAATGGGAAGCGTAGAAATGACCAGTGGACATGTACAGTACTATTACTGTGATGGAATTAATGTGGTTGCAGGCAGAGAAGTAGTGGTGGTAGTAATAGTAGTAGTAGTAGGAATTTAGGAGGTACTCCAGTCAGCAGTTACATCAGGCGCGTACTGATCTGCGCCTTTGTGTCTGGAGGAAGTTATTTTAATGTATATTGTCATGAATATATTGTGATCTTTCTTTTTATAGCTTCTTTTGACTTATTTTCTTTCTCTCTAAACTGTATATTTGTAATTTGTAATGAAAAGGATCAGAAAAAGATTTATCGCCAAGTAGGTTTTCACATGCTAGTAATTTGCCTTGGTGTTTGGTGCATATAATATGCATTTAAAGAGGAAATACAAATAATAGCAAAGTAATACACTTTTATTCTGAAACCGTATCCATATGTATTTCAATGGTCTTTCACAATGTGATCTGGCTGTGGATAAGGCAGGATCAATTTCACAAGGTATGCATTAATGCAAACAATAGTAGTAATAAAGCTCAGCGTAGGTTCATTCTGGAAGACATCTATGCTTCACATTCTCTCTCTCTTCTCTCTCTCTCTCTCTCCTAACCTAATCAGCTGCATTGTCTGAATGTGGTTGTTTGAACTTATTTCACTTTTAAATGAAGTCTCTCCTGATTGAACTAATGTCACCAGTACCGCTACAAAAACGTTTCCACTGTCTAGTAGCAGTTTCAAACTGATTAATTCCCTCTCGTAATTAGGAAGGGCATGTTTTACAAATCTCCGTTATTAATGCGAGCCCTCCGTTCAGTCCAAAATGGCGGCGAGTCAGCTCTGGGGTTGTGTGCAGATGTTGTATTGATGACCCAAAGGAGTGTGGCCTCTTGTTGTTAACATTTTTGGCAGTACCCTGCATCTCATGCAGTGCATGCTGGGAGAGACTCAAGGCGGCTTTGAATAGGAGAAGCAGGGATAGAAAATCAATGGATAAATGTATATAATTACAAAGGAATTATACCCAAATCACCCTCATTGTCAAACTATTGAAGCCATTTGTGGTGCAAATACACGGCAGACTTCCTGTAAATCCTATTTCATCGAGCTGGATGTAAAAAAGAAAGGATGTTGCTATACTTATTCCTACTCCATTGTCAGTGTTATACTCCAGCTGTTTTAAAGAAGAAAAAGAATGATGAACAGCAATATCAACCAGACCAGACTTTACTCCACAAAATATAGGTCAGTCAATGCGACACTAACACCACCTCAATGTAAACCCAGCCCCTCCAAATTGAGCTGCCACCCCACATACTTGTCATACAAACACACACACACACACACACACACACACACACACACACACACACACCTCTGCCCCTTTTCATTATTCTCTGAGACACACACACACACACACACACACACACACACACACACACACACACACACACTTCTGCCTCTTTCCATCATTCTCTGACAGCTCAAGCCTCTGCCATTTGTTTGTTTTCTGGAGGGGGTGGATGGGGTGGGGGGTAAGCTGTACGTGCAATACAGAATGCACGATTATACAAAAATACACTAAATATCACTATGGCAACTAAGCATGCAGAGCGCATGAGGTTATCTGAGATACAGTAAATCTGAGGTTATGTAACATGAGCATTCCAAGTGCACAGTCTGTTCCAAAAATGTACAATGAATTGCATAAAATTAGATGCTGACAATTTAGATCTTGACCAAAAACCCATTCACATGCAAACTGAGGCCAAAGCATGAATGTACATAATATTCATTTATATAAACAGAAGAGTGCTTCATCCCTCCTGGTTTAAATGCACCATACAGTTTAGCCAAGCGATCCCAAAACAAAATGGAGTTCAGTGGAAAAATTCAACTGATGTGTCTGACCTTTCCACATCTGTACTCCTGTGTTATCCCACAATCTGGATATCAAGCACCTTGTAAATAATGGATCAAGCACCCCATTTCATTTCCATCCGTGGCAAAGTGTGTTGGATGATCAACAAGCAGATGTTTCTACCCGCCAATTCAGAAAGAGTAGATGTGATGTACTGCTCCCCAAATGTTTCCACCGCCTCTGTCAATCCGACTGGTGCCATTGTGACAAGAATTTCTGAGGAAAAAAATGATCTTACTGTACAGTGAAGCTATTTTTACATCGTTACACAAGTATAAATGTATGCCCTCGCCCTCCCTTTCTTCTGAATATAACTTGCTGAATGTTTTGCCTCTTGCATAATTCTTCTCAAGCTTATAGTGCCTGAAAATAGAGCCTGGCCTTTACCACACAAAGCTACCTCTGCTTAGAGACAGAGACATTCTGAACTCACACTTCTCATTCATGCAGATAGAGATGACATTTTTTTCTTCTTTGCCATAAAAATACAATACACTTGGCTGATTCTTTCTCTTCTTACCTATTCTCCCATCACTTTTCTTGTTCCCTTTCTTCCTTTGACCCATCATCCTATTTCCCATGACTTGGGTGCCTCATGCATTTAAATTATACTAAAAGTGCATTCAGACTTCTACAATGTCCATACATGGGAACAATAAACAGAGTATCTCTCTGCTTTAGCTACAGTGAAATACTGTGGAACATACAGCAATTGTCCTATATTTGTGAATATATTTGTTGGATCTACAGTATTTTAATTCTGCCAACTTCCTGCACTGCAGGCTCTGTGGTTCGCTTTTATCATAAAATAATCTCATCAGCATTACAACACAGCCTTCAGCAGTTTAAAGTTCGGGGTAGGCAGTTTATTTTTGGCGTTGTTCGGCAAACATTCCATATAATCTTTCTGAATTTTTTAATTCAAGTGGTTTGAGAAAAGACAAAACTTCTGCACCTTCTCTTTGGCTCTGAATTCAGGCTTTAGTAAATCTAGCCCTCACGGGAGACTTTGGCCAATCACAGGCGATTTCAGAGAGTGAGTGTTTCTATTGGCTGTTCTGTAAAATGCAGATGCATGTGCCTTTGGTGAAAGTTCTGTTTACCCTCTAGCCAAAGTCTCAGTGCTACAGGTAATTCAAGGCTAAACTATTAGATACCATTCTTTGAAGCTAAATCTGTCGCCCACTAGGCATTCTCCTGACGCTCGTGACGACCAGTCCGGACCTGGCTGCTGTTATTGAAAAGATACTGATGAAAGCAGTGAGAGGGAACTGAAACAATGAAATTGTGGGCCAGAGAACCGAAACAATTTTATTAAATATTAAGCTTATGAGAAGGGTTGGTTTTTGTTACGTTACCCTACGTGATATTTGCCTTGGTTCAAACATACACAAACAAATATTAAACATTCATAAGAAATGAAGAATAAGAACAGAAACAAATAGCCTACATACAAAATAGCTGTTTAGTAAAAGAGAAAGGACGGCTGAATGGGTTTGGCACAGAGTGCTATATATATATATATATATATATATATATAGTGTCCAGGATGAAGGTTGGTGCAAAGTGAAGTGATTAGGGATGGGGGAGGTGAGGCAGAGTCGGGGGGATAGCGCTCTGTGGCTTGGTTGCTACGAGCGACCACTCTGACACTAATGCACATTTTAATTTGATCTACAATGTTCACGTAACAATATTGATTAGTGCAGCTTTAAAGAAAAAAAAGAATTGTCCTTGCAAATGTTTTATATGAATACGAAATAATGGACGCATCCAAGATATGTTTATGTCTTCTGGCTTATGCATATTCCATTCATTGTACAGATTCAAAACATTGTGTAAAGCGTCATATTTTCTGTAAGAATCCATCTGATGAGTGCAGAGCCGCTCAAGATCAAAGGAAGAACAAGTGTCCCTGCCGTACAAAAAATCATGTCCAATAGCATCTGATATAATCATTTGTCTGGGAAGAGGAGTTGTGTGTGCTTGTGCGTGCGGGTGCATGTGTCTGTGTGTGTGTGTAGGAGGGAGGATGGAGAATGTGACAAGCAACTGAAAACAGACATTACAAGAACAGACTACAGTGGGTGTCACAATGTTAACTGCAGCCCCTTATACCCACTTTGCCTTTTCCATTGCATGTTAAGTCAAACATGACCCCACTTATGTCTGTTATATTTATGACCAACCAGGGCTGCTCTACCCATGAGCTGAAACAAAAACTGACTTATGCACACACACACGCACACACGCAGAGTGCCTCAGAGTCTTTTTTAGCTTTGAGGATTGATGGTAGCGTATTGTAGTTGGTCTGGGAGTTCGGTACTTGTGGATGGATGAAGTCTGAGGACACCTACACTGTCTGGGGAAGATTATTGGCTCGTGATTGCTGACCCAGAACATCCTCATCAATTAAGGAAGACAAGAGGGATCGAATGAGAGCCAACTGAAATGGGGGGAATGACAATTTTTTACTGTTTATGGAGCCCCAGTGGGGAATATACAATTTACACTTTTTGTTAGTAATCACTACACACAGGCCTGAAATACACACACACGTGCTCAGGATGTCAGAGTGAGTGGGCTGCCAACTGGACCAGCACCCATCCACACTCCTGTACGGGAATTGAACCCGCGAGCCTCCACTTCCCAACCCAACTCCCTACAGACCCAGCTACTGCCACCCCGATAGTATGAATAAGTAGTAGTGAATAAGAATAGTATGGGGGAGTCTGCTTCCCTGTTTTTTCAACCTTTTGATGTAGCGGAACAAAATTCAGAACAAAGTAATTGTGGCAACAAATAATTCATTTAGTACTTGATTTTTTTTTGTATTATACAAAAGTGTTCTTGAAGTTAAAAGACAACTGAGCTGTGAGGAAGAGAGCCTTAATAAAGTGACTGTCTGAACTGAAGCTGCAGCACTAACAGATATTTCTACACATGTAAAAATAAAGACTAATGTGAGATTTGGTTCTCGACACAGTCTAAAATCATCTCTGCATCATCAATTTTAATCATCTTTCATAATTTTAGGTGAACTTCCTGCAGAACAGCCACTGGACCTGGCGCTGGCGGACATTACTGTCCTGATAATGGTGAGCTGCAGGCTGGCCCATATGCACGAGAAAGGCCATTAATTGGATCTGTGGTACAGAATCTGTGTGTGTGTGTGTGTGTGTGTGTGTGTGTGTGTGTGTGTGCGCGCTCATGAGGTCAGTGCAAGATGAAAAGATAAACTATCTGCTGGAACAACTCATCATTACCAATCTCACTTGCAGATTGGAAATTGATTCATTTGGAGATATAAAAGCAGAGTTTTTACATCATAAATGCAACAAATCTGGGCATAAAAGTGACTCTGTATGTTGTTTTAACATTTACCGAGTTCATTTTAATTGTTTTTTATCCTGCTGTGGCATCAGCCAGGTGCACACACACTTTATTGTCCCCGAGGGAAAATTTGTCTTGGACAGAATGCTACAATCTGTTGCTTCACAACACAAATCACTGTACAGACTCCCTCCTATAAAAGTGACTTTTAGAATTAAAGTACAAAGTGCTGGTGCATTTACTGCACTTTTCGCCAGCATCTTCACCCTGACACACTTTTTCTTTTCTTTCTTCCATTTAATTGGAGCTGCGCCATGCGTAGCCTACAGTTGCGCCCATGCGAATGGCTGAATATCATTTATGTTTGATATAAGATCTTCAGTGTGTGTATTACAGTGCTGACGTCAGGAGCAAAGAGCGACAGGCAGTGAGCGAAAGGAGACGGATAAGCAAGAAGACACAACCTGTGCCGGCCGGTGCGCATATCCCCCCACCCCACCCCCAAACTTCTGTCCGAGAGCGCGGAGCGCAACCAAAAAAAAACCCCGGAGAGGAGAGGGCATCGGAGCGAGCCATGAATAACAAGACTATCCATTTAAACACGAGTCCGCAGCGGGACGGCGGCTCCGGGACTGTGGACCATGAACTCGTTATCACCTCCACTTTCGGGACGCTTCTCTCCGTCGTCTACATCATCGGAGTGTCGGGGAATGTGTACACGCTGGTGGTGATGTGTCACTCGATCCGCTTCGCCACGTCCATGTACATCTCCATCATCAACCTGGCGCTGGCGGACCTGCTCTACCTCTCCACCATCCCCTTCGTGGTGTCCACCTACTTCCTAAAGGACTGGTACTTCGGGGACGTGGGCTGCCGCATCCTGCTCAGCCTGGACCTCCTCACCATGCACGCGAGCATCTTCACCCTTACCGTCATGTGCACGGAGCGCTACCTGGCCGTCACCAAGCCGCTGGACACGGTGAGACGCTCAAAGAATTACCGCAAAGCCCTGGCGTGGGGCGTGTGGCTGCTCTCCCTGGTCCTCACCGTGCCCATGATGGTCATGGTCGCGCAGACCACCAAGAACACGCCAGAGGGGGGTGTAAAGAGGATGTGCGCACCCACCTGGGCGCCCCTGGCTTATAAAGTGTACGTGACAGTCCTGTTTGGCACCAGCATCATGGCACCGGGGCTCATTATCGGATACCTGTATGTCAAATTAGCCCGCACTTATCTGGAGTCCCAGCGCAACTCTGTGATCAGCAGCAGAGGGGGCAAGCGCTCCCCGAAGCAGAAAGTACTGATCATGATCTTCACCATCGTGCTGGTGTTCTGGGCGTGCTTTCTGCCCTTCTGGATCTGGCAGCTGCTGTCTCTGTACCACACCAAGCCCCTGAGCCTGGCATCGCACACGCACACCTGCATCAACTACCTGGTGGCGAGCCTCACGTACAGCAACAGCTGCATCAACCCGTTCCTGTACACGCTGCTCACCAAGAACTACAGGGAGTACCTGAAGAACAGGCACAGGAGCTTCTACAGGTACACGTCCAAGTTTAAGCAGCGGCCGCCCAGCCTCTACTCCTGGGGGAAGTCTGCGTCCTCCAGCAATCACTTCGAGTTCAACTCCGAGACGCTGGTTATGGGGACACTGAAGTGACTTGTGAATCACGTGGAAGAGAGGACAGAGCTTTTAAAATCTCAATAGGTAGGTGATATAACCTGGCAGGCCGGTGAGACACCCATGCGTAAACATTGCGCACTGGTGACAAAACTTACAGCCAATGGTGGAAGAAGTGTTCAGATCCTTAAGTAAAACATACTAATACCACACTGTAAAATCACTAGGAAAATGTACTAAAATTAATACAAGTTAGAGTACTCAATGCAGATACATCCTCACATGTTAGAAACTGGAAACGATCCAAACTGTCAATCAAGTGTTTATAACTTGTAGGTCTATATAGTGTTGGATAGTTTACTTTTTAATAAAACATCATATTTTGTAAACTACATGTGCTTTTGTGTGAAAAATAATTGAACTAGTAACTCTGTCAGATTAATGTAGTGGAGTAAAAAGTAGAGTATTTCTCTCTGAAATGTAGGAGTGGAAGTACAAAGTGGCATGAAAGGAAAGGCTCAAGTAAAGTACAAGTACCTCAAATTTGTACTTAAGTGCAGTACTTGAGGAAATGTACCTAGTTACATTCCACCACTGTTTACAGACGTAATACTTTCTCACAGTTTTTCTTTTTTTTTCTTTATGGATTATTTTCAAGCAACACTGCTCTCTTTAGTCATAATATAATCTGTCTAGTCAGAGGGACATTTCCTGGTGTTACATCCATGCCGGCTGCTTTTGGCCTAAGTAAGCCCCCACTGAGCTCATTAGCACACTGACACTTCTCTCCGCTGCACTCCCCCTCAACACTCTCAGACGAGGAAGTGATTCAGTGTTGAGTAAAAAGGTCTCAGTGCTCATTATATGAGCTAAAACATGTACTGTATGTGTTAACCTTCCTGTTGTCTTCGGGTCAAATTTGACCCCTTCTCAAAAGGTTTCTATATCAGAAATTTGGGTTTCTTTCAAACAAATTGTCCAAAAAAGTAACGTGGATGGTTCCCAACAACACTCCTCACAAGTTAAATACATAATCAGTTCACTACTTTCATTGAATTTGAATGTTTTTTTATCAATTTTATAGCATTTGGAGGAAAAAAATAACTGATAAAAGAACTTGTGTATGGCAAATGTAAAAAAAAAGTCAGAAAAGACAATTGTCAATAACAGTGACTAAAATGTGAACAGATGTAAAAAAGTAAAATAAAAAATTGACAAAAATGTGAAAAAAAATGCCAAACAACGTGACAAATGAAAAAAGAAAATCTTTAAAAATTTGGGAAAAACCCACTTAAATTTCAAAAGGCTCAGAAAAAGTCAGCAAACGTTGAAAATGTGACAAAACATCGGGGGAAAGACACACAAGGGTAAAAAAGACAACCAAAACGTTGATAAAAAGTTTTTCATTTGAAATTTTGACTCAGAAAAACCGAAATATGCAGGTTGGCGGGAAGACAACACAAGGGTTAAAGATAGATGGGATATAAAGAGCAGACTTCTAACAGGTTAGTTAGGGGTTTTATTTTAAATACAACAAAGTAGCACTGAATAAATGCATGTTATTTCTGCAGTTAGACAAAGGAGTATATTTATCATTGAGAAAACGTATAATAGTTTATGTTCTGTTATGGCAAGACACTGCAGGCCAAAATGTTGCTTTTCCATGCGCTGGCCAATTATGAAATTTTGGGCTTTTTGTCTTCTTTCAGACTAGTAGAAAGAAAACATCCAAACTCTACATTTAGGTGTTTCTTTTCCTCAAATGTGTCACTTTGCATCTGTAGATTTCAATGAAAAGAACTATTCAACAATCATTCAATGGGCATTGTTTCCAAATGAGTTTTTCTCGCAGACTCTGAACCAGACATCTTCACTTCACCAGACATTCCACTTTCATTCCTGTCTACAGTCTGAAGCTTTGTACACAGCCCTTTGTTCATATATCAGTCACAGTCCAACATTTTGAAAACATGGGAACATTTTTTTATGGCTGTTGACAGTAACTTCTGATTTATGGAGTGATGAAAAAGAACTTTGTCAGAACCTTTGACTCTTATGTCAGAAAAATTAAACAATAATTTGAACCTGGCCTTATCCAATGTTCAGATTGTTGTTAGATAATGTATGCAAATGAGTGCATTTTTAATATGATAATGCTTTATTTGTATATTTAATAAGGCCCGAGCGCCAACAGCGGCAAAGGCCCTATTGAAACTGAAGGAATTCTTCCTTTCTTTTCCTTTCTTCTGGGAAATGAATTCTTTTTGAGGGGCTTAACATATAAAAAAATTCACCAAAATTGGCGGTCGCACCAATCCTTGTGAAATGTACTAATTTTAAGGGTTTCAGGAATAGGCACACAAAAATGGCTCGCTAGCGCCTACAAAGTAAAATAAACCGAGCCCCTGCAATACGTTTAACATAGACGAACAACACTTGGTAGTAATATGTAAAATGTCAAGGCGTAGAAAAAACATCATTGAAGCCATACCCTAAACCCAACAGGAAGTCCGTCAAAATTTGGCACTTTTGGCCATTTCCACATGTTGTACTTTAACAAACTCCTTCAAATTTGGTCTTTACCATCTTAAGACCTTAGAGATCAAAATATTTTTCATAGGGCATGGCCGTGACGGGGCGGCCATTTTGTGCATTTCACCATCAAAACAGGAAGTGAGTGTAACTTGAGTATACATTGTCCACTAGGCTCAAACCTTTTCAGGATTCATCAGAGTCCAACCCTAACAACATCTGCGGGCTGATAGTGGCTCAAAGTAATACCGCCCCCTATTGACAACAGGAAGTAGACCAAAAAGTCAAGGTGCTATACTAAAAACTCCTCCAAGCGATTTCATCTGAAGGACTTCAAATTTGGTCGTACAGTCTCAACATGATGAAAGATGAAAATTACTAAAAGAAAAACTTTTTGTCCAACAGTGTGGGCGTGGTCTGGTGGCCATTTTAAACATTTATCAATGAACAAAGAAGTTATTGTAACTTAAGTGTACATTGTCATATGTTCCCCAAAGAGTCCAGGCCTTAGGACATCTACAGGCCAAGATTGAGTTTTGGTCATTGCACCACCCGCTGGCAACAGGAAATCAGCCTTATATGACAAACATTATCTGATTTACATAAAACTTTTAATGTGTGGTCTCCATGTGATACTGAGCCGGCCCCTAGGTCTGCATGTGATACTGAGCCGGCCCCTATACTTAAACCATGCCCATGTACTTGTGCTTGCCCTCTTGTATGACTTTTGAACTGTTTAAGGTAGAGTCTTGTGTGAGGTATCATTGAACTCAGCAAAGAGTTTCTTCTTCATTGGTGATGGTTTGGCCCGCCCCCCTATGCTTAAGCCACGCCCGTTCACAGCTAATTTACTGTATGACGTAGAGTCTTGTGTGAGGTATCATTGAACTCAGCAAAGAGTTTCTTCTTTATTGGTGATGGTTTGGCCTGCCTCCCTATGCTTAACACTAGAACGGCCATGACGGTCATTTTGACCGTTTTGAAATTTATATATGTAATAACTTTGCTGGATAAAAAAATACAATCCTGCTGATAACTGACTTTTCCTAAAAGGGTCTATATTTTCATTGAAAATAGTTTTTATATACATTACACACTAGGCAAAGAAAATAAAATCACTTTTACCTATTTCGACCATACACGGTCATATTGACCGCTCGGATTTTCGCGGTATTGTTTTTAATCTTTCGCGGGGTTGAAGATATATATTGGTTGCTTAGTTACTATCAGCGTCTCTGCCAAAGAAACGTCATAAGTGGTCTAGAGTAACAAGTGTGGGCATCAACGATGGGCTGAAGGTAAAGCCAGAGTTGGTAACGACAATAAATACGGCGTGGATGGACTCCGGTCTGAATCAGAAGGCAGCGCCGGGCGCTCGCTCTGGGGAAGGCTCGGTACACGGAGCTAGTGGCCGCTGGCTGCCTACGTGTTCATATAACTTAATACATCCTCCTCACACTGGCGGGAATCATTGCACAAATCCTCTCCAAGGGGGGCAGCAGCAGGGAAATGTCCGGAGGAAGTTCAGGCAGCAACCGGCAGAGGAGCTGAGACACGAGTTTAGAGGAGAAAAGGGAGCGGAGCTCGGTCCGAGCAGCGCTGCGCACCACAGCCGACACCAACACGGAGGCAGTGACAGGTTAGGTTAGGTTATAAATGTTCAAGTAAGTGTCATTTGCCTGTTATAAGTTATGTTGAATGAATTTAAATACCATATTTTTCAAATGTGAATGAAATAATTACGTTTTACAATGCCATGATATGAATTATTGAAACACTTGGGCAACTCAAGTTTATAATTAAACTCGTTAAATTGTACATTGGGGTTATTTCGTTTTTCTAAAGATATCCTAACACAATACCTGCATTAATATTGCAATTAGGTATTTATCATGAGAGATTATAGAGTTTGGAATCTGGCGGTCAAAATGACCGCTCATGGCAGTTCTAGGAGTTATGGAATCCCGGCACTTCTAGTGTTAAGCCCTTTCACAGCTAATTTGGTGGTGACTATTTGTAGTGTCTGAATGCCACGCTAAGACACGGTCGCAAGGAGGGGCGTCCGCCAGTAACCACGCAGAGGAGCAAGGGTCTTTAATTTTATATTTTAATGTTTAACAATCATTAAGGCCCTAGCGCAGACATCGGTGAAGGCCCTATATAAAATAAAGGAATTATTATTCCATCTTCCGGCAAATGAATCACCCTTTTGAGGGACTTAACATGCTCAAAAACTCACCAAAATTGTTGTTCGCGTCAAGGTCAAGCCTGGTGAAAATTTGCATATTGTAGGACTTTTGGGTATATGCACACAAAAAAATGGCTCGCTAGCATCCCTTTAGTTACAGTTACTAGTTACTTCTTCCAAAAAGTAACTAAATTAGGTACTCAGTTACAAATTACAAAAGTAACTAGTAGGGATGAGCAAGTACAGCATCATCCGTATCTGTATCTGTTTACCACATGAATTATCTGTATCCATATCTGTACTCGGACAGACAGGGGGACGGGGGGGAACAGAGGTTTAAAAAAAAAAATCTCCGACAGCAGAGACGCAGCGCGAGTCGCTTTCTACCCCACGTTACCAGAAATCTACTGGTTAAGTAAGTACTACAAACCAAAGTATAAAAACAAACCTGAAGCTGAAGAAACCCTAAACGTTAACGGAAAAGAGCCGCGGACCTGAGAGAGAGAGAGAGAGAGAGAGAGAGAGAGAGCTGTTCTATGTGAGTGAGTAGAGCGTGTGTGTACGGGCGGGCGCACGGTCCGCTACCCAATCCGAGTACAGATATTGACTCGTATTACTCGTATTATTAATTCTAACCCCAACCGGTCGTCAGACACCGCCTACCAAGAGCCTGGGTCTGTCCGAGGTTTCTGCCTAAAAGGAAGTTTTTCTTCGCCACTGTCCCACTGTTGCTTGCTCTGGAGGGAACTACTAGAACTGTTGGGTCCTTGTAAATTCTGGAGTGTGGTCTAGACCTACTCTATCTGTAAAGTGTCTCGAGATAACTCTTGTTATGAATTGATACTATAAATAAAATTGAATTGAATTGTATAATACTTGTATTTGGCAAAAGTGCTTTATCCGTACCGGATACTCGTCAGCCGAGTATCTGGCTCATCTCTAGTAACTAGTTACTATTGCGTTACTTTCAAGTACATTTTTAAATGCTCAAATGTGAACTTAAAATCCTCTTTAACGGAACATAAAATACATGTGCATGTTCAATTATTTATAATAAATCTGAATATTATAATGAAATTAACATTTAATACAATACATTATTAACAGAAACTGTACACACATCTAAACTCTTTTAATGTTGCTGTGGGACAAAGTGAGACTAGCCTCCAATCAGATGCCATGTATGTAGATATTATGTCTAGTGGATCCATACAAATAACATTTGAAAAACATAGATGTTTTGGAACTTTTTGTATTTACTGCCCCTCATTTGGACTCACCATACCTGTCTCTGGTTGACTGACTCACATGTGTTGTTCGTTGTGTCTCCAACTATGCGTGCTTATGAACCCCCGCACAACTCTACCTCTCATTGCCTTACCATGAAATTTTACTCAACCTCAGCATTTAACATCGTTATTCCCATCACTGATCATTGAACTCAGCAGAGAGTTCCTTCTTGATTTGATGTTTGACCGCTCCTATGCGTTAGCCACGCCCCTTTTTTTAATAACTAATGACCCGTTTGATGTAGTGTCTTGTTTGAGTGATCATTGAACTCAGCAGAGTTTGTTCGTCATTGGTGACAATTTGCCACGCCCCTTTAACAAATTAACCGTTTCCTGTACACCATTGTGTGAGGTATCATTGAATTCAATAGAGTTACCGTTTTCATTGGTCATGGTTTGTCACACGCCCCCCTTCACAGCTACACAGCTAGAGAACTGTATAACGTAGAGTCTTGTGTGAGGTATCATTGAACTCAGCAGGGAGTTACATTTTCATTTTTTTCTTGAAACAGCCAAACAAAAGTGCAAAACATTGGTCCAGATGATAACATACAGAAAACTGAAGAAGGCACAATGCATCTTGTCCACTATCCTTCCTTGCAAATCAATCAAATGTTTAACTCCAAAACAAAGAGAGGAGATACAGGAAGGAGTGAGACACAAAACACAAAAGCAAGAGTGATGTCTGTGCTGCTTGCAGCTTTAATAATTGTTTTACAATCTTTTAGTTTTTCCAAACCCCTTCCGTGGTAACGGCTGAGGGTTTGACTAATACCTGGAATAATCATTCCCATCCCATAAGGTTGTTATGTAATGCGAACGTTGTTCACTGCACCAGTAAATAACACGAATAGAGAATTAATTTAGAACGGTAAACAATCAATTTCACTGGAACTCCTTTAGTAGGTGTCTATAATACTTTTTTAAGGACACCATGCAGCTAATCAGAATCGAGTTTTCACCCAGACCATGGTATAACACAAATCACGTTCAGCGTAACAGTACAGTTGCAGCCCACATTGTAAGAGGCCCCCTAGTGCGTTAATCTGGCCTTGACTGCCCTTTTTTAAAATGTGTACATTCCCTACCGCCTAGTTTCCATCAACCCAGCATTAATCATAACCGGGTAATTCATAATTTTAAAATTTGATTAAACGCAATTGTATTAGGAATATGCATGATGGGACTGCTCCTGTGGCCTTTGGGTTGAGTCTCTGATCATGACACACAATGTCAACAGGACCTTTGCTGCATATCATTTCTGCTCTGTAAAGGCTCTAATAAAGACATTAAGAAGCATCATGAAAGCATAATACAAATTTGTAAAATAATAAAGCTCTTAAAACTAGGTTTAATCACAGGACCACTATAGATAGATAGATAGATAGATAGATAGATAGATAGATAGATAGATAGATAGATATTGATCCCAAGAAAAATGGGAAATTAGGGTGTTACAGCAGCACACGTACATCAGTCACACAACACAGAATATAAATAAATAGATAGATAGATATAGATATGTATTTGTCGAATTTGAGGTGGTAATGCCTTAACAAAGTTTCATTTAATTTTATTTAATTTGTTTAACAGCACATAAAAAATAACATTAACAGAATTAACGGAATTAAGAGGAATATTCATAGTAACAGAATATGCAAGGAGGCCAAAAACATATAACTGTGGTCTCGCAAAGTTTTGTTAAAAAAAAAATATTTAAAAAATGCTAATAATATTTTTGCCCATTAAAAAAGGAATCAAATTATACAATTAATACAAATTATCAAAACCAATTTAAGGGCCCCGGAGCAGTTGACTACTCTGCCTGGTTGGTAATCCATCCTGCAAGAAGTTTACTTTTTCCAGCATCACATCACTCATTAAAGTACAAAACAATCCACAGTATGTCCGTAGTGGTCACTTGCTGAGTAAAGCCAGATGGGTGTTTTTGCTCAGTGGCTGATTTTATTTTTCTAAGAGGAACTGATAAGAGCCCACATTTGGACTGCGATGGCGTTCTCTGGCAGGGGATGAAAACAAAACCGACACCTGCATGGCCAATCACTGAAATTGAATTTGCATGCATCTTCCCATAAAAGCAAACACCCTTCCAGTTCTGTGGGATACTCAGTGCCAAGCACTCCTTCGGCTGGGAGGGAGTGCTTCCAACTAGGCTATGACGAGACGACAACAGTGGCGTCCTTACCTTAGGGAGGATGATGACACTTATGCCATGTTGGCACTTACAATCATAGTGTTGTGTTTAAGTGCTAGTCACAGCCTTTGATTCAATAATAGATGACATGATTTTATCATCCAAACATCCAAAGAGACTTAAGAAGTACAGAGAGAAGAAGTGTCGGTCTCTTCTGTTCCTTTAGGAAGGTATCATAATGAGTGATTCATAAATGTACCTCATGTTTTATGGAGAGTTCATAACTCTTTAATTAGGATGGCTCCTAGCGTTCCTCTTTTACTTTAATCTGATTTATTAGTCTTTTCAGCTCACACAGCCATCTGCTGTAAAGCAACTCTGTCCTCTTTAGACTCACCAGGCAGGCACCGGAAAACAAACTGTGTGACCCAATGCACACAGCACTGAGCACTAGGGCTGAACGATGTTGTGTTTTAGCATTGACATCGTGATGTGAAGTACTTTGCGATGTTGACGCTAATCCTTTTTTGCTGCTTGATAGAAAAGGAAACCACCGTTCTCCTACATGATAATTACCGGCTGACCCTTCCCCTTTAAGACAGGTAGCCATGTGGACAGCGTGTGTATGTGACGTTAGTCCGACGGGGTTTATTGAAAAATACCGTAGGCAGCAGCTGCCGCTGACACAGTGATGTGCATAGTTTTTGATGGGTAGTCAATGAAGCTACAGCAGCCGGTGTTTTATGTTTGCTGCAAATACGAACTAAATGACTTGATTAATGCAACACAATCACAACGTCTCCTGGCCATTTCCCCCCGCAGAAAGCTGCTACCAGCCAGACTAAAGCTAATATAGTTAGCCTAAAGAAACAAGGGGTCCGTCCGTCCCAACTAACGTTATGGTTTGGAGCCGCAACGTTGGAAACACTAATCTACTATAGGGTGACCAAACGTGCTCTTTTGCCCGGACATGTCCACTTTTTACGTACTGTCTGGGGCGTCCGGGGAGGGGGTTATAAATTCATGAAAATGTCCGGTTTTCGCTGTTTTTCATGGGGCATGTAATTGACTGCCACTTTGTTGCGTGACGTAATTCCCGGGAGGCTGCCTTGTGGGCGCACATATAGGGAGCAGATGAGACAGGAGCACATACAGGGAGAAGATCAGACATGGAGCACATACAGGGAGCAGATCAGACAGGGGACGATATTCAGGGAGCAGATCAGACAGGGAGCACATACAGGGAGCAGATCAGACAAGGAGCACATACAGGGACCAGATAAGAAAGGGAGCACATACAGGGAGGAGATCAGACAGGGAGCACATGCAGGGAGCAGATCAGACAGGGAGCACATGCAGGGAGCAGATCAGACAGGGAGCACATACAGGGAGAAGATCAGACAGGGAGCACATGCAGGGAGCAGATCAGACAGGGAGCACATGCAGGGAGCAGATCAGACAGGGAGCACATGCAGGGAGAAGATCAGACAGGGAGCACATGCAGGGAGCAGATCAGACAGGGAGAACATGCAGGGAGCAGATCAGACAGGGAGAACATGCAGGGAGCAGATCAGACAGGGAGAACATGCAGGGAGCAGATCAGACAGGGAGAACATGCAGGGAGCAGATCAGACAGTTGAACTGCAAAAAAACCTTTCCATGTACCGTCCCGTTGGGACAAGTGGGAAAAGGTTTTAAGAGATATTTAGTTGAAGATGGATTTGAAGCTGACACAGAAGAGGTCATATTTAGAACATTATTTCACATGTCTTTATTTGAAAAGAGAGCTATTATTTTATTACAGGTTGTTACAGATTTTATTTTATTACATAAGTTTTTTTTGTACCACAAAGCATGTTCATTAACCTCTGAGAAGCCTGTCTGAATTTGTGTCTCGAGGCCGGGCCAAGTGTCCTCTTTTTTTGGAAATCAAAATATGATCATAACAATCTAATACCGAAGACTGTGTCAGAGCTTACGTAATTTCCACTGATTTAATTGTTCTTGGATACACAGAGTTTGTTGCTAGAGCGTGTGACACGCAGGTCTGATCAATTTATCAATCTAACGAGCTGGCCCCGCTAGTCAACCACAACCTGAAACTTATAGGAAGCAACATGCAGTCACTGTCATACACTTTAGCCTGGATTGATTATTATATGAATACAATGGTCAACCAGCGTATTTCTACCTAATTTCCCTCTCCAAAATCACTTCAGAAGAGTAACGTTAGTCACAGCGCTTACTTGCTTTGGTGTTTGTAAAATATTAAGTTGGTTCACATTTGAAAAGATCCTTTTTCATTTGTATCTCCTATGTAGATGCACTCATACAATATTATACAATATCACAGCAGTAGTCAAGAATGATTTATTATTTCCAACTAGAGCTATTTATGTCATCTTTTAAAAATTACTTTTTCATTTTTCATATTGCAATATATATAGCAGGGGAAAAAATATCGCAATGTCAGTTTTTGTCCAATATCGTGCAAGCCTACTGAACACTGAGCAAACCAGGGCGAGGAACAACAGCATATACTCTTTCATCTAAAATGCATGTTTGATGCTTTATATGCCAACTCTTTCACTAACACTAGCTTGGAGAGCTAATGTACAGTTACGGCTGAAAATGACAACAGAAATAAACAACTTTGCCGATTTCACATATCTCCGCAATTCAAATCAATGTGGTTGTTGTTAGTGCAACGTCACGGTGATTCGATGGATGGATGGTGACATGCGCATGTCTGGATAGTTGCTAAGTTTCCCAAACACACTACGGGAAAAAACAACTAAACTAAACTAATGTCACAGTTGGGATTGCACACTTCGTCACATATTGACTGTGTTTTGACTTTTGTGTGTTTGCACGTCAAATGTCATAAGCTCATGCATACATTCATTGCAGCCAATCCTGTGGTGCTTCACAAATATTGTAACAGAGTTAGCGTGGATGTGGAAAAATGGCTCTTTTTTTTTCTTCTCTTCTCTCCACATCGTCTCACAACTCTCTGCAGCATTTGTTCTATGTTAATTCTGGATATGGGCCTGTGGGGGACTTATCAGCTTATGGCTGTATACATTCCAGATTCATGAGAAATCTAGGAGGGATTTGATGATTTTTTTTTTTCCTGAGCCTGCAAAATCTGTTCATCCCTGAGCTGGAAAGAGGCATTTTTAGTTTTGCTACAATAACACCCCAAAAGAGACAAATTAGATACACTATATTATTCTTAATATGCAGTATAAAGAAATAGCCAGCACTTTATCATCATAACAGGTAGTAATGAAAAGAAAATCCAATGGATCGTACATTTCAAACAATAAACATGTTTTTGCTCTAAAAAGATTAAAGTACATCAGATATAAGATGTATACTTTGCCAAATTCATCAAAACTAAACTCCTGCGTGCGTTAATTGATGCCTTTTCGAGCTACAATAATATATATTTTTTCACCACCTGGGGGCAACACAACAAATAAGCAGTGAACAATTATTTAAGTAAACTGAAACTAAATAAAAACTAAAACCTTCAAGGAAAACTAAAAGCTAACTGACGTTATATTGCCAAAAATTAAAAATAAAAATAAAGCAAATAATTTGTGATCTAGTTTTTTTTTTTGGAAACTGAACTGAGTTGACATTGACATTGCATGAGATGGCGCTGTGCCGCAATCACTTGACATCAGACACTTAATTAGCGGGAAGAAGAAGTAAATATTTCACTTTTTTGCTCTCCTTTTTGCTCTGTTTTGGTCTGAAATAGCGCTTTAGCAGCTAAATGCTAAAAAAATGCCTGGCCTACCACTTGGGGAACACAGCACGAGCACATATGGACAAATCAAACATGCCAAATAAACATATATGTTTATTTTTAAAAGCAGATTTTAAATTACATTTTAACAATTTGCCCTTATGAAATCTGCTGTTTTGGATCAATAGACAGACGTTATAAGAATGTTATGAATTGATACTATAAATAAAATTGAATTGAATTGTTGAGATGCCTCTGCAAACGCAGAAACAAAGCACAATCACACCATAGAACGTTAAGAGAAAATATCCATATTTTGCCGTAATCCAATGACATGAAAAGAAAGTAATCCACGGCGATCAGTAGATCCAGAAAAGGGTCCCGCTGTATCTCTACGCCCGTCACATTCACCAACCAGCTCCAAACAGGTGAAAAAGGCCGCTTCACTTTGCTGTTTAAACAAAGTGGAATAAAACAAGTCCAAATCTACACAAAACGCGTCATCAGTAAGCTGACAGCAAATGTATATACAGTACATGGTATTTAGGAAACGTTTATTGCAACGTTGGCACGGCAAGATGTCCAGACTAGTGCAACAGTAACTTTAGTTTTTGGCATCCTGCATATGTGTCGCCAATGCTCTCAGGTGAGCCAGACCCTTGACTTTTTTTTTTACTAAAGCAGTATATGAAATCAGATGAGTTACCTACCACCATGTAGGTGTTTTGTGTTAATAAAATAATTATTTCACTAATTTTTGCAACAATGCAATTGAAAACTGTGTGTTTTGGGTCTAGAGACAACGCTGACAGTATTAGACCTAAAACCAAAATAAGCAGCTTCAATAGTTTGGAACTTTGACCGGCATCTTTACAAGCTGTCCTGAAGGCAGGGAAAATCTTTGACATTGAATTTTTGTTTACTGTTTTTTTTGTATTATTGAATTGTTGGTTTAATGATGGTGATGGTTAAATTGGCTAACATTTAGCTGTTTATGAATTGTATTGTAGTCATAAACCAATCATTAACAAAACCAATCTCCATTTACACATCTTAATGTTTTTAGCAAAACAGATGTCTTTTTAATGTAGTCTCTTAGCCCAAGCTGAGCTAATTTAGGAAACATGGTGGAAGTGTCACTTTAACCCTCATGTTGTCCTCGGGTCAAATTGACCCGTTTTCCTCTATCAATCCAAATTAACATGATTGATTCCACACAACGCTCTTTGGCAAGTACAAATCTCTACTTTCATTAATTTTGGGGTGTCTTATTCAATTTTATAGCATTTGAAAAACAAATTGAAGTGGTTTTGAAATAGTATTGAGTAAAAGTTGACACATTCCAGTCTGTGATTATCCATCAACATCCATTTCTTTCATGTGAGTTTAAATAATTCCTAATTTCTGCTTTTCTAACTCAAATGTTAGGTATAATTTTCTAAAAATTAGGTTTATTGACCAACTAAAGTTAATAAGTTAGTGTTATGTAGTGTTAAACTTTAAAAAGTGACAAACATTGAAAAATGTGTTGAAAAAAGGGACAAAAGTAAAAAAAAAAGTAAGATTCTCATGTCTTTATAGATTATAAAGCAGGTCATGAGAAGCATCCCACTGAATACAGCTTGTGGTTTGGATGGACAGAGTTGTGTCAAAATACACTTTTTTTCAATTGAAAATCATATATTCAATTTGGAGACATTTGGAAGTGATACTGATATTCACACTGCCTGATGTAACCTTTAAATGACAGAACATGATAACAGTCTTCTCCTTGGACATTGTTAAATCCAACCAGAGGAGTCTGTCACATCATCTTTACAGGTAACTGAAAAGTATCCTAACGGTATTCCTTTACAACTAGTACAGTGCCCGTTCAAAATGTGCCTTTTTGGAACTGGCGGGTTGCTTGGCCTGTTGTATTGCTGTGTGTAGAATTCTCCAGAACCACTGTACCCCAAAATGACTTCCAGAAGGACCCCAACCACATAATATGCAACTCCACTGTGTAGCCTAGGGCTATTACTGACTTACAGTGTTGTTCTACATCAGAGGAAGACATTGTACTACTATATTTACCTGACAGAGAACGTTGCAGATTCAGAATTATAATATCGCAATGAATATGTGGAATAATCAGTTAATAATAATAATAATAATAAGTTGCTTCATGGACGCATGGCAGGGGCATGTTATGAGAGCTAATCAGCACATCTGCGTTAATCAACCACCAGAACCAGACTGTGTAAAGAGACATTCAGCCGGGCTCCGGAGTGTGTGTGTGTGTCTGTGTTAAACTACATTTTAGTATTGTCTTTTTGATCAACACTGTTGCATGTTGATATCGCCACAGTCATGAAGGCGGTCCTGTCTCGTCTCATCATTATCATCGTTAACGAATTTAACACTTTGTGTTCGTTTCCTTATAGGTTTAGAGGCTTGACGGTTAACGTTGAAGTATGGTTTTTATTTGCGGGGGTATTTTGGCGACAGTAACGTTGTTAGTGTTAAAACAAACACACAGACATATAGACTCTCCTGTAGCCTAATAGATAGCCTATTCAATAACTTAATGATACAGAAGACAAACCATTAAGTGGAATGATGCATCAGTGTCTGGTCACGCTCTGTCTGCCACTTGTTGTCTGTAGCTGGTTGTGCTTTGCATGCGTGGATTTCTAAAACGTCTGAATTGTTGTTTGTTTGTTCAAAGTCAATGACAGTCCAAAGTAGTGCTACTTTGCACATCTTTGTAGGTCTGAGGTGTTTGTGTCACATTTTAGCTGCCAAAGCTCCGCTGCTCGCTGTCTCTGGTCCTCAGGGTGAGGGTGGGAGAGCCCAGCGGCTAGAGCGGCAAAAGCCAATGTGTGCTTCTTTTAGCGATATATATGTAACAATATCTTTTGCATTTCTGAACAACGTCAAACTTGGCACTGCACCTGTCAAGTTTGAAATCCATCTGACTAACGGTTCGAGATATGACACATATATAACAGACAGACAGACCTTTAGGCATAACAATGGGTATCAAACCTTTTCATTTCAAGGACCCCTAAACTGACATAAATTGGACACACCCTCATTTAACAAGATTTTCCCCATAAAAGAAAAAAAGCGTAATATTTAAAGAAAAAAAAATCAAAATATTTCCCATCTGATAGGATTTTTGCTTTATTACAGAAAGTGTATGAAACCAACCGGTGATCAAAAGAGTCATACATTCTGTCGTTGTGTTACTTATGGATGGAATTATAGTTTAAATAAATGATTATCCTTTTTGTTGGGGAACCCCTTCAAGGACCCGTGGGGGTCCCAGACACCATTTTGGGAACCACTGCTATATAGTGTCATAGATTATACTGCTATAATGTGAAGTTCCATCTTGCATTATTTTCCTTTAGAATGACATTTGTATCCTGAGTCCATTATTTGTTCAGATTACTTGAAGAATGCCACAATTGATGCTGTATCATTGCTTATCGCTGCGAGAGGCTTGGTAATCATAAAGTAAGGTTTTAAAAGTTCAAGCACACTGACTTAACTGTACATTCAGTTGACATGCTAATAAAGGCTCCCATTACACGGATCTCTCTAGATTTATGTGTCATACACAGACAGTTTTTATTTAAGACCATGCTAAAGCGATAAATGTACAATTAACTGTTTGTGAAACTCCTTCCTGAAACAACGAAAAGACTTCAGTAACAAAACCCGCTAACTAATCTTGACAGCGTTAAAGAGATTGGTAAAATGGATGTCCACTGAGGTTTAGACCTTCAAAGAATCCTCTAACCTGTATAATCAATATGTCACAAGAGATATACAACAGGATTGTGTGCCTATACTGACCAGAGCATTTACTTTGAAGATTAAAGTAATTAAAACTATGCACCAACCCCAGGTTTCTGCCCATTACCTGAGTAGATTAAAAACTTTGAACGAGGTGCTAAAACCCGTCAGGCGTGAATAACACTGTCACATTGACATTCACCATTTACCAGAATAAATCCAGCACCGTTTAATACAACCTGGCATTCCTCCCACACAGTCCACCTTCACATGTGGGACTAACATGATGTGTCTCTCAACCAGACCCATGTACTTCCTCAGACTGCGTTGACAGATGAACACCCCCCCCAAAGGTTTGCACCCAGTTCTATAAAGCCACACTGAGTGTCCTCACCTTCTCCATCACTGCGTGATACCCTGCATCCTTTGCTCACACCAAACCTTAGACTGTAAAATAGCGGACGTAGCAGTGACGTCACCCATTAATTTGTGGAGTGCTTGAAGCCTAAGTTTGGCAACTTGGGTGTCGACATCTTGGTTTTTGGAATCCAGACGTGACAATTTCTGACGAGAGGGTGGAGCTGGGGAGGATCACGCTGCCAAGCCAGTTTTGTTCATGGTTTCCATGGTGCTGCGCTAACCAAAACGCTAAAGGAAGGAAAGTATTCAATGGAAAATTTCAAAATAAAATAGCACAATGGGGTGTCAACATAAAACACAACTTTCAAGCATGAGGTGGAGTTCAATTCCTGGTGAAATCCAACTACTTTCACCCAGGAAACGTCACCCTAGTCGTTTTGGTGCCTAAATTAACTGTTGTTGCCTCATAATTCAGCTGAGGTAGGGATGTATAGACTGACCCCCCCACCGGAAAATCATACTCTGCCATGTTTGACAGGTCAACGTGTAGCCATTTAAAAATAAATCAGACCATAATTTACAAAATGAACACCCTGCTGTATTGAAGAAGACTAGCAATTGAGACCATAAACTAAATATGAAAGTGTTTATTTAGGTATTAAATCAAGTGAGAAGTAGGCTCATTTTCCAATAGACTTCTACAGAAACTGACATTTTGTTTTAACCAGTGGTGTCGCCCTTTGCTGGAAATTTGATAGATTGCAGGTTGAAGGCACGTCCACATTGGCTTCACTTTTCAGACCCTGAAAGTCCATTATTTTATTAGTTCTATTCTGTCTATGCACCAAAACACAGACTGGAACACATGGTACGAACAGCCAAACTGCTACAGGCCAAAACAGGACTGTTGCCTGTGAGTGTCGTGCGCAGAGCCAGAAAGTAGCTACTAGTAGCAATCAATAGAGGTCTACACAGGAACTATATTGGTAAATGTGATGAAAAGTATTCATCTCGTAACGAGGTAGCTGTGGTGGAGAGGACTATTATCTATCATGGGTAACCCTCCACCCCCCACACTGGTCCAACAGAGGAGCAGCTTCTTTAAGAGGCAATAAATGCCTCAAGAAATCAAGAAAAAGAAAGAAGAAATCATTCCTACCACAGGCAGTAAAACTTTTGACACATCATCACTGGGTGCTAGATAAGACTCAGACTCCACAATACTGCACTAAGTGTAACCTGCACAATAGGTTTATCTACATATTTCTCATTACTAGTTAAGCAGTTGCACATTTTGTATTCCCCACTTGTATATATTCAAATATTTGTTCTTGTATTTTATCCTATTATTATTTTGTGTATATTGTATGTATATTGTATCCTAGCATTTCATTTATATTTATGTTCTGTGCTGTGTAACTGATATTTTGCTGCTGTAACACTATAATTCCCATTTCTTTGGGATCTATCTAAGTATTGTTCAGGAACCAGTATCAAAGTCACCGTATTGGTATTGGTAACTGAACAGAGCCAAGCAAGCTGTTTGTTTTCCTTCCAGTCTACATGCTAAGCTTTGCATTCAAGGCACGGATATGAAAGCAGTAATAATATTCACATCTCAATCTTGGAAAGAAAGTAAGCTTATTCCCCAAATGTTAAATTGTTCATTCAGCTATACCCAGAAATGATATTGATAAATGTAATGAAAATGATTCATCTTGGAAATTAAGCGAGGACTAAAAGCTTTGTGTGCTAAGAATGAGGCAAAGAGTTGAGTACTTTTCAGGTTGTGTCCGTATTTTATTTCAAACCACCCTCACCGACCACACGGTAAATGGTAACGTACTAGAAAGAGCAACCACTCAGGCGAGAGTTCTTCTTAGAAGATAACACGTCCTGGGTCAATGGTGGGGTCGAGTATGAGTGGGGATTTGGGGAACAAATCTTGATTCAGTAGGTGACTCACCAGATGTTTATCTCTTCTTCGAGAAATTGACAGCACTCCTTAAAATGAAAAACACACACCGCGACACACAATCCCACTTTAGGGTCTTTGACATTGTTTCAGACGAGAGGCAAACACTGCTCAAGCTGTGTCCCAAACAGTCAAGAGGAACTGATTGTAGAAATGTGTAGGGTGAACAAAAATGTCTAATTCTAGCAATTATGATGGTGCAATAAATGAAAATTGGACAAAAACAAAAAGGTCAATAACAAAGTAAGAGATAAGAAAACACCTCTTCAGAAGAGAGGGTGAATGCATGTGCTGAGAGGGTGCATATATATATATATATATATATATATATATATAAAAAAAGAAGAAAAAAGTACAGACATGGACCGTGCAGCTACAGGATAGCAAGGTTACGAGTAAAATCTCACTTCCTTCCCCTCCTTTCTTGTCTCTCCCCTGTGATCCCCCATTTGCAGGGCTTGTCCAAGCCAGCGAGCAGCGCCATCACCCGTGGGTGCCTCCGGGAATGGCGGGGTCAGCGATGGCGTGCGCAGGGTCGCAGGTGAAGGACACGGTAATAGCGTAGCGAGTCCCCCACGTCACCTTTTCCACACGGTGGAGGTTCTCCGTCCCAGAAGAGAAGAAAGCGACTCGGCCTGGGCAAGGAGGGAATGAGACAGACTTTTTAGGGGAGAGAATTACTGGAGAAAAGAAAAATCTGTCTAAGACTGAGATTCTTTATCTATATTACGTCTGCATTACGCACAGGAAACGGTTTACCTAGCATGGTATAAAGTCTGGAAGCAGGGGAAACAGCTAGCTTGTTCAGAAAATACACCTATACAGCCCACTCGTTTACACAATGCATTTGGTTTAAAGAAATTAGTCGACATTTTGGGAAATATACAGCACTTACATATACAGATGAATATTGATCATCAGTCCCATGTCTGTGTGTCAAGTACGGAACCTGAGTCAGGGCGTGGTTAGCCTAGCTTAGCAATAAGACAGCTTGCTTGCCTCTGCCAAACAACGCCTCTAAATCTGCCTAATTAGCATGTATTATTTGTTTAGCCAATACATAACATAATATTTATGTTATTCAAAGTTATTTTAGGAGGAATTAAATAGCTCATACTGTATATGCAACCAACCATTGGGATTATGGGAGGGTGGGGGGGCTTGTTGTTTCCCCTTTCCACCAGTCTTTGCGCTAAGCTAGGCTAAACATATCCTGACTTAAGCTAAATTGCTTCAATATGGCATTTTCCCTAAAATCCCAAATTGTCACTTACATTTCTCTTCATGCATGGGTTAAATGACAAAGACACATCATATTAATTAGTGAGCTTACATGTATTCTTTTAAACTTTGAACAGAGCTAAGTTAGCCGTTTCCCTTCCTCCAGGCTATACGCTGAACTCTGCAGTCAACGCACCGACATTATAGCAGTAATAACAAATCATCTCAATCTTGGAAAGAAAGTAAATAAGCTTATTCCCAAAATGTTGACTTGTTGATCAGTATTGTTTGTGGAACAGGAAGGAAATGTGATGATAGGAGGGGACACAAAAAAGCTGAACCCTGACAAGGATTGTATTTTAGCAAACACTGAAATGCATTGTGTGATTAAAAACCATTTGTAAAAAAAATTCTTTTTCTTGGACAGAAACAGTGTGAGTTTGGAGGTTTCTTCTGGGTAAATTCTCTTAATTTATCACAGGCTTTGCTTCACTGGGCCAACTAATGAGCTATTGCCATTTAACAGCCAGTCTGGTTCCTTCTTAACACAACCATGTCTGTCTTAGATAGACATTTGCATCAAATTACGTAGCTAGTCTGCAGTAGTGCCCCAGAATTAAGAGATTTATATTTAAAAACTTTTTAGACTTGTTTTGTTACAAAACTTCCAGTTTCTTCGCCTTTTGAAGGGGCTATCTCATTATGTGAATATGAATAAAAAGCTGGAATCATTGCTCTGTTTTCCCTCCAAGAAATACTGATGACTGTGTGTGTGTGTGTGTGTGTGTGTGTGTGTGATAAATCCCCCTGGCAGGGCACTAGTTGAGGAAGTCAAGGGAAATCAGTGCTGGCAGTTAAACAATAGAATGTATACTGAAAACCAGAAGAATGGTAAATAAAAAGAAAGAGAATTAATCCACAAAAAAAAAAGAGTGCGAGCCGCAAGACAATAAGTGGTAGTCTGCTTGTTTTATGCTTTTTGAAATGAAGGGCATTTTCAAGTGATCAAATTAGCCACACAGCTTTAGATAACTGCACAATGAAATAATCTTTGAAAAATAATCCTGTGCACTTGTCAATATAAACGTTCCCAGTGTTTACTGTGAAGGAGCCGAAGATATTCAGTTTATAGAGTTGTCTCAAGACACTTTACAGATAGAGTAGGTCTAGACCACACTCTATAATTTACAAGGACCCAACAATTTGCCCACGAGCAAGCATTTGGCGCAACAGTATTTTTAGGCAGAAACCTCGGACAGAGCTCTTTGTGTATCGCTGCCTGGACACTGATACAGAAATATGATTTATAATTATAGCAGCTGGAATGAGGAACAGTGACAGTTATAGTAACAATAAAGGTAGTGGAACTATGACTAGAAATAGTAGTTGTAGCAGTTCAAGGAGGGGGAAAGTAGGGCTTATCATGTTCCAGTGGCTGGATGTTACCTGCTTAATTGTCATGAAGGAAATCCGAAGCTAATTAAAAGGTCAAATCTAATATACATTCTTTTATTTATGTATTTCAAATTCAATGAACTTCTCTCCCAGAAATAAAACTTCCTTCAAAATCCCATGTACATTTGTAATAACGCTACAAATCCAGCCTTAGAACAGATCCAGTACATACATATATCATGTGGTTCACTTCATACAGTATGTCTCGATATGGATGGTAGTGATGTTTTAATTTATTAATTAATTTACTTTTTATTTTTAAGATTATTTTTTTGGGCTTTTCCGCCTTAAATTTTTGACAGGACAGTTAGGTGAGACAGGGGAAAGACATGCAGGAAATCATCATTAACTTCTCAGTACGTGTGTGCCCCGCTCTACCACTGAACCAACCTGGCCGTGACATTTCAGTATTTTAGGGGGCTTTTACACTACCTCATTTGGTCCGGACTTTCAGACTTTTCAGTTTGATTAGAATCAAGATTTCCGGTGTGAAACCACTGGACCAAACAGACGAAATTTGGTCTGCCCAAAAGAGAAGGTCTTCGTCCAGATCAAACTTCACTATGGTATGGCTATTGTATAACTATATGATATGAACTGAAATATATACAACATAATAAAAACATTAACATTTAGATTTCTGCCTAAAAATGTTGGGTCTTTGCAAATTAGAGAGTGTGGTCTAGGACCTACTATCTTTTAAGTGTCTTGAGATTGTTGTGATTTTATATTATGAATTAATTTGAATTGAACTTGGCACTGCAGCATTTATACTTCTATTAGCAATAAAGTACTTGGAAATACCTGTGGAGAAATACATATCTTTAAAAGAGTCAAGCCTCTGGCCTGCTGTGCACTGATATAGTGACTGACCAGCAGGAGTTCCTCTCAATGTTCATACACATACTGTATGCAGATTTTGATATGTCTGTATTAAGCTTGAATCAGCTGACAATATCAGCCATGCGAGTTGCTCTAAAGCTATCCTAATCTCCAAAAGTTTGGATTTAAGGTTAAAGTGTGGTATTTCCTAATAAAGGCATCACCGGCCAGCACAATTTCTGCAGTGTGCCACTGCTGCCTTAATGAATAATGCATACCATTTGTTCACAGTAAGTTTTTGTTTGCAAGCAAAATGGTAGGCACAAACAAACATGTGAATTCATGAATTGCTCAAAGGCAATTTAGTTTTTAGGCTTGTTCCGCTCTCTAAATCCCACAACTGTTGCTGTACTCAGCTGTGTAAGCATCAGGAGGCATTTGAGAACTCCTTAATTATCCGATTACAAATTTCCCTCTGCCTGAATTTAGTCAGCTGTTGAGGGACAATACATAATAATGCATTTCGGAGGCCTAGGGCGCCTGTCATATCACAACCTCATGTTATTTAATAGCTTTTTCTGGTCAAGTTCAAGTCTTTATTTTGTCAAAAGCGATGCAAATCGCCTGGAATTCATTTTTGGTGATTTGGCTCGCACAAGAAAATACAAGGCAGTATGGGACAAGAATGACAACACCTCATCAGACTTGACATAATAAAATAAAACTTACTAATGCGGGACATGTTCAGTTTTTACTAGAAAGAAGCATCATCACAGGTCTTGGGGACTACTAATGCACATGTGAAAAAAGTAGAAGGAGAAGAAGCTATGTGAAGTCTAGTAAGTTGCCTCAAGTGATGTCACTTGAGTCAGCATTAATCAAGGCTTAAGACAAAGAATTTGAGAAAAAGAAAAAAAAAAAAAGTCCTCCAAACTATAAGACAATGAGGGTTGATTATTCCTTCCCTCTAATCCAACCCACAGGAGCGTTTCATGAATGAGCGTCCCTAGCGGTGGCCGGAAATATCTTAACCAGAGAATGTAACAGTCGCTGTTTTAAACATGTTAACATTGTGAAGCAGTTGAACATTTGTCAGGTTTAGGCACACAAAGTACTGGTCATGTTAAGACTCCATAACTACTTAGTTAACCCTCCTGTTGTCCTCGGGTCAAATTTGACCCATTTAGTAAAACTTTCTATATCAGAACTATGACAAAAGGAAATTGAAAAAAGTGACAAATGTTGAAAAAAATGCAGGGAAAAAAATCAACACAAACATTCTTTTTTTAAATGCTGAAAAAGGGACCAAAAAAAAAAAAATCTGAAAAAGCAACAAAAAAATGGACTAAAACATAATTTTAAAAAAAGTAAAAAAAAAATGACAAAATAAAATAGTAATAAAATTGACAAAAACGTTGAAAAGTGTAACAATGAAAAATAAAAATGAAATCTTGAAATTTCAATCCAGGTAAACACAAAGTTGCAAGTCGACGGGAAGACAACACAAGGGTTAAGTTTGAGTTACTGACAGGACAGCTGAAGACATTAAATGGGAGAGAGAGTGGGGATGACGTGAAGCAAAGGGCCGCAAGTCGGAGTCCAAACTGGGCACCCCCCCCCATCGGACGTTATTTAATGTATGGATACACACATTATGCTTAATGTGGCGTAGCTCCGTTTCCGTAAAACTAAAATCCTATATCGTGGGTAAAAGTCCTGTTTGATCATCCCAACATACCTCCTTACCCAGACTTCTGGCACTCTATACTTTGTTACAATACTTTCTTCTTTGCTCCAGTAATAATTACTACGGCTACTAGAGGACACCAACATTATAAACGGAAATATCAGCTGTAATAGCTACTTGAACAAGCTTTCTGGGTAGTGGAGTTAGACTCATATACAATCATATGATTTTTTTTTTTTTTAAGGATATTATTTTTTTTGTCATTTGCACTAGAGATGTATTTTACATTTTCAATTTATTTAGAGTAAATTGCAGGGGAGCTGGGTGGCAACCATATTCCAATTAAATACAAATAAAATAAAATTTGAATAAGAAAATACCTGCACTGCAAATTTTTGTTTCTGCCTATGGGTGTTCAAAACAATTGAATAATAAGCCTGCAATAACCAATGTCTACATTCCTAGCTGCTACTGGATATTCGGACAGCGACAACCCACATACATAAAATAATTATTGGTTAGCAACTATACACACCCTGAAACACAAATAACGTAAATAATCAACGCCACTGACATTATTTAGTAAAAATATCATATCAACACAATCTGACACAACTGCTGCACACCCATAAAGAACACAACAGTATATATATATATATATATATATATATATATATATATATATATATATATATATATATATATATATATATATATATATATATATATATATATATATATAACAAGCCAGACCAGTTATAATAGGCTATCTAATATCCTCAAAGAAAGCATACAATGGCACGCAATAAAATATAGTAAATTCCCATGAAAACATCGCCCACGCAGCTACTAAATATTAAAATTGGTTTTACACTCAACATTGACCAATGCTCGGAAGCACACATGCAATAGGTGTATATGCCTGCAGTTGAATGCATTTAAAACACTGATTGACTGACATGTTGTTGGGGTAAAGCATTACCGAAACACTTCATAATCACGGTTAGCAATCATAGCTAGCTTTTGAATTTACTGACAAGCTAGAAGTTGAGCACCAGTGTTGGGCAAGTTATTTCCAAAATGTAATACATTATAGATTACTAGTTACTGTTAACTGAGCATAATTAATTATATTACAATATTACTGTCTCTGAATTGTAATGTGTTACACTACTTTTGAGTTACTTCCCCCAAAATAACAGCGAAAGTTTGACTTGGCAGCTAGCTTGTGAACTGACTGGATCAATAGAGTCTCCTCTTTATCCACATTATAGATTATTCATATATATCTTATATATATAATATAATGAATATGCAAAGTAACTACAGCTATAAAATAGATAAGTACAACATACAAAAGGCAAGTAGGAGAATAAAAATACTCAATTAAAAGTACCTTACAGTTGTAATAAAGTATGACATTGTTGTAAAATGTGTGTGTAAAGCACTATTTGTTAAACAGTAATTTAGTTTTACTGCAAACCGTCACAGGAAGTGCTTTTATTTTGAAGTAGCCTACACGGAAGTTGTCTGTTGTGTACTCTTGCTAGCTTACTGAGATGAACGTGAGACGCTAGATGTAAAACATGTCTGTCTGCTCCTCACTTTCTAGTCTGTAAAACTGCAACATATTGAACAGTAAAGGGTCACAGTAAAAGACAAGCGTTTTTAGTCGTCATTGAAGCCATTCTACAGGCACAGTTACTCTCCACGGCTGATAAAAATTATATTACGTAGCAAGCCTAAACATTAATTCCCGACATGTTTCTGTCTGTCAGGAGCTCGGACACACTGCTGACCGCGCTGACGTACCGTCACCTGTTTCCGTACCGTCACCTGTTTCCGTACCGTCACCTGTTTCCGTACCGTCACCTGTTTCCGTACCATCACCTGTTTCCGTACCTTGTCTGGTTCTGGCTCTGACCACGGGAACACAGACGGGGCGGCACACGTCAACGCAGAGTTATAACTCCAGAAAATAATAATAATATCCATCTTGCAAATGTATCTGCAGTTACCTCAACCATCGAATACAGCAGCAGGAAGCACTCACATCCTTTTTTTCCTTTAAAGAAATGTTTCACGCACCGCTAATATAGCGGTGCGTGAAACATAATATGTTGCATTTTAACTCGCGTTACTCAGATTGTTACGAGTATAATATTACCGAAATTTAATTAGTAATGCGTTATATTACTGCGTTACAGCAAAAAGGAATACACTACTGCACTACAATTGTGTTACTTTTGTAACGTATTACTCCCAAAACTGTTGAGCAACTAATTACCTTTGTCATCTGTTCACACTAACACTAACTCTTGCTCTTCAGTTCAAGCCAAATATAGAGAAGTCTAAGTCTCTCTAAGTCTAAGTCTATAGTCGATTTTTGCTTTTATTAGCAGCCACATGTTAAGAGACCCAAAGGGGATGGGTGCATAATGCCAACAAGATGCTGAACAGAGATGTGACTCATTACTCAACACTACAGTCACAAGGCACAGGACACATCGAAATACTTTCAGATTACTCCCAGAGCCTCATAATGAATAAGTGGAGGATGAATCACACAGACTGCATGGTGTCTCTAGGGAGGATAGGACGGAAGTTAAAGGTTAATGACATGGGCCAACGCTGAATTAATTTCAGATAGATCTCATGTGAAAAATATGTTCCCAAATGCAATTACCTGGATTACTTTCTGACTCTTCCCTCAGCTATCATTTAAAACCCTGGAGAAAAGAGGAAAAAAATAAACATCTAAAAATAAATACAATTTAAAATGTACCTTCAGTTAAAAACACTGCCCAGTGCCATCACACAGCAATAGCAATTATATGTGGCTTTTATGTACGTACATTTTAAAAGAGCCATGTGCAAGGGCAGCCAACAAGTCAGCCGGCTCGGCCAGAGGAGAGTCTTTAACACGCATGCTCTATACTAGTTCTATGTGGAAGACAACAGAAGGCAACTCATTTTTCAGCAGATGTACCAATTATTTTTCATACGTTTTTCATACCGGTAACGATACCAATACAGTGACTTTGATACTGGTTCCGGAATGATATTTTTTCTATTCCAATTTCATAAAATCCATTTTAAAGCTATAGTGCAAAACTATTTTATATTAATGAATGTCTGTTACATGCAAGTCATTGAAAAATTAGTTGTTACAAAGATAATTAAGACTATCAGCTCCACACAACTCTCTCTGTATTTCTCAGTAAGGCTATGGTTACAAAATGGTGTAGCTGGCGACATTCGTGCACAGCAGCTCGAGTGATACATTTCACGTCACCGCTGAGAAGCAGCGTTCACATTAGCTTTAAGAAAAACATTATGGTAACATGACAACATTATGGTACAAATTCAGCTCCTTTTTCCATCTTGGAACGTGATATTCTTCCTTCTTAATACAAGCATGATTGAGTCTGACAAAATAACCCACTGATGATGTCATAATGGGTTATTTAGGCTTGGACACCCAAACTGCGATGTAAACTTTGGCCACAGTTTAAATTACGCCCTGGGCACAGCACCTTTTATCACCTTGTAAAACGAGAATTAGCCCTGTGCCATGTGCTAAGAATCACTCCATACATTTTCTTTGCATTCAGTCTCTATGTTTACAGAAGTGTAGCCACCAAGGTCAAGCTTGGGTTTTAAGGAAGCAACCCAGCTGAGGTTATCTATGTCCCCTGTGGTTGTCTAAACCAGCAGGCTAACCTCTATTAGCTCCTCTGGCAGATGTGCCTTTTTTTACTGTCTGTCCTTCCACTGCTCTGTTTCTATCTGCCTTTCCCAGCCATAACACCCTATCTCTCTACCACGTATCTACTTGATCTATCTCCCAGCCATTTTCTGTCTGTGCCCACCGTCCATACTGTCTATCAACTTGGCCCATAGGGACACATTCAGCAAGTCCATCAGTCATCCCTTTCCATCTTTTCTAATCCTCCAATCTTTTTGTCCTCCTTCCTTCCTCCGCAACATGAAAAACACTTCCACTTTAGCCCCCCTGACGCTCACTGTCATTGCATTCTCGACTTTTGCTCTCTGAAAGCCGAGTCCTGATTGTCAGCCTGGTGCTATAATTACACTTTATTGGTCGCTGTCATCCTCCAAGAGCCATGATTATCTCAGCAAACCAGATACAAGGATCAGACTCTCACCAAGTCAAAACCTGTCAGTCAACTACCCAGTATGCCACCCAAAGAGGTTTTTTTTCGATGAGGTGAGGTGGGTTTAAGTGGAGACAAAAACAAAAAAAAATGATCTGGGCTATTGATGCATTGAGTTTTGCTGTGTCTCCTACTTTATGTAAATAAAAATCCCAGTTACACGAGTAATAACAGGGTTGGGTTTTATAGGTTGGTCATATTTATATTCTCGAGCATGGTTCACTGAGAATTAAAAAATCTATCGGGGAGGGCCTCAGTGAGAAAGCAATCACCCTTCTTCTCTTTTGTCCCATCACTTCCTCCCTACCCTCTTATCTTCTTCACCCAGAAAGTTGCACTGGGTTTAAGATCCCACTGTCAACACTCTCTCTGTTGTGCGGAGGTTATTCTCACTTCACAAGACGGGTGTCACGGGAGACGAGGCGGCAAGCAAGCCACACTCGCTCTTTATTAACACATGACCTACGGTCAGCCTCACTCATCGTTCCATCATGAGTTACTGTCAGTGGCCCAGGATGCTTCACTGTTGCTCACTGACTGGGTAAGAGGCTTGTGTCTGACTGGCACATGGGGAGTTCAATGCAGTGTCAAGATGACATGGGGGGAGAAAAAGTGAAAACTTGTGGGCGAGGAAAGAGGATTGCTTTTTTGAATGGCAGAGGAGTTGGTTTAGAGGGCAGATGATGAATAATGGGTGAGATAAGGGAAGGAAGTGAAAGAAGGGACAAGGTGAAGCAAGACGACAAGGTGAAGCAAGACGACGTTCAATGTCAAATATGATATGGTAGAAGTGACACCGTCGGGAAGAGGGTTGTTTTCCATATTAAACAGATTTGGTAAGCTTTTGCTCATTTAGGAGCCACACGCCTTGCAGATGCCATGCAACAGTATCTTTTTATACTTTTATACAAATGCAGTATAAACTGCTACATAACTGAGTCATAATTTGCAAACAGTCATGAGCTAATAAATAGCTGTTTTCACATAGGAACTTGGGACTATGTGGCAGGAACATAGTCCAGAGTTTCCCTTTCACACATGCAGCACACAACAGAAGATTTTTCGTGTCAGATGCGTTCTCATTTACTGGAACTGTTTCACGGAGGATTCATCATTTTGGTCATAAACAAACAAGTCTCTTGCCATCCATTGATTTGTCTGACAATTTGGTATCGTCTCTCCAGATATTTACGTTGCTGTCTTGCAGCTGGAACACACCATACGTGTAAGCATTGCAGCATAGCTGATATTGGCTGTCTTGACATCTGACAGCGAGATACGCGATCAGGCACACACACACAGAGAGAGAGAGAGAGAGAGAGAGAGAGAGAGAGATACACAGGATACAATAACCACAGATTTCCCTCTCATCCTCTCCCTTTATTTGGAGAGAGAGTGCGAGAGCGAGAGAGAGGTGACCAGTGCTTATAAATACCATAGACAGTTAAAGAAAAGAAACCAACAGATCCCGTTGTTCTGGACGGAGACCAGTGAAGGATAATAGAAGCATTATTCCAGTGATGGGTAGGCGTTACCGTGCAGCCAAATGAGCTTGAAGATGTAGTTGTGACGTAAGCAACCTGTCTGAAAGATGTAAGTCTTCTGGTAGCTGTGCCAAGAGAAATCTCAATCATTCCCAATCAGCAGAGACGGAGAGCATGGGTATATGTTAGGAGATAACATAGGCACAGGCTAATTATTGCTAATTGAAATGCTAGTTAACTTTAGTAATTAAACCTAAACAGCTGATGTAAGTCCAAACTGTCTGCGAGTTTGTAGACAGCCTGTACTATACAGTAATTCCTCTACTGTGTGACTGTGGTTATGACACAATCGTTAGACTAATTTTACAAAAACGTCAGCTACAAAGCCATAACGTGAGCTACAAGGTAATGGAGCCTTTTATACATTGTCGTGATTCTTTAAAGACTATTTGTTCGTTGTTCATTTTTAAACACTTGACATGTAAAGTTATTTGCTGTCAAAGTGGCACCAAAATGAATGGCAGTCAATGGGATGCTAACTGCAGGTGATGGCTTGGTCGCATCAAAATCTTTCGTCTTCGCTTACAGAGGAGAGGCTTACCCCCTGGAGAAATACGTGTCCAGTATGAATGGACAGGCGCACAATCAGGCACGTACTGTATCTACACTACCACCAGACTTCCACGCAATGTTAAAGAGGCGTGTCAGCCAAGACAGCCCCTCCACACCCAGAGCTTTCAGACGGATCTCATCAATCCCTGGGGCTTTGCCACTTTGGAGTGTTTTGACTACCACAAGAACTTCCACCAGGGAAACTGACGACCATCACCTTATCGTGGTGGAGAGTTGTGTGTCCCTATGAACCTGAGGGCTGTGTTGTCTGGAGGTTTGTGCTCCGGGTAGGGTCTCCCATGGCAAAGTGGTCTCAGGTGAGGGGCCAGACAAAGAATGGTTCAAAGATCCTATGAATATGCGAGGAAGGGATCGAGGGACCCTGGGGGCCCCTGTCTGGAGCCAGGCCCAGACGGAGGGCTTGTCAGCGAGCGCCTGGTGGCCGGGCACAGCCATAGTGCAAGGAACCAATGGGGTCGGTGAGGGCCTTCAACGGACCAGACCCGGGCGGCAGTGGCTGGCTCTGGGGACGTGGAATGTCACCTCTCTGTGGGGGAAGGAGCCGGAACTTGTGCGGTACCAGTTAGATCTGGTGGGGCTTACCGCTACGCACAGTCTCGGTTCTGGAACCGTACTCCTGGAACCTTACTCCTCCTCCTGGATTCATCATCAAATTGCAAAATCAGAATTCATTTTCATAACCTTTAAGTGATTTTTCCATAGAACCCAGGATAACATTTTCATATGCTTGTATAAATTTGTTGTACTACCAATACATCATACAGCCTTTTTTAATTATAAAGCTTGTCCATTCATTTTTGGCCTGAAAATATTGCCACACGGCGCTCCTCTTACTCTCTGCCATTCTTCTGCTCCTGCTTGTGTGTGTGTGTGTGTGTGTGTGTGCCGCTGCCGGGCCTGGCTGCTTGCTTGCTTGTTTGCCCGGCGCAAATTGATCAATATCAAAACCGACGTTGGTATCGATATTTGAATCAATCCGCCCACCACTGGTGATTACACAGACTTTGTACTAGGGACCTAGCAGGGTAAACACCATTTGATGTCCAATCCGACTCATTTGGACATTTGTGTTCTCACATACAGCTACGCAAGGTAAGGTCTAGATAATTTCAGGTTTGCAGTGCATGGGTGAAAGTGGGGTACAAATATCCCTCTTGAATAAACTGTGCTAACCTGTTGGCTGGTTTGTGACTGAGCTAGCTTGCTTGCTTGCTAACTTGACGTTAGTGACTGAGGAAGTAGCTCAGTTGCTCACCAGATTGCTAACTACCAGTTAAGTAAAACCGCTAGCTTTGAGAGCTGGGTGGCTAGTATGTTCCCAACTTGAGAGCGTACTAAGTAGCTCACCAGCTAAAGTAGTTAGCCAACTACAAGAAGTAACTATGTAACCAAGCTTTGGTCACTAGCTTTTTCACAGTGTGTGGATGAATTACACAGTGACAGCTTCTAGTGTGTAAGGCATTAGCTTATTGAACTGAATATTTAATTAACATTATATATACTGTATTTACTCAGTACTCAATGTCCTGCCTTCTTGCTTTATGGAGAAGTGGAAAACCACCGGGGGACTCACAAGCAAGATACAGGTTTCAACAAAAGCCTACATTAGATCCTAAAGCTATAGTGGTCCACCAAAACCATGAATGAGGAACTGTGGGGGATTACCACATAGGATGACATAGAGATAGTGGAAATGGATAGGTCACATTGTAAGAAAGGACACAAATAACATCACGAGACAACCCTGGACTAAAATCCACAGGGAACCAGGAAACAGGGTAAGCCAAAAAACACCTGAGTAGTTCTATGCTTCAAGATTTGGAGAACATTAAAGTAAGCTGACTGGAAGCAAAAGCCCAGGTCCAGAAAAGAGTGAGATGGAGAGGCCACTAAATAGAGCAAATTAATATGGGGAATGGAATTTGAAAAGTTTACAAAGAAGTACACAGTCCAAACAGCAGAACAAGAAGGCTGAAAATTAAGCTGCCAATTCAATTAGTTGTCTGAAACAAGTTGGCAAACTCATTCTGGCACATTGTTTTAAAAGGGAGCAGCTTGGAAACTGTCCTGATTTGTCCACAATCTCCCCTGAGAATTGATCCAATTCCCCTGTGGTCCTGAAACCCTAAACAGGTTATGTGGTTTTCACGCAGGCAACTTTAAAATAGCACTCACTTAGCCATATTTCTTTTATGCTCTGTGCATATACAGACACACACCACTGGATTTCCTACTTTTACGCCTAACCCTCTGGGTACTACATGTATATGCGAGGTAAAGCCTAATCCTCTGCACCTTCACTGAGCTGCAGTCTGTACTGCTGATTACCCACTTACAGAAGGATTACCCACACTAAAACCACCTCCAGATTCATAATACAGCTAAGTACAGCAATTTCACTTTAAGAATGGCTGTAATAATAAAATCCTCTTACTCACTTCAAGTGTCAGTTAATAGGCATATAAAGACAAAGCCAGGGGTTACAAGGTGTTACTTCTGATTTACAATATCGTACCTTACAGCAGATTAAACATCACTGCCTTAGAAGGAAAGAACAAAAAAGCGCAGTACCTGCCCGTGGTTCCACTGTCCGGTTGTCATTTTGGTCCATGAAGATAAATCTTCCTCCAGTGAAGTCAGTGCCGTAGTCAGACAGGTATAGGAGCGAGGTGTAGTCAAAAGAGCCATAGGTCACCTGACAGACAGTAAGAGAAGAAAGCAGTATCTGCATTTAATCTGAAAATGCGGATGTTTAGCAGTTATAATAGTTTTCCAGTTTCACCGTCTTAGTTTTTTACCATCTAACACGCTGCTAATTTGCATCAAAACAAAGCAAGTTTCAAGTACTGCCAAGGTTGGTGGGGTTGTCATTGGTTTTTCAGGTTAAGTTTAATAGTTAGTTGCAATAGACAGTTCACTAAATGCCACAGATGTCAGAAGAGTCAGTAAAATGGCGCTATGTCGTGCGGCAGCCTGTTGCAGCAGCTCCTGACCGATGTACGTGTGCTGCTTTAACACCATAATTTCCCATTTTTCTTGGGATCAATAAATATCTATCTATCTATCTATCTATCTATCTATCTATCTATCTGTAAAATGTACCACATTTCATTTATTTATTCACCCAATACATTTTGAAATATTTCAGTTTTGACCAAAGTGGTGGAACAACCGACCTGCCGTGAGACTGAAATGCCTTAAGCCATGCCGCCGTGGTTCAAAATGTATATTAAGAGACCATCTCTAATTGAATTATGGGATGTGAAGAATTCAAGGCATTTGGAATTTGACCCATACAAGGGACTTAACAGTCAGGACAGCTCTCTCTCTCACCTGCACCAACTTACTAAATTCCAATTCTAAATCGCTGGAGTAACCATTTCAAACGCAGCTCCTATGAAAAAGTGTGACTGCTGTGAATCCGTTTAACTTCTTCTAACGTCGGTTTTCTTTTAGTTCCCCCAAATGTATTCTGTTAAATGTTACCTAGCATCAAGTTTATGATAACTTCAAACAGCATGTCCCAGAAGACTTTATTCTTTATACTGTAAGGCTGCTTCATGCGAACAATGTGCTACAGAAACGGCAGTAACTCAGACATTCTTGTTGGAAAGCGTTTCCTCATAAGATCTTGGGGAATAGTTAAATATAGGAGAGGTTTTTCATTTGATAAATCTACAGCTACAGTAGCTTTTGCACAAACAAGAAGCTCATCCTTTCGAAAAGTGATACACAGACCTGCAAACTCTAGAGCAGTGACCAGTGTGACAAGATACAGAACTGAAATCAGGTCTGGGGTCCCCGGAAGAACTTTTGAGTGATTTATAGCATACAAATGAAGCCTTTTGGAGCGTTTTGAGACTAGAATATGAGAAAAGGAGAAAGCATCTTGTTTTTAACAAATACATTTAATTGAATAATGAAATATTTTATTATTGGGATTATAATTATTGATGAATTAATGTGTTAATCACTTTAATGTAAACGTAGAGACAATTTTATTTTTCAAATATATTTTGTATATAGCAAGAAGGCAAGAAGGTTCTGGATTCTAATCCAGGTCGTTCCGGGCCTTTCTGTGTGGAGTTTGTATGTTCTCCCCTATGTGTGCGTGGGTTTCCTCCGGATGCTTTGGTTTCCCCTAACGTCAAAAAACTTGTACTAGGTTCTCCAGCCAGTGGCCTTGATCCAGGCTCCAGCTCAGATCTGGAGTCTCATCGAGGGATGGGTTGAATGCAGAGAATGAATTTCACTGCATGTATATGTGTATATGAAAAGAAAGTACCTTTACCTTTTTTTTTTTTTTTTAACAGATGTTGACAAAGTTTCCTTTTGGGGACAAAATTTGTTGGAAACAAAGGTAGTTGGAAACAAGGTAATAAATTGCAATATATCACAAATATATATATATATATATATATATATATATATATATATATATATATATATATATATATATGATATATAATAATCGCAATATGTATCAGGAAATAAGTGATGATATCGTATCGTAAGGCCTCTGGTGATTCCCACCCCTAGTAGCTAGTGAATTTCTTTCTGGGGGCCAATAAAGCCTTATTGATGCAATCCTATCATAATTTATTATTGATTATATTTTGTATTTCTCATCTGAATCTGCGAGGTAACTAGTAATTAATGTCCCCATGTAGTGGGGTAAAAGTACTATTCCTCTGAGATGTAGTGGAGAAGAAGTATAAAGTAGCACAAACTGGGAACTAAAACGGTGATTGTTGCCAAAGGCGAGTTTGCAGGTATGAATATATAATATGTACTTATATTTATGCAACTAAATGAATTGTAGTCTCAAGGCAGGCCTTAAGATGTAGCCAAATTCATTCATGCAAAAAAACTGCAGCACAAGTTACAACAACACCAATAAGAGATGCTCAGATCCATGAGGGCCAACTGAGATCAAACATCCAGCGTGTAGCCTTTATGTAACATCAAAGAGGGAGTTGACAAGGAACCAGAAGTGGAGTATAGCAGTCATTTACAACTGAGATTGCTTTTCACTTGATCTTACCTCAAAGAAAGAAAAACAAAGTGCACTGCTGGGAATTTGAAGAATCACTGAAACTTTAAACGAATCCGGGCTAGAGAACACTCAAGTTTTTCCAACTTCTATAATTATAAATAATAATGAAGTTTGAGAATTTCAATATGCAATTATTCACATTACATGACAACTTATTTGTATAAATGATGTACGTGTATCTGCACCGGCCTTCTCCTTGACAACTGAGCTCCTTTGAGTTGAATACCATTTGTTGCAGACAGTAAATATTTTAATGTACAAAGTGAGACAGTAATTTGGAGTCATGTCATTAACAACTATGGAGAAAATAAAGTATATGAGGGCTGAGAAGCTGCATAGCGATATCATGCGTACTCATATTAAGAGGTATTATGATATTTTGTTAACGAAGGATGCTTGATTAGCCCAGAGTATGCAGTATGATAATGTTAAAGCAGCACTAACCATTGGCACCTGGCCAATATAGGGTACACGCGCTGTGCTGATCTTTTAATTTTTAAATTAAATTTTTTAATTTAACTTCACATGAAGTCAAAGTTGTAGTCCGAGTCATAGCAGTCAGGGCGGAGCCCGCAGTAAGCTTCGGAGTTGGGACCGCTTAACCCTAACCCTGTCACATGCCATCGCGGACCTGCCCACCCACTCCCACCTAGGGCTTCAGGCCAGCTCATGCCGAGCTTCGGAAGAAGGCAGCACTACCTGCTACCCCCTACTTTTATGGTTGGTTTAGATGTTAGCACTGTAAGCCATGTTGTTTCAACTAAGATATCTTAGAAATGTGAGGTGCCCCACTTGGGTCTGAGGGGACAATTGGCCCTTTCCTCACCGGGTGAGGGGAATAAGGGGAAAGCAGTGCGGTTTTGGTTTCCACCAACTCTTGTGAACAATATCTGGCTCTTTAGCTGCTAAATGCTCCACTATGTTTACTAGCTAGTCGCCAACTTTGTCTGTCTACTGTTTGGTTCTGGGCAGGTAGCTTTTTTTAGGTGAAAACAGTTGCCTTTTGAGGTTGACAACAAAGTCAATAAGTGAAGAGTTTGTGAGCCAGACAACCAAAACTATGTGCTAAAAGAGGCTAAAATGGCATAGAACTGAGATTTAAAAAATTGCAAAATCGCCATGCAAATTGCATCAAATTGATTAAAAGTTCCTCAGTTCCAAGTCAGGTCATCAAAAATGTTGTGTGCTATAGAATAGCTGAAATCTCAAATAAACCAGGTCTAGCTATTTCACAGGGATGATTACTCCATTATCAAGCTGGTCTACAAGTTCATTTCAGCAGCTTGACAAGCCAAGGTCATGAATGAAAATACATTTGATATTAGTGTCTGCCACTAGAATTCAGTTTCATTATGAAGGAAAGTTACCCCTGCCATAAATGAGATGAAACACTTCCGTGCTGTCATACAACGACTGGTGCTATGACACCGTTTCAGCAATATGATCGATGGGGAGAAAATTCACCACCAGAGACCTCAGGAGACCATTTACATTTAAATGAGGTTTGGGTTAGTCAATTAGCCCCAAAATGGCGGCTGAGACAGATGGGGAAGAGAAGTGGGTCCTTGCAGATTAGATTTCTCCAGCTGTCGAGGGCCAGAGGGAGACGATGAAGTGACACATATTAATTTGGACGAGGCATCTACAAACACTATTTTTTTATAGCTTTGGTATGACAATAACAATAAATAATATGAAATGTACTCCCAATCAGAGGAATTCCTATCAATTTATAAGTTACCAACTACTACAATTTCCACTTTTTAACTAAATAAGTTGTAGAGCATTGACACATGTTATCCCCTGGTTTAAAACTTGCCTCAAGGTCTTCTCTCAATCCCTGAGCAACTTTAACGTCTCAGGACAATGATCAAAGTGCAAAGTGAAAGATTATAGAGTGCAGTGACAAGAAAAGAGCTGCACTCGATGTGTGACTTGAACAGTTTACATTAGGTATTGACTGATATGGATTTTTTAGTGCCGATGCTGATACCGATTAATTTTTTCATCAGCCTTAGCCGATGACCGATACGAGCTGCTGATTTTCTTGAGCCAATATTTGGAGCCAATAATTTACATCATGAAAATGTAAACCCTGCCACACTGGATTTGTTTTCAGAATCTGCTCTGACATTTCTTTAAAAATAAACAGATCAGTGTCACTTCTGCAATCATCTTACATTCATATCACCCAAATGATGTGTGTAACGTGAATCATACAGATGGGTGCACTGCATATGGTTAACAGTGCAAGGGTAAAAGGCTTTCATCAACATCTACAACGCAGCCTTGATGATGCATTGCTTCCTAACATATTATAAGACAGATATAATCAGGTCATCATAAAATGTCCTTTGTCAACACATTTAAACAATTGAAGAAAACAATAAACCTGAAAAGTAGCCATTGAAATAGAGTGCTTGATTTGTAATTTAAGGCTGCCATGGTGCTAGTGGTGGAGGGCAGTGCACGGTTTGAACGTAAACTACAGCGTCTCCAGCAACACAGAGCTCCCTGGGGACGCCTGTCTGTAAATAAAGCCGGGGGAAAAACTATCGGCAAACACAGCAGCCGCGTATTGGCCGCGATACACGTAAAAATGCAAATATCAGCCCGATATTTCAGCCAACCAATAAAATCTAAATATCACTACATAACAGAACAGAGGCATGGGTTATATTATGAAGGATATGGCCTGAAGGCAAATTACACTTATTTTAAGAAATGATTGAAGAATAGCTATTTCTTGGTTCAGCAATATCTGAAATGAGCAGCAGCTCAAAGTTTGAACTGATTGTTAAGGTGAATGTGAGGAAACCAAAGGGGATTTTCCGGGCACAGTTTACATGTACATTGTACATTGTACATGTACGGTTGTTTTCAGTGAGTCTCTGTGGCTTTAAATTTCTTAACTGACTGTACTGCCTATATTTCAAAGATCAGTATTTAGGCAAACCATCTAAAATTAGAGATAACATTTTGAAAATGATTAAAATGCAGCCATCCATTCTCTGATGCTTATCTGATTTCACGTCTCATTGGCAGCAGGCTAAAGACGGTTAGCCTTTTTGCTGTTAAAATCAGACAAAATCCAAAGTGCCATTGTAGAGAATTAGGTGACTTTGCATTTTTTATACTTAATATTTTATTTATATTTATTATCCTTATTTAATTAAATTGCAGTCCTTTGGGATTTGATAAGGGCACAAAGCAAAAAAAGTCTTAAAAAACCTTTTTTTTTAAAAAGCAAATTAAAATTCAAAGAGACAAAAACTTTTAGAAGAAAAAAAAAAAAAAAAAAACTATACCAAAAAAGTTGTTTTACTCTGTAACGGATGTGATTCAAAATGTAGCAAAGTACATAACTTGAAACAAAACGTACTTAAGTAAAAAAAAAAAATTAAAGATAAAAACTACTTTAAATTTTAAAAGTGCACAAAAAACTACTAAATGACAGTAACCTGAGTAATTGTGTTACTTTCCACCTCTAAACAACAGACGTATAACGGTGTGTTTCAAACAAAGGGAGGAAACCCCTCGAAATTTGGCAAAGCACCTGAAGCTGCGATCTCTTTAAAAAATTCAAGGTGAGCGAGTTTCAAGTTGTATTAACATCATGTACAAACTGTAAAAGTTATAATCCTGAGCCTGAAACACACATCTGTTGTTTAAGCTGGCATTGTTGCAGTGAAACCAGCTACCTGTATGCTCCATGTAATGTTTGATGAAGTTAAGACCCCGGTGGAACCCAAATGTACCAGATCGGTTATCCAAGGTAAAAAGTTATCCGAGGTAGAAGGACTCTGTTGTGTGCGTTACCTTATCTATGTGTGGGTGCCAGTACTCGTCGTGTTGGGTCTTGGCTGTCGTGCTGTTTATTCTGGAGAAGAAGGTGGGCTTGGTGAGGTACATCAGAGTCGGGTCCAAACCAAATGTCTCAGCAATAACTGCCTGGATTCGCTCTCGGACATTTCTACACATGACAAACAGACCAACATGTCAGATTGAAAAATCTGACTTAATTACTGTAGGAAGTATGATGTATGACAAGGTCTCAACAGCAGCTGGTACAGGTAAAGACTTCATTTTAATTTGGGTTTGCACAGAGAAAACACACTGGGCGCCTAACTGTTGCGTATAGCAGCGTAGTGCAGCCATTTTTTTTCGGCGCGAATGTTACCCAATCTGTCCAGAGGCAGATCTAGCAAATTTTGCATGGGGTGACAAGGGGTAGCAAGAGATCTTGGCAGGGTGGCAGGGGAAGACGTTACATGGGAACCCCCATGTGTAAACGCACTGCTATGCCCTACTATGCCCCGCAACACCCTGCAAAGTCATGAACTGCTACAACTATTATTTCTAGTCATAGTTCTACTATCTTTATTGTTACTATAATTGCCACCGTTCATCATACCAACTGCTAATTATTATGAATCATAATTCTCTATATCTGTATATCTGTATCCGTCTCTGTGTCCCAACCGGCAGCGGCAGATGGCTGCCCACCAAGAGCCAGGTTATGTCTGAGGTTTTTGCCCAAAAGGGAAGTTTGTCCTCGCCACTGTTGCACCAAGTGCTTGCTCTTGGGGGAAATTGTTGGGTCTTTGTAAATTATAGCGTGTGGTCTTGTCCTGCTCTAGCTGTAAAGTGTCTGAAGAAGAGTGAACTCTTGTTACGATTTGATACTATCAATCAAATTTAGCTGAAATTAAATTAAATTATCATATTTACTGATACAGACAAATAGAACAGTCGCTCCAGCTGTTGCCAGGATGCAGGGCTGTGTGCGAGCCACACTATGCGAACGCCGCTCTGCAGGGAAGTATGTGAGGGGCCGGGGGGTAAGATTACATTAGCCCCCCTACAATTATTATTTCTTATTAATTAATATACATTAATTATTTACTTCAATGTTTTAATAAGCTTGTGGACATACTGGCAGTTTGTTTTTACAACCACAGTTTTTTTAACACCAAAGTTTAAAAAACACGACATGCAATCAGGCACACGGAGCAAAAGAGACGGACGGAGGGACAGAGAGAGAGAGAGAAAGAGAGAGAGAGAGAGACGAAGGAAAAATTACCACTTTGTGGCTGGCGCGGAGAAATATGCGGCCAGTATGAATGGCTAGGCGCTGGATCAGACACGTATCTACGCTACGCGGGCTATAGCCTACACGACGCTTACGCCTCCAGTGTGTTTTCACTGTTATGATGTATTTTACTTAAATTCAACAATCCAAGAGGTGTGCAAACATGATGGCCGTATTCATCCATACATCTGTTCTTATATTGATTCCATGCTAACAGAGGCATTATAATAAAGAGTTATGTTTGCTACCGTTGTGTCAAAAGTATTATCATTAGCGTTTGGAGCAATAAATGCATGTATGAATTTTAATTAGGGTTCCTTAGTCACCTGTAAAGCTGGAAATCCTCTTGTGTGAACACATCCCTGATCTGATCTCCAAAATACCTGCAACCACATCCCACCGCGCAATTACAGACAGACAGTTCCGGACGCAGCCAAAGCCAATCAGAGACACACAGACACGGGGAGAAGAGAGAGCAGAGATGGGATCTGTTAGCATAAATTAACGTTTCACAGCACGCCACAGTGCACCATTACCCAGACGGGTGTGCCACCCAGCCATCCGAACACAGCAGACAGTAAACGCCTGGCTGCTTCACAAGAGGAAGTCCTCAATGAGGGCTGAAGGGAGGCCAGCAGGGTTAGAGTGCTACTGTCATTGCTTCCGGATTAAAATCTGCCAAATGGTCGCGGAGGATCTGGTGTCAGCCACCTGCCCGTGGGACGGGACAGAGATGGGGGGGGGGAAGTGAGGGAGAAATTAATCAAGGGAGGAGGAGTATGAGGGAGGGGGAAAGAGAGAGGAGCTGATGATCCAACTAAAATCTGGGTTCTGCTGGCAGTGATGAATGAGTGTTCGTACGGGTCACTGGACCTGGAGAAGACAGTGCTCAAGGACCGGCATCAGTAAGATTGATGACTAACTGCATAGTTTGGTGAAGATATTTCTGCAAATGTTAGCTATTACGCTGGGTGTCATTCCTGCAGTCTTAAAAATAGAGTAGGAATAGTGTTTTAAGGTTGATACGTTACAAATATTTGGTTATTTAAAAATCCGATATTGACCGGCAATTTTTTTTTTTTTTAATCCAGAAACTCGTAACAAAAAAAATCAGATTCATTTGTAGATATTTACAAGTTCTCACTAAAATAATATGATAATAATTTGTTTTATTGTTACAACAGAACAACATCAAAATATATTAAAGTTCTGATAACTAAATGTATAAAAATATAAACTTCAGTTATGAAACTTGGTGGAGTAGCACAGTCCGTAGGGAATTGGGTTGAGAACCGAAGGGTCGCTGGTTCAAGTCCCCGTACAGACCAAAGTATGGTGGAGGACTGGTAGCTTGTATAGGTACTGAGCATGTGTGTGTTTTCAGATCTGTGTGTAATAACAACAGAGTGTAAATTGTAATTTCTATTTGGACTAACAAAGGATACATTATTATTATTAAAGTCCTTTGAACAAAAACACAGCAACTAAAAATGAAAAAGAAACGTTGTAGAGCGCCCTCTGGTGGACAAACTATGCAACGCCATCATTCAGAACATGGTTGACCATCCATTTTTATTTTTTTTAAATATTCATTTATTGAATGAATGATTTTTTAAAAAAAATTTTTTTAATTGGCCGTTGTAAATGCCGATAGCAGTGGTTCAGAAAAAGCCTAATATCGGCCAATAATACTGACCCGCCAATATATCGGTCGGGCTCTAGTAGAAACAAAGAGACAACAATGTACTTTCTCACCTGTAGATGTTGACAAACTGTTTACCCATGGACAACGCTCCAGAGTGCAGGTCTAGTATGGAAGCCTGCAGAGGTCAAAACGAAAATGAGAATCACAAATCCATTGCACAAATAAATGCCGGCTGTTGATGTGCTCACTCTGCCCTTTACTTGTTATTTTTTGTCAACTCCTTTGGGACACTGCTCTATTTTCCACAAGTTCAAAAAATAACATATCAACATAATCCATAAACAGTTCCTTTATTGGCTGAGGGCCTGGCCTGCTGGGGACAGAGATCAAGGGGGTAGGGCATGCCAGGGACAAATATGACTCCACGTTGTATCTGCCAGAGTGACTCATCGAGCTGCAGCTCTGCTTATTGTGCCAGCCACCCCTCTAGTGTAAAGAGAGGTTCATTACAGCAGTGAGGAGTATGGAGCATACTGTACGTGGCTAAAATGTGGGTTAACATGAGCTGTATAAGCTGATACTGGTGGAAATATTTGACTCAGGTTTGTTGTTGGTGTGTACTATACAGTTGGCCAATCATGGCTGGTAGTTCTGACAATAGCTTGATGCTATTTTTGATGTTGAGAATGTGACCTGTTAATGGAAAACACTTTTTATTTTGCGTTTCAAGAATTGTACCAGTGATGCTGTATTTTGCAGTCAGTAAACTAGAAAATTGTGTAAGAGCAAAAAATGTGTAGTGACACGCTTGTCACTGCGTCACTGGTGTGTGTGTGTTTCTTGTGTTGTCAACTATTAAAATCATTAAAATTATATAACTACTTTGGTAATCGACTTACTTTGGTTTGAGTGCTTCTTTAAGAACAAAAGGTTTTGAAAACCTCTGATTGCAGCTTCTTAAAATGTGAATTTGTTTCTAGTTTCTTCCCTCCTCTGTGAGGGTACACTGAATATCTTTGAAAACACTGATTTTCATTGTGTTTTGAGATATTATAGACCAAACAACTAATTGATTGAGAAAATAATCACCAGATGAATCAACAATGGAAATAATCGTGGCAGTTGTAGCGTGCAGGTGTGTGTGTGTGTGTGTGTGTGTGTGTGTGTGTGTGTGTGTGTGTGTGTGTGTGTAGCACGCAGTTTCAGTTTTTCAGTTGGGTTTGTAAGAGAGAAGAAATGAAATGCGTTTTAATTTATGAGTTATTAGCCTATTCCAACTTAAAGAAAATGCTTCTAATAAAATAGGCCAACTCCATATTAAATGAATGTAGGATGGTTGATTGACATTATCAGATGCTTCTCTCACAGCTGGTCTGCTGACAGATTTAATCCAGCTTTGCAAAGTAGCAGATGTTTAAGCTGAGCTCCTTGAGCTCTTTCTCTCTCTTCTTCAGTCGTCTTTGTTGTGGGTGCACATAAAACTTTTTGTTTCTTTTTAACTGCAAAGTTTATTATATTAACCAAGTTGGACATTAATAACCTGCTGCTACAGCTGTCATTAGCTTGGTTGATAATGTAGCATTTTACGTTACTATAGCTATAAGGCAAAGCTGCTCGACGTGATGCAGACTGGCTGAAGCTGCATATTATTCAAAGCTCAATTGGGGCGCCCGGATGGGTCAGTTGGTAGAGCGGGTAGTCCAGGTATAGAGGTTTACTCCTCAACGCAGCGAGCCCGGGTTTGACTCCACCCTGCAGTCCTTTGCTGCATGTCATTCCCCCTCTCTTTCTCCCCTCCTGTCAAAATAAAGGCTGAAGGAAAATGGCCAAAAAATTTAAAGAAATGTAAAAAAATAAATTAATAATAATAATAATAATAATAATAATAATAATAAGATGAAGTGGATTTTTTGGTTACTATTCAGAGCATTTGTCATAATCTCCATAACTTTAAAAACTCACGTGAAGGCAGAAGGGCATTTGCGGTGCTTTGTGTGTGCTAATATAAACAAAGTCACGTGACACAGAGGGCATTGCTGAGGGCAAGATGGGATGATATATAACGATTTCATCTGATTAAACTTTAGGTTCTTTCACCAGAGGGGAAGCTAAGCCAATCAGGGCAAATGGGCAGTTTCCCGCACAACAATAGTCAGTACCTGTGATCAGATGGAGCCTAATTTGATTTCTTTTTGAATAATTGCTGACCATTCGACAAGCAAACCCAAATCAGGGATGAATCCATCCCTGCCCTCCTGTGAAATGATTCCAACAATAACAGTGGCGATATACTCACTCCTCCCTCTGACCCAGCCAGCGCCAGCCCTCTCTCCGCCAGCCTGTGTGTCAGAGACAGAAAGCATTCAGAATGATCCAGCTGCAGGGGCGGGGCTAGAAGGGGGTCATGGGGTGGAACCCACACTCCCCCTGGTATATGATGTCCCCTTCCCCTGTGTTTTATTTAGTAGAATTACATTGTGTTGTTCTATCCTAGCCAATATTTCCTATATTCCTAAGCTGATTTTCAATGCTGTATTCTGATAAAAAATTAACACCCACCCCTACCCCCAGGCCCCCTCTGTGCCACCCCACTTAGCAAATCCTAGAATCGCCCCTGTCCAGCTGAACTACAAAGATAGAAGACTGAGAAAAAAAGAGACAAGAGAGTTTTTACCTCCTGAGAACCTGGGCTTCCTCCCTCGTCACTACGCTATCTGTGACTGCACGGCCACACTTCACAGGGGTGCATCCTGGGAGAGAGACATGGGAGAAGATTTGGAAAATAATAGTAGAATATGTTTTTTTTTGGAGACTTTAGCAGGGAGAGAAAGTGGCTGGTGGAGAAACAAAGTGCACTGTAGGGAGTATATTGGCGTTCTGCTCATTAATCACACAAAAATGGAGGGCGTCCCTCCAGCCTCTAGGCAATGATGTATAGCGTGAAGATTGAGACTCCTGCTGTGTCTTCTTTAGACTCCCGAGATGCCAACATGTTTAGTTTAATAAGACATTTCCAATTTTTTCTCCTTTTTTTCCTGACAGTCTAAAAAGTGTTCCAATCATTTTGAAGTGTCTGCATTAAAGTAAGCAGATTTGTTTTACAAGTCTAAAACAAAACCCAATACTCCTGAATCAACAAAAAGACTACCACAGCAACACAGAGGGAAAACAAACACACCAGCACTAATACATTTCTCACGGATGATTTGTAATGTAGAGCTGCAAAGATGAATCAATTAGTTGTCAACTATCGCCAACTATTTTGGTAATCGATTTATCGGTTTGAGTCTTTTTTTTAAATTTCATTTCAGCTCCTTAGCTGTGAATCTTTTCTAGTTTCTTTACTCCTCTGTTACAGTAAACTGTAGGCGTGGGAAACAAATTGATTCTTCAATGCATCGCGATTCTCTCTAGAACAATTCAATGCTCAATTCTGAGAATCAGAATTAGAAGTACTTTATTGATCCCCGAAAGGGAAATTCTGTGTTACAGTTGCACAAAGTATACAAATATAAGTTATGTGGATATGCATGGTATATACATAGTTAAAGGATTTTTCATAATACAGTATTTACATAAGTAAGGAGTTGTAATGGTGAACAGTAATAATGAATAAATAGTAGCAGCAGAGTTTGGCACACATTTTAAGCCAGTGTTATTGCACAAAAGAGATATTGTCCAGTTTCAAACTCACCAAGTGTGTGTGTGCCAGACACTTAGAGGGAGGAGTTATAAAATTTGATGGCCACAGGCAAGAATTACTTCCTGTGGCGCTCTATTTTGCATTTTGGGAGAATGAGTCTTGCACTGAAAGTGCTTCTGTGTATGAGCAGCAAGTCATGGAGTGGGAGGGAGACACTGTCCAAAATAAGATGTAGTGTAGTTTGAACAGCATCTTCCTCTCTGACACCCCCGACAGAGAGTCCAGCTCCACCCCCACAATGTCACTGGCCTTGCGGATCAGTTTGTTGAGTCTGTTGGCGTCTGCTACCCTCAGCCTGCTGCCCAGCATGCAACTGCAAACAGGATAGCACTGGCCACAACAGACTACAAAAGATCCTCAGCATAGACCTGCAGCTGTAGAAGGACCTCAGCCTCCCCAGAAAATAGAGACGGCTTTGGCCCTTCCTGTAGAGGACTTGAGTGTTTTTGGCCCAGTCCAGTTTATTGTCCAAGTGCACTCCCAGGTAGTTGTAGTAATAATAATAATAATAATAATTGTATTATTAAAAATACTTTTTGTATATACACACACACACACACACACACACACACACACACACACACGGTTAAATAAGACATACTGTACATAAAAGAATTAGGCAAAACACATATAGGCTGTTCATCTACTTCATCACATTACATGTGACCACCTCATGTTTCACTGAGCCTCTGACATGGAGGATCACTGTGAGAGAAGGGGACTTCCACAAGCATGTTACATACGATATTATCCGGCAATATTAGGCATTTCCCGATCTATCAGCATCGGAATTAATAATGGCTTTAATATTTTTTATTTTTAAATATTCATTCATCAGAATCATTTATCACTTACAATAAATGATTCTGATAAATGAATATTTAAAAAATAAAATAAAAATGGACGGTCAACCATTTTATGAGTGCTGGCATTGCATAGTTTGTCCACCAGACAAACTATGCAACAACGTCCCGGATGACACTTTTTTTTTTGTTATTGTACAAAGGACTTTAAGTTTCATAGCTTAAGTTTGTATTTTTATTATAATTTATCAGAACTTTAATATATTTTGATGTTGCTCTGTTCTGACAATAAAACAAATTATTATCAAATTATTTTAGTGAGAACTCATAAATAAATAACTACAAATAACTAATGTTAGGAAAATCAGTTTGTTTTTTTGTTTTTTTAATAAATCGGCCAATATAGCGGAATATTGAATTTTTATAAAATAAAAACCTCAATACACAAAACGTTTCATTAAAACGTGTGTGATAAATACTGCATATGTCAAAATCTAACAAACTCAGATTTATATGTATATTTTTATATGTACATGGAAATCGAGACGCATGGATAATCAAATTGAATAGTTGGCCTTTGAATCGAATGGTGCGGTGCCCAGAGACTCCCACCCATAGTAAACTGTAGGGGTGTTGAAATGAATGCTTGCGTCGATGCATCCCAACGCGGACCTAGATGATTCTGCATCCATACAGGGACAGACCATAAATTGATTATTTTCTAATGATGTTACTTGTTGATTTTTTTTCCGGCTGCTGCTTTTTTTTGTTCATTGTCTGCTGTGTCCAGACTCCACTCTGTGTTTTTTTTAAGAGCAAATACAATAAAAAGGGGGGTTCATGTACAGTACACCTGGTGAATGTGTTGATGAAAACCCATGTGTAGCAATATTTAATAGGGGTGCACGATTCAGGAAATGTCACAATTTAATATTGATTGACTGGATTTCTCAAAGTTGGAAAACCAGAATCAGCTTTAAATACAGTCCTAATCTAGTCCTCACTAAATTTAAAATAATTTCACTGGAGTAAGTTATTATTTTTGTGTCATCAATACCAATTTGAATCTAATTGGATGGGAATATACACAGACTTCTCACAAAAATCACTCTTGAATTGATATCTTGCAACTCAGTCAGAATCTTATTAACCTGGAGTCCCAGTCTCTGTCACAATAAATAAGGTGTATGTTTTAGGCCTATTGGCAGACAGCCATTTAAAATGTAGGTAATGGCATATAAAGAGCCTTTTTCTCCATGTCCACTGTAGTTTCTCACCGTGCTCTCTAGTAACATAGGTCTGGTCCAGATAGCTTTGTCATTCGCAAGGTTTCTTTTACTTTTATACTTTAAGTAAATTTCCAAGCCTGTACTTTGTTACTTTTACTTGAGTAAAGAAGTTAAATTAGTACTTCTACTTTTACCCGAGTATTTTTTAACACAATTATCTGTACTTCTACTTGAGTACGGGAAGTGAGTACTTTTGCCATCTCTGCCTACAGTCCAGCTTCAGCAGCATTCTGTACTGCTTCTATACTGCCATCTAGTGTATATATTTCCATGCCGTTTCAAATGTTTGAAGTTTTGGTTTTGTTATAAGGATAATAGAATTCACAAAAATCCAGTGCGATGATGTGTAAGAAAACAGTTTTATCTAACTTCCAATATGTTGTGACGGACTACCCATCTTACATCAAGTAAAACTAGGGCTCGGCAATGTAAGGATATCAATATTAACATTTTGGATATCCTAATATGGCAAAACTCAACTAAATTTTATTTATAGTATAGAAAGTTATTTCAAAACACTTATATAGATAGAGTAGGTCTAGAACAAACCCATGAGCAAGCAATTGGTGCAACAGTGGCATGAAGTGTTGTCTTTTCCTGGTTTTAAAGGCTGCATTACAGTAAAGTAGTGTCATTTTCTGAACTTACCAGACTCTTCTAGCTGTTCTATTATTTGCCTATACCCACTTAGTCAATTTATCCACATTACTGATGATAATTTATCTAAAATCTAATTGTGAAAGCACCAATAGTCAACCCGAAAATATCGCCGCAATATCAATAAACAAACAAATAAATAATTAAATAATTACAATATCTGATTTTCTCCATATTGTCCAGCTCTATGTAAAACTATTAAAGGGCAAATTCATTTACATAAAATTATACCCAATATCTGAGTTAAAAAAGCAGAAATTATTAATTATTTTGATTAATAGTTAAGATCAGAGGAATGTAAAGATGAGTTTAGTCAGGAATGAAAGTGATCAATTGTATTTCCAAAGAGTGTTGTATGGAATTCAATGTTCAAAAACAGAATGTTGGGAAAGATTTCCTTTTGTTTGTTGTCATTTCAAATAGCATTTTTTTGTATTTCAGAAGAATACTGAAAGCAGTATAAAAGGTACATTCATATTATATTAAAGTACACTTAAATATCTTAAACTTAATATGTTTATTTATCGCAAGTAATATTGTTATCGCGATCTTCATCAACGTTATCGCATATCACAATATTTTTTCTTGTACCGTGCAGCCCTACGCTGGTATTCATCAAGTAGGGTTGGCTTTATTGCATCCCAGCCATGTCTACACAGCAGAGAGGTGTGAGCCAATCAACCGTCTGACACAGCACAATGCAAGGACCAGAGTATCACCTGGATATCGGGGTGGGGGGGGGGAATCGATACAGCATAGTATCGCAATATTTTCAGTGGCAATACTGTATCAATACAGACACCAAGTATTGAGCTTTTATTATATATGTGTTGGTCAGTTGGTCTGCTTGACAATCCCATTTTTCAGCAATAAAATTGAAGTGAAATGAACAAACAGAGAAATGTATATTTTTAGATAAAACAGTAGTTGACAAAGTTTCCTTTTGGGGACATCATTTGAAAGTGTAAAAAATTATAATTTGGATAAAAGGTTATACATTGCAATATATCGCAGAATATTGCAATATGTTTAAAATCCGTATTGTGACGATATCGTATCGGTAGGCGTCTGGTTATTTCCACCCCTACCTGGATAGCGTTTGTAGTTCTCGTAGTCTTCCGAGCACTGGACGGTGTAGACTCTGGGCTGGGGGGACACCAGCTCACCCTGGTGGACTAGTGTTTCCGTGACGTCACCGTCCAGAGAGGTTAAGAACAGCCACATGGCAGCCCCGCACACAGACAGAACCACCAGCAGCAAGGCCAACAGCCACCGGGAGCCCCTCCATGCAGATCCCTGCCGCAGCGCATTACCTCTGACAAAGACAGAAACAAAGCTCCACATGATCAACTGAATTATGATAATGATATGTTTGTTTACTTTTGCACTTATTTATGCAATGATCTATTAATGTAATCTGTTTTTTTCATGCATTTGTTGCATGTATTATGTAAAGGCTAGTCCACACAGCATTCTGGGATGGGAGAAAAACGTGCTCTGGTTTATTGGCATTTCTTTAAACCAATCACAATCATCTTGGGCGGCACTAAGTGCCTGTGCCTCTGCAAAATAGTCTCAGGAAGGAACTTGTTTTGGTGGAACATGTGTACGTTCAAAAGTTGTTTTAGTTGTGCAACAGAAAACTCAGATTGGACAGATAGTCTAGCTAGCTGTCTAGATTTACCCTGCAGAGATCTGAGGAGCAGTTAGTCTATATCAGGGCTGTAGTACTCGAGTCCAATCTTGGATCTTGGAGTCTGGACTCAAGGTGGTTTTTCTATGGTCTCTGACTTGTTTCTGACTTGCTGGTGGCTATGGCTTTTGGTCTCGACCGAGTCCAGGTGTCCAGTATTATGTTTATAATAAACATTATATTATCTTTGCACACCCTGCTAACGTTATCACCATTCATTGGTATTGATTCACACATACTGCAACAAACAAAGATGCCAATTCTGTCATAATCAAATTTGGTTATAGAAATCACCAGGAATTTCTCAGCACTACGCTTTTTATTCTGTCCCGGACTTGGTCTCAAACCTTTTTGGAATTAGTCTTGTGTTGGACTCGAACCTCTTTGAAAGATGTTTTTGCCACCCTTCCTACGGGATTCGGCAACAGTTCCAACATTCGTTACATACTCCATTGCCCTGATTGGTTGTAGGTCTATCCAACTGAGTGCAGAGGTCTATATAAAATGGACTTCAGATAAAGTATTAGGGGACCACTAAGGTCTATATAAAAGAGACTTCAGATAAAGTATTAGGGGACCACTAACATCTATTTAAAAGACACTTCAGATAAAGTATTAGGGGACCACTAAGGTCTATATAAAAGAGCCTTCAGATACAGTATTAGGGGACCACTAACGTCTATATAAAAGAGACTTCAGATACAGCATTAGGGGACCACTAACGTCTATATAAAAGAGACTTCAGATAAAGTATTAGGGGACCACTAAGGTCTATATAAAAGAGACTTCAGATAAAGTATGTTGTACCCATTCATTATTGCATTGGTACTGTATTATTGTAATCATTTGTAATTAATTCCTGTTCATGCACTTGTATATTGTTGTTGGTTATGATAGGGACACTGATGATTTGTGAGGGGGTCTGGAATATCAGAACAGCTGTAGTTAATTTGTTTGTGGTCTTGTGTCTTTTTTTTTGTGTGTGACATGTAAGTTATGGTTCTAATTGTTGATAATGGTTCTGTAGTATAATATATTTAATGTAATGTTTTTGCCTGTTATGTTTAATTTATTGGGCAATAAAGACAGAATTTTGTTAACAAAATGTTTTTCTGAACATCTATGACATTCAAAACGGTCATAACTGAAACAGATATACAACACACCGTGTGTGTGTGCGTGTGCACATATGTATTTCAAACAGACCTAAGTATTACACAGTTATCTGCCTCTGCACCACCAAAGTGAACATAAAATAACTATAAAATATATAAATGCATATGACACTGTTGTTAAAACCCACACAATCATCAGAGATGCCATATTGGAACTTTTGTGATCAATACTGTATGGTGATGTCACCAAGTGGTGCCCCTTGATTTCTAGGGCCAAGGGGTAGGGGTAAGGGGTACGTGGTAGGGGTAAGATGGAGAAATGGGATTCACCCAAAGTATTAGGGGAGCACTAAGGTCTATATAAAATAGACTTCAAATACGGTATTAGGGGACCACTAAGGTCTTTATAAAATAGACTTCAAATACAGTATTAGGGGACCACTAAGGTCTATATAAAAGAATCCAAACAGCACCATGTCATGGGAACTTTAACTATCAACTCCAAGTCATTACCACAGACACAAATACATACACATACATTCTCTCTCTCTCTCTGAAGACTAGGCTACATTTGTATATCATAGTAGCCTATCAGTTTGACACTATGGAGATATAAGCTAAGTTGTAGTTAGTGTCCCTTTCATTCTGAATGGTGACTGTGACTGGCACACGCATCGTTTCATTCACTTACCTTTTAATTTTCTTCTCTATCTCTGTAGCATTTGGACCCTGTGCATTTCTCATTCGCAGTAGCGCCATTTTGACCCGAAACGTCTGCTATACTATAGCATTTACAGAATATTGTCGTACACAGTTAATCTTGCCTTGACTAACCATGTCGTACCACACCAGTCCACCACCTGAATCTCTCTCTCCACTTCCTGGCCAACCTACTGGCTCTCCGGAAAAGAAAGCAACGTTTTTATTGGACCACGCTGCAAAAACACAACTTTCAAGCTAGCTCCGTCCTCAGCTCATAACGTTTAACTCTTACAGCATGTAGTTATAGCGAACAGTCTTCGATCCGTTGCTCTGCCCGCGTAGACTAAATAAATCGATTACCTATAAACGACTGGGAGCTGTGGTTTGTTCGCCTCACAACAACATCCTCCTCAGCCCTCTCCAATAGCCCATCTCAGGTTCTGGCTTTGTCTCCACTGTCCTGGTGAGTCCAACAAATGATCTAATGTGCATTATTATTGAGATTCAAAAACAAAACCCTGAGCCTGTACTCTTAATATCTATTCAACAGACAGAATGAAATCTTCTTGGCCTAAAGGAAAGAAACTAGTTCACCTGGATTTGAAAGGCGCCCCCCCGAGGGTAGAATACCTTCACAGGGTAAGCACCATAGACTGTTAATATTATACAGTGTGTGATAATGACACAGCCGCTTCCTCTGTGTTCTGCTGCTGGACTAGCCTGTCCAGTGGGTGTGTACATATGTGTACACACCCATGCTAAAGTTGATTAAAAAGAGGAAATTGCTTTTGGAAATTGATCTTAATGCCTTAATAAAAAAAAAAAAAAAAAGGAAAATCCAACCTTTTAAGGACACCAATTTTCTTTCTTATAGAGATACGCATGGGGAACTTTCCATAAGATCATCTCTCAATGCAAATCAAACCAGCTATTAGGCTGACTGAAATAAAACCATGCCAATCTCTATGTATGTTAAAGGGTATGTGATGCTGTGGGGGGGTTATTTTAATTCCAAAGGCCAAGGGAAGTTTATCAGGATGCATGAAATAACTGGCCTTTAAAAATACAAATGTGCCTGCCTCTATGGGAATTTAACATAGGGGCGTGTATACTTATGCCCCCTGTACTTTAAGGAAGAACACTTATTTATTTACAATAAATTATTCATTTACAAAGAACATTGATGTCCTTAAAAGGTTGGATTTTCCTAAATGTTTTTAATTGAATTTTTGAATTTTAAGGCATTTTTTATTCTTCTTTTTAATCAACTTTAGCATGGGTGTGTAGACTTTTGCAAGCCACTGTATTTACTACAGTTGTCACTTTTCCAACATAGTTGTATAAGTATATATTTTCATGTTTGCTGTACACTACACGTGCTTTTCATCTCCTCAGCTGATTGAGCTGTTCTCTCAGCTGGGAGTGGATGGCCTGCTGGTGGAGTATGAGGACATGTTTCCTTATGAGGGGGGGCTGAAGCTGCTGCAGGCAACAGCACAGCCTGCTTACAGGTGCAGTTTGGGATCTAAACACCAGACTAGGGATGTCCTGGTCAGCTTATGTCCCGATCCAATTTTTTATGTATTGATACATGCAGTATGCAGATACCGAGTCACGATTTGATACTTGGATTTGTCTAGATAATAGAGCTACACACTGTTTTTTACAAAAATAAACAAAGTAACTAAAACATTTCCTCAGCTTAATACATTAAACTTACCCCTTGTGTTGTCTTCCCGTCAAAATGGAAAATCACCACTGTTGTTGATGCTTTTAATCAAAGTTTTTAACTTTTTCTTATGTTTTTGTCCCTTTTTGCTACACTTTTGACGTTTAAAAAATATATATATATGTCACTTTTTTTGACGTTTTCAACACTAACTTATTAACTTTAGTTTTACAGTCATTTTTGGAATTTATGGTCAATAAACCTCATTTATAGGAAATTATACCTAATGTTTGAGTTAGAAAAGCAGAAATTAGGAAAATTAAATTAAATTTAAGGAATGTATGTTGATGGATAATCACAGACTGGAATTTGTCAACTTTTACTCAATACTATTTCAAAAGCACTTCAATTTTTTTTCAAATCCTATAAAATTGAATAAGACACCCCAAAATGAATGAAAGTAAAGAGCTTTGTACTTGCCAAAGAGCGTTATGTGGAATCAATCATGTTATTTTGAGTAATTACAATTGGGTAGTTAAAAAGAACATTGGTGTAGGAAAACGGGTCAATTTGACCTGAGGACAACATGAGGGTTACTGCAGCTAGCATTTTTGTAAAAACTCACATATAAAATCAACTACTTCTTTGAATTGTGTAGAATTTACTGACGTAAGTAAGGTGATCGGAGTGCCTGCCGATTTCCGATCACTTAAAAAAATGTCCATATCGGCTCCGGTCCGCTATAGCCTACTTCCCGATCAGTTCGGGACATCCCTACACTGGACTCTGCCTAGTATTCCATACCTGAATAATAGGCTGTCAGGAATTGCATGTACTTTTTTTATATGCCTCATCATGTTGTGTGATCCGGTAATAAAATTATAACCCTTCCTGTGTGGGATAGAGATAAAAAAAACGTTTAAAGTCTGGTGCTATAAAATGCTTTGGTTCAGTAAGTTCAATGTCTGTGTCTGTGTGTTTACTGTATGCTCTGTTCCCAGCCAAGTGGAGGTATTATCGATGCAGGAATTTGCCAGATCTAAGGGCATGGAGGTCATCCCACTTGTGCAGACATTTGGTCACATGGAGGTGAGGAAAACATCCTGCTCTCCTGTGCTTGTATTGGCTACAAATGCGACAATTGTGAGGCGGTGTTTGTAGTTTAGCGGGGGCTGTCGCTTCTCTATTATAGTTTGTGCTGAAGCATCGGCCCATGTGGAGCCTGAGAGAGATGGCACACTGTGTGAGCACCCTGAATCCCCACAAAGAGGAGGGGTTTAGGCTGGTGATGGAGATGCTGAGGCAGGTGGTGGAGCTGCATCCAGGCTTAAATACACTGCACATCGGAGCAGATGAGGTAAGGATTTCTTTTTTTTTTTGCAAAAACTTAACTAGTTATGGTAGAAAGTAGGGCTGAACAATTAATTAATTAATTTTTATAAGATAAATGCTGGAATAATGTTGCATATCACAGATTGTTTAAATAAATATCCTATTTTATTTTGTATTATTTTATCTAACATGATTGTATTGTGTGAAATATGTAACTAGAACAAAAAATCGTGCATTGGAATTGCAATATCTCACAGAAGGTTTTCCCCCCCCAAATCGTTCAGTCCTAGTAGAAAGTCTCACGATCCATTTCATATCTTTGTCTAAAATTCCTCAAGGTGTACATGCTCGGTGAGGGGGAGGAGTCCAAACTGTGGTTGGCCTCACCTGGACGTACAGTGGAGCAACTTTTCCTGAGTCATGTAACCAAGGTGGCGCAGGCCATCAAGGAGGCATGGCCACATATGACCATCATAATGTGGGATGATATGATGAGAGGCATGACCCAGGACACGCTAAAAGGTGAGGAAGAAATACAATTGGTTCCCACTAAACCAGATATGCACTAATATTTGAAATACGCAAGAGTAGAGTTACTCCAAAAGAGCATCTGGGACCATTTGAAGGAATCCTGGTTTTAAATTGTATTTTGGACCCACTGTCAGTTTTGGTATCTGTGTACTCCAGTGTGTTTTGATTTGACTGTTTTTATTATGAATCATTTCTTTTTTTTTTTATCCATGTGACAGCTAGTGGCCTAGTGGGACTCGTCCAGCCCATGTTGTGGGACTACACCCCTAATCTGGATGTGGACACAACTGGTAGGTACAGTGGAAATTAGTATTCAAACAAGCTCTTACACATTGACAATTAGTCTGCAACATGTGCAGAGCTTTGTAAGTTGTGATGTTTCTTCTCTAACTGTGTCATCCAGTGTCTCTGCTGGAGAAGTACTGCAGTGCGGGTATGTCAGAGCTGTGGGCCGCCAGCTCCTTTAAAGGCTCCACCAGTGTTTACACCTGTGTGCCCAGCACACAGAGACACGTAGATAATCATGTGCAGTGGCTGCAGGTGGCTGCCTCTCTATCTGCTGCTGTGAACCTGCAGGGCATCGCCATCACAGGCTGGCAAAGGTAAGCATTTGAGGATATTTCGTTTGTGCACTGTATGATTGTGAAGATGATGGTTGTATCTGTGTACTGTATGATTGTGAAGATGATGGTTGTATCTGTGTACTGTATGATTGTGAAGATGATGGTTGTATCTGTGTATGATTGTGAAGATGATGGTTGTATCTGTGTATGATTGTGAAGATGATGGTTGTATCTGTGTACTGTATGATTGTGAAGCAGAGCAGTGATAAAGAGCACATCACTCTATAATAAAGTTGGCCTTTGGTAAATGGATTGTATTTTTATATATGGCTTTTATAGTTATTAAAAACACACACACACAGTGCTTTACACACTACAGGCACTAGGGGTGGGATTTACCAGAGACCTCATGACACAATATGATCACAATACTTATGTATGATTATATTGTGATTTTAAACATATGGCAATACTCAATATATTATATATATATATATATATATATTGCAATTTATGACTTTTTTTTCCAACATCAGTTGTATCTGAAAAGAGAGTCCTCGGTTTGTTCATCTCACTTCAATTGTTTTTAATTTTTTATTCTCGTACCATAAAGTTAAATTTTCATATGCAATTTATATAAAAAATAGTTGATACTTGGCGTCTGTGTATCAATACAGTAATGCCACGGAAAATATTGCGATACTATCCTGTATCGATTCCTGTAACACCTGAAGACCACTGATGCAGTTATATAAGAGGGTGTGAAAACTAGTTAGCAAACCAGGACTGAATTGTTTGTTAAAAGTAATAAATACATGTTAGTAATAACTAGCTAAAAGTATTGGCTAGTATTGGTTGAAATAGTTAGCTAAAAGTAATTGAAACTCGTCTCGTCTTGGGTAAAAAGGACTCTGGATTTTATTTCAAGACCGGTTGAGACCACAACTGCAGGGACATCACTATATTGCCTCTGCATTGTCTACTTTTATGTTAACATCATTACTGTGATTGGATGTAAAAGTTCCTACTTCAAATGCAACCAGTAACATAGGGCTGGGCGATATAGAGAAAATCAAATATCACCAAATTCTTGACCAAATACGTTGATGTCGATATTGCGACAATATTGTATGGTTGACTATTAGTGCTTTCACAAAATGTTATTTACACAATGAGAGTTTTGATAAATATTCTCCAGAAATGATTTAATGACATAGTGGGTAAAGGTAAATAATACAACAATTACAACAGTCTGGTAAGTTCAGAAAATAATATCCCTTTACTGTAATGCAGCCTGTAAAAAACCAGGTAAAGACAACACTTACCATATTACAATATTACAATAAATCCAAAATCTAAAACGATATCTAGTCTCATATCGCGATATCGATACAACATTGATATATTGCCCAGCCCTACAATAACATGACTCTTTCTGTTAACCCCCTCTACCCGCCCACCTTAACACTGAAAAGAAAGTGAACGCCGGCGACAGGAGAAGCTCTGGCTGCCTGGCCCTGGTCTTTGCTTTTCACATGATCCATCATTTCCCCATTGCCAGGTATGACCACCTGTCGGTGCTGTGTGAGCTGATGCATGTGGCTCTTCCATCGCTAGCAGCCTGTCTCCAGACACTCGACCATGGACAGTTCAGTGCCAAGGCCCAAAGCAGAGTAACCGAGAAACTGGGCATCCCTCAGTGGAGGTAGACGCCATTGGGAGGTAAGGTCCAAAGTTGTTTTTCTAAAACTAACCTACACTGTCACTGTACAGTGCGTATCTCTACATTAACTGGATTTTGTTCTATGTGGCCTTTAGGACTTCTGCAGACGACTCGCTGTTCCCAGGAAGGAAGCTGGCTGAGTTAACTGTGGAGCTCAATTCACTGCTGAACTCGGAGGACGTACGCTTTTTTGAAAACAACATGTGAGTTATGGGCAGTGATCATATTTTTGGATTGATACCAAGATCCTATTTTCAATGTCTCATCTCACCTGAAAAGAATAGGTTGACTTGAGAAATGAGAAGATCAAAACCACTCTCATGTCTGTATGCTAAATATAAAGATACAGCCAGCAGCTAGTTAGCTTAGCTTGGCATAAAGACTAAAAACAGGGGTAACAGCTAGTCTTGAGTGTGCCTTCATTATACTGTTACTGAAAGTTTGTTACTTTGTAAGCTGCAGCAATTTAAGTAGGCATAGACCGATTGGCCCTAGCTGAGTTTGGAGATTATCTGTATCACTGTTTTATTTGCCTGATAACCGATAACCAATCGGTATCAGCCTCAAAAAACCAGAATTGCTTGATCCCTAAATTTAAGGAGAATATTTTAATAAGAAATAGCTTAACATTTTGGGAAATACAGGACAAAAAATCCAGCACATAAAAGCACAAAGTTCTAACTTTTAGACATTGTTTTTTTCAAACGAGATATGACGTGTTAATTGCTGAGCTTTAGAGGTGCCTTTGGAAGGAGCCAGGCTAGCTGTTTCCCCCTGCGTCCTCTCTTTGTGCTAAGCTAATCTACCTGGCTGCTAGCTATGGCTTTATTTAGCACCCAGACATGAGTGGTATAGATCTTTTTTTAATTAAGTGTTTTTAGATTTCTTAATTTAAAAGGGACAACGCACATTAATCAATGTGAGCACAGAGTCCAATATGTAAATGTGACAGATTTAGCCATGCAGGCTAATTTTCATCTGCGGTCCCTAGCAGGTTGATGGGTTAAATCTTCTCAACTAACTCTCAGCAAGATAGTGTATTTCCCAAAATGTACATTTCCACAACCTTTGCATAGAAAAACAAAAACTTACTCCTGTATGCAAATAACAGCTGATAAACTGTATGCCTGTATGCTACTGCAGGTATGTAAGAGGATGGTTCAGCCCCTTCCAACAACAGAGGAAAATGGTATCTCCTCTCATCACCATGCAGATCCACAGCCAAGCATCAACGTGAGAATAATGTGTTCTATTACAGCTACACCGGGGTTATTATAGTAAACTAAAACTTCAATAATGTCAATGTCAATTGTATTTATATAGCATCTTTCATTACTTGTAAACCCCAAGTACTTTACATTAAACAAAATAATACCACATGTACATTAAAACAAAGCAGTAATGGAAATAATACACAATATGAAAATCAACAAACTTAACCCTTGTGTTGTCTTCCCGTCAAAATTGAAAATCAACCCTTTTTGTTGACGCTTTTTATCAATTTAAAAAAAAGTATAGTTTTTCCCTTTTTTCAACACTTTTGACACTTTTTTCAATGTTTGTCACTTTTTTGACGTTTTCAACACTGTTAACTTCAGTTTTACAGTTATTTTTGGAATTTATGTTCAATAAACCTCATTTATAGGAAATTAAACTTAATGTTTGAGTTAGAAAAGCAGAAATTAGGAATTATCTAGACTAAAATTAAAGGAATGGATGTTGACGGATTATCACAGAGTTACTCAATACTATTTAAAAACTACTTCAATTTGTTTTTCAAATGCTATAAAATTGAATAAGACACCCCACAATGAATGAAATTAGAGATTTGTACTTGTGTGGAATCAATCATGTTATAGGGATAAAGGGATAAAGAACATTGATATAGGAAAACGGGTCAATTTGACCCAAGGACAACATGAGGGTTAAGCAAGAGTGCAGCCATACAATTTCAAACACACAAAAGATAATTTTGGGGGGGGAGTTTTTAGGCATTTTTTATTCGAATAGGACAGCTTAGACTAGAAAGGGGAGAGAGAAGGGAAAACACATGCAGCAAAGGGCCGCAGGTCGGAGTCAAAAAAGGTGACACAATTGTGCTGCCTCAGGTCATGAGGCAGTGTGTTCCTGAGAGCAGGGCCACAGTAACTGAAGGGTCTGATTGGTTGAACGACCATCTAATTGCATACAGAGTCATTTGAACTATGCCCGTTGGTCACGCCTCTTGTGCAGAGAAAATACAGAGCAGACTTTGCATTACAGTAGTCTAACAAGCTTGAGATGAATGCATCATCATTTTGAGAAATAAATGCTCTAACTTTTGATATACAATTTTAGTGATAAAATGCTGTTTTGATATTGGTGATGTGATTTTTAAAATTGAGAACAGTTACCTAAATAATGCCAGGGTTTCTGACTTCCTCACTGTATTCCAGAGACACTGAATTTAGATGTGAATAAGTCGTATGTTTATCATTTTTAGGACCAACAACGAGAATCTGTCTCGTCTGTATTTAATAAGCAGTCAAAAATTTTATAAGAAAACTGAAAATAAATCAAAAGTAAAACCTTCAAGAAAAAAGTTAATTGGGACTATATTGCCAGGTAAAAGAAAATTAACGTAAATAATTAGTTTTAGTTTTTAGCTATAATATTTCACTACTGGGAAAAAAGATGATTTCTATCAACTCACTGTGCTGTAATTGCTTGCCATCGGACCCTAATGTAGCACATTAAACCTCATGGCTATTCTCCAACCATGTATTATGTACAATATGTATATGTACTGTAGCTACATACTGAGACATTTCACCTGACAAACTACAACTAAGTATATAAAAACTAAAACTAAACTTTCACAATAACTGAGCCAACCAAAAACTATCAAACACACTCTGAAAACTAACTAAACTGAAAATGAAAAGTATAGAATTAAATGAAAACTAATTGAAAAAGTTAAAACTATAATAACCTTGATGCCCACTGCTCTGCCTTCCTGAAATGTGTTCCGGACTGTTTTAGCCTTTAACAAGAACCCGGTCTGATCTGGTCCCCTCAGGTATTTGGCTACGCTACAAGAGAAGGCGGAGGCAGTGAAAGAGGAGATGGTGCGTCTTTATCCAGATTCAACAGCCCAGGAGTGGATGGAGGAACATGTTAGCCCCGTAGTGGCTCCTTTAAAGAGGATAACAGAGGATATCAGCGCCTGCCTGAATCAAATGGTGCCGTAGTATATTTTGCCAGCTCCAAATCAAACTGCTTTTTTTGATCAATTCTGATACTGCTCTCTTAATTTTTTTTTTTGCGTGACTTTATATGCAATTGTCCAAGAGAAAACTGTTGTAAATTGCAGCATAGAAAGGTAGCACTATTAAAAGGAGACTTTGGGTTTACATATAAAACAATTTTATATAATTCATTCAAATGTATCAAAGTGAAAAAAAAGACAATAAAGTCAACAACAACAAAAAAACTAGCGGAAAACACAATGACATTCACCATCAGCCATCTAACGGTCCTGATTTCATTAATTTTTTCGAAAGAAATAGTTTGTCCAAAGCACTAAAAGTGTTTGCTTGAGACTTAGTCTTAAATCTCTCTGAGATTTTATCTGATGTTAAAAGACAGAACAACTACGGGTCAATGCATTTCACATAATTAATTCTTGCTTGAGCCATGAAAATCATTCATGCATAATTGCAGTTTGCACATGCATTCATCTGGATTGTTCACTGGGTATGAATAAACATGCCAAAAGGTGATTATCGACTGGGTGGTCCAAAAAACTGGGAAAAGCACTTTCCATTGAACTTAACACAAACAGTTATTAGTAGGAAGGCACTGTACATCTGTAATCTGGAGGGTATTCCCAAAATAGTAATTAAGAAAAGCTAAGGCATGGTATTCATTACCAGAGGGCTGCATTTACACTACAATACAAGGCTCCTTTTCCATATTCCCTGGAACAGTTTTAGAAATCTTTGACTAAACCATGGGTAACACTTTACTTGGTACTTGAAGTTTTCTACATAAGAGTGACATGACACTGCCATGAACACATGATAATGCCATGACATTGTCATGACACAGTCATGACGCATGAACCTTTACCCTAACTTGCCTTGACAAAACCGAATGACACTCTAAAAAAGCTTTAAGTCATAACCGTTTATGACTTGTTTGTTTTATGATACGTTCGGGACCGTGTCACGTCACTGTTATGTCAAAAACTTCAAGTGTAACCAAACCATGAAATATTTGCATGACAAAACATTTAATTGGATGATTTCTTCATCCCAGTTCACATGAAAATTAAATTAAAAAAACATTTTTACAATAGAGCTCAACAGTCCCGCCCTCCTCCGAGAGATCTTGGGTTCCGGAAGTAAATTTCCCATTCATTTCTCCCATTGACGTCTGGAAAAATACGTATATAAAGCGTTTTAGACCATGCCTTAGGCTAACCAGCTACCACGTGACTCACAAACATACAACATATCATTTAGAGTGAAAACATTTACAGAAAAATCAAAAAAAAGTCAAAGGTACAAGACTATGTACATTATCGAGCGAAGGAACGACTCCTCCCATTAACCACCGCTCACCACTGAATGAAGGAAGCTAACGTTTCTTTAGCTAACAGCTAAGTTGGCTAACCGCTAGCTGAGACAGCACATAATAACTTTAAAAGACCCTCAAAAGAAAACCTGAAAATAACAATTAAAAGATATAACAGCTGTTATGTCAGCTACAGCCTGCTTTTCCCAGTGTTTAGTTTGAGTTAACATTTCTTTAGACTGAATCAAGCTGTCCGCTAGCAAATTTCCTGTTAGCTAAACTTCTACCAGCAGAAGCGTGGGAACAGATGGTGATTTGTGTAGTGTCGTAAATCCTCGTATCGACAGCTCCCTCTTCTCACAAGCATGAGTTCCACCAATCAGAGGCATCACTGTGTGATTGTTTAGGATTGTGGGTAATGAAGTACTTATCCAAGACATTGCGAATAAAAGACATTTATGTCAAAACAAGGTTTATGCCACATGAACTTTTGGCATCTATATGAGGATAAATAATCACTTAGTCATGTCGTAGCTGGTTTTAAGTCTACCATTGACGGTTACGATTTTATGGCTTATACCCCAATTGTCAATGGAGAAAATGCATTGTATTTTTACTTCCAGAACCCGCTGTGGACGGGACTGTTGAGCTCTATTGAGAGCAGGAGTTACACCCATCTACTTCCGGTCCATGTGACATATGTCAAAATAAATATGAACGGGAGTCAATGAGAGATAATTGTTTTTTTGGGTCCGGTTCGAATTGTGCCATGGGTTTCACAAATGATGTGTGCAAATTTAAAAGATCATTTTACATTTCAAGAGATAAAAGATTGGACGTCAAGAAGTTGAACATTATGTTTTGTATGAGATCTCTTGTTGAACTACATCTCTCGTCTCGACAATATACGTCACCAGAGAAATATGGCTGTCTCCCTGTCCAGCTTTACCGTTTTTTTCTATGACGAAGGCAGAAGTATCAAAAGAGGTGAAAACCATTATAAAATCATGTTGAGAGCTGCAGCCGCTCAAAGGGAGTGGAGGGAAAATGACGTCAGGTAAGCAAGCACATTACGTATTTTCCTCATAGCATCTTGTGACAAACTGTGACATTCTTGTAAATGTACTGTACATGTCCAATCATTTATTTTGAAAAACGTGTAATCCAAGGCACAAGTCGATTGGGACCAAAAAATTGTCTTTCGCCATTGACCACCATTCATTTTTTTCCCCTCAAAGATAAGTCCCATGCAGGCAAACGGAAGGGGCGAGACTTTGGCTCTCTACAGCCTCCCGAAGCTGCCAAAACCACAACTGACATACAACAATAATAATAATAATAATAATAATATGATGAAGGAAGTCTGTGAGGAGACACTGAAAGAGACTATCTTCATGACTTTCATGCTAATGCTAAAAGTATAATCTGTAATGCCAAAGCAATACCATAATGCCCCTAAATGAATCAAGGATGCAAGTCACACAGAGATCAGAGTTTGTCTGCTTGATCATCTGAATCACTGCCGTTGTCCAAAGAATCTTCCTCCTCTCCATACTCTGCCTCTGCCTCCTGCCGCCTGCGTTGCTGCAGCTCCTCCAGCCCCACGAAGCGCTTCAGCAATGCAGCCAACGCCTCCACGTCACTGACAGGTAACAGACAGAAGAGAAGGAGAACTAGGATATACTGCATTATCTTGTGATAGTTAGTTATACAAAGCATACTGGTGTTGCATTGTTTTCTTCCAAATATCACTTGGCTTTAATAATCATTTAAAAAAATCAGACAATATAGCCTCTAAACATGCTTGAAATGTGAAAGTGCCTTCCCATGTGCAGTGATTCCTTCCAAGTGAACACAGTGAATGAAATGACTGCAGTAGATGTGACAGAAAGGTGTGTTTTGACAAGTGTGGACTTCACCGGAAAACAGGAAATAAACAGGTATGTGCACTGGCTGAATGAACTTTTACGTCTTTTTATGAATGTTGTTTTCCACATTACGTAGGAGAAGAGGCCCCTTCTTCATAAATGGGCTATTAAAAATGCAAATACATTGAATTGAACTAGAGCTGGGTATTGTTAAAAATGTTTGATACTGGTACGATAGATAATATATGACTTCCATACCAGTCCCTAAATGATTTTTTTGGGTACCAATTTTATAAAACTAAAATAAATTGGATTGCAACATTCCAGCACATCTTTTTTTGGGGCATTTTAAGCCTTTATTTTATAAAGGACAGCTTAGACTTGAAAGGGCAGAGAGAGGGGGAATGATATGCAGTAAAGCCGCAGGTCGGAGTCAAACCTGTGTTCGTTGCGTAGAGGAGTAAACCTCTATATATGGGCACCATTTGACCAGGTGAGCTAACCTGGCACAAACCGTTTTATTTGTTTTTCCTGCCTGCCTACGACATGTAACGTTAGACAGCCAATCACAAACGTTATTAGATCTTGGTAGAAGCATGCTGCATGCTTATTGGGTGACTTGACAATGATGAGATTTACTTCTTAGGTAATGAAATTGGGTATTGAATGACAAGGCATTTTTCAATACCAGATACTTCAGAGGCTATTCGGTCAGTGCCTAAAAAGTATTGCATTCGGTACCCTGTCTTAGTTATTTCTGAGTAAATTCAGGACTGTGCTGCTGGATGCAAAATGACTAAAATCTTAAGAATTATAGCTTTCACGTGTTAGAGCTGTTAGCAGCAGACCTACCTGCGTCCCCCCAGTGTGGCACTCTGAGTCAGGGGGTAGGAGAAGCCGGCAGCCAGCCGCAGCATCAGCACGTAGCCCTTCCCCAAATAGCGAACCTTCTCTTCCTGGACGCAGATGTCACACAGCTGTGTCAGATCCAACACAACTGAGACAGAGAGAAAGGAAAAACAACAAAAATAATTTAAAAATCTATGATTCTCCACCGTCACACAGCCAGTGGGGACTACTGTACGGAGTAACCCCGCTCTGTGGTGTTACTGACCTCTCTCCTGACCCTTCTTCCACAACGTCAGGACTACAGCGTACAAGCTAAACGTCTTGAGCTCAATCAGGTTCTTGGTTTTGTCAAACACAGCCTCCTCCCATTCCTCCATGTTCTGCATGGCTACAAACAGACAGCCGGTCACGTAGAAAAGCTTCCACAAGATGCTGTCTGTGTGATCCACACAACACCAAATAAAAATAAAAAAAGAATGGAAAGTGGTGTGAGTAAATGTGGAAAGTTAATGTGTGAATTGATCAACAGATTAGGTAAATCCAGTTTGTGTACCTGAGCTGTAGTAGGCAGCTGCCAGCCCAACAGATGCTATACCTGCAATTAAAATAAGAGGCTTATTATTAGAGACGATACAGACAGAGAGAAGAGGAGATGTTTTAATTACAGAGTTTGAACATATCAAGGGGATAGTGGACGGCTTGGTATGTGTAATTTATATATGATTGTATGGATTGTATGACTTACCAACAAGAAGAGACCAGGAACGAATGCCCGGAGATCTCTTCAGGTGGAGCAAGGTGGAGCTGTGCTCTTCTACTGTCATGTATCCCATCTGAATAGAGGCAAAAATATCAATATTCTACTTTATATATACAAAAATCCTATTCTAAGCCTATTCCCCATGGACCCTAAAAGCTCAAGCCTTAATGTATATGCTTTTGCGATTTAAATAGGCCTTTTTTCACAGCAGATGTTTTGATTTGTTATAGGAGCAGCAGGAGTTTCTAATAGCACTATTAGCTTTATTAACCATGACTTGAGGCCCTGCTCTGAAGAGGCATTTTAAGACATTAGGATTGGGGGGGGTTCATTTCACAGTGCCTTCAAAAATAGAAGGTCAATACATCAATTTAATGTATTTTGCTGTATATTCTGTTTTTTCTCTTCTTCTAAGTTTACCTCTGGATCCATATCTCAATTTATCCAAATGAGAGAAAAAATATTCTTTCATTTTTGTATGAAATAGGCCTTGCTCATCCATTATCAGTAGGAAAACCATGGGTTTCTAATAACATTAACAATGCCTCTGTTCTGGTTAAGTGTATCAGTAATCCACAGTTCAGCAGTCATTTTTTATTTTTACACGCTTCTCTGAATATGACGTTTCAAAATGGATTACCTGATCCTGAATAGCAAAAAGTGGGATTTCCAAAATCCAGATAATTTTGATTCAGATTAAATGTTTTGAACAACTGACCCCAGGGAGTCGTGAGGAGACATTTTAAGACAGAGCCTCAAATGTGTCTAAATCTACTTTTAAGATCTTGAGCTTGTATGTTGCATATTTCTAAATGGATTTAATCGAATTGAACTGGGCCCAGGCAGTGTTATCCCTTAGGAAAAACTGTAAGGCTTATACAGTGCACAGAGAGTGGGAGTTACTCGCAGGTTGATCCAGCCACGGTCTGTCCAGAAACAATGTCCCAGTTACACAGGATAAACCTGACATGTTGCTGACAAGCACAATTTCTATAGGAACTCTTTTCTACCTGAAGAAATAGTCCCAACCAGGAGCAACTATTGTTACTGGAAAGACACATTTCTATTTTGACGTTTTCAAAGTCAAAGAGAGAAAATAATTCAACTTTTTTTTCGATTTTCGACCCTTTAATTCGATCTGAAAAAGCCAACAAGACAAGAAAGATGCTCCTGCTGATGATGGTAATTGTATATGATGGAAAAGAATTCCCCACACATCACTGTCTCATTAACACTGTATCACTTACCTTAAACTCTTTTTCTTTCTGTAATTTTTCGCCTTGCAGATTAAGCATTTGTACGAGGAAACACATGCACTGAATTATAAGGAAGTTATTTTCATAGTATTGCAAAAACTGTTCTGCATGGGTGATACTTCCTTCCTGGATCCGTCTGCTCTGTTTGGACAGGTTCACTTTCTCGCCGCCTTCAAAATAAAAGGCAAAACAATTTGGGGAAAGAATGTGGCTGTGCATTCTTTGCACATGCCTTTCGTTTTCCTGCAACACAATGGCATTTTTTCGTTTCGTAAAGAAGTAGGCTTAATATTTTAACTTTTTCGTCTTTTTATGCGGTTTAAGCTCTAAACGGCTTCGCTCTACAGGCAATTTTGCAAAAACCGCTTCCGGGGCAGAGCACTATGACGTCTGCGCATGCGTCCTGGATACGCCGGGGTACCGTACACAATGGAGTCGGACGTACATAGACCCACAGATAGTGCATAGACATGACTGGCTTGAATTCTAGCCCGACGCCTTTAAAAGCACTAGCTAATTTGTATAACATTACCGGTATTATGAAGTAACCGCGCAGGTTTAAGCGAACAGTGGAGGTGATACCTGGCTACAAACGACTTGACTTGAAAGTAAAAGAGTGCTGAGTAACAGTGGGGTTCGTATGCTGTTCTCTATCAGTGCTGCTGTTTTTTTTACATACCAGAGCTACTTTTGACTGTCCTCTGCTTTTTTTCTATCCCTTTGTCTGAAAGAGCAGTGAAATAGAAACCGTCCGGTGAGTTCGACCTTGCAATGTTAGCACAGAGCACAGGGCCCTTCACACAGTTACCAAACGCACAGTTAAACAAACAGTGGCTATCAACGTAAACGTTCCTTATCATCCGAAAAAGAGCTGTAACTCAATAGCGCGATTCGCATAACGCAGGTAAGTAAGCTTCATACAATTTGACGTCGCTAATTAGCCATCACTGGTTTTTAACGCACGTTAGTCGGGGTTGAAGCGAGCACGAGCTATAATGAAACATTCTCCTCAGAATCATGTTTTACACCATGGGAGTGTGACATATTGTATTCATAATAAATGAGGGTTTTCACAGGATGATAGCTCCTGTGTGTAATGTATTTTAATAGCCTTTGTGGCTGTTTTTGTTGGAACTGTGTATACAATTAACACGAGCAATTTAAATGTAATGACAGGATACTAGTTTGTGTTCATTGCCAGTTTCCCACCATTACAGAGCGGTTGTGTTGATGATAAGAGGGCTGCCTGTGATAGGATAGCGGGACAGTCAGAGGAGGGTGGAGTTGACATAACGCCTCACAGCAGCAGGCTGCAGACTTAGTAGTCATCATGCCAGAGCTTCAGGAGGAACATGCTGTGGGGAAATGACCAACAATGGGAAGCTAGTGGTGCTGTGTGATCTATATATTAACCTTAATTTACAGATTACCACCAAGGAAAATGTCAGAGGTCAACATACCAAAGCGAAAAGAGAAGTGTGAGAACTGCACCAAACAGGTACATTTCTAGATCAGTATCACTGCGTTGCTTTATAAATCTTGTCATAGTCTTATACATGCTGATTCTGAAAAATGTCGTCTTACTGTATTTCATGAATTACATTTTTTTTTATCTTCCACACAGTGCAACAAGAAACAGAGTGATGAAGGTGCCAACTCCCACCAGGAGAGAGATGAAGTCAATGGACAGGTAATGGCTGTTAACTTCCAGGTTTAATTCATAATCGATTGATCTGGCTTAGGCAATCCTCTTCTGGTTGTTTATGAAAGGGTCACTCCTATTCATACTAGGCTTCTCATCATGATGAGTACTACTTAGACTGTATAAACAGTTGTATAATGTCATGTGATGCTGATGAGGAGATTCTAAAGTCTGAAAAATACCCCCCAGGTTATTTTAACAATCCAGTTTGTAAAAACCGACTGGTAGATGCACATTTGTGCATGTCCCGAAAACTCTGACGTGCAAACAGCAAAGGAACAGAAGAAAGTAGCTGCAGCTTCACCAAAATGAAGACTGAAAATCATCATAACTCTTTGGGTGAAAAACATCACCCCGCCTTGTGGCTGATAGCCCTCTGACATTTACTCACCAAATGTAAAATGTACCCGCTCTTGGCGAGTGTTCATTTTGGACCCTGCTAACAGTCAAGATATTTCCATCTCTGTTGCTTTGGACTTTCTATTTCGAAACTCATATCTCTTGTAAGGAGTGGACTCTTTATGGAAGTCCACAAGTAAATCATTGGTTCAGGTATTCTGATATAAATCATTTAAATCCCTCCCCCTAACACACTCCCCTTTTTTACCCCCATAAGGAGCATGAAGGATCCCAGTTGCTGCTGAGTGCCTGCCTGTCCTGTGATGGCTGTCTATCAGAGGAGGAGAGCTTGAAGATCTCTCAGCAGAGTCTGGAGGAAGTGGAGCGGGTTCTGGCACTCAATCAGGTAGAATGCGCAACTAACGGCCTCTGAAACCTGAGAAAGTCAAGAAGTTGTCTTGTTGCACTTTGAGCAATACCCTACATTGCCCCACTGTTTCTTTGTCCCTGACAGAAGTGTGACGTGTCAAAGCACAAGGTACTGGTAGCGTCGATTTGTCCACAGTCTCTGCCTTTCTTTGCTGTCAAGTTTGGCCTGGACATCACAGAGGCTGCCCACAAACTCTGTGCCTTCCTCAAGAGTTTAGGTAAGTGAGTGGGATTCATATATCGCTGTTTATCTGTCACATCTTCTAAAATCTACACAGTAATAGTGTTTCTTTATGTAGTTAATTGAGGTATTGTTATATTTTTTCATGTAAAATGAGGAAATATTTGTTTTTAAAAGATCATTTTAAAGAGAATTTTTGGGCTTTTCTGCCTTTGATTTATGGCAGGACAGCTCAAAAGGGGAGAGAGAAGGGGGAAGACATGCAGGAAATAGTCACAGGTAGGATTCGAACCCTGGACCTCTGCGACGAGGCATAAACCTCCTTAGTACATGTGCGCCTGCTCTACCACTGATCTAACTGGTTTCCACTTTTTCCACTGTAGGATCTGTCCAGATTAGATCTAGAATGATTGCTACTTTGTTCTTTCACATGTTGTTCCTCATAATGTTTTTAGCTTAATTCAAGCAGAAATAGGTTTATTTTGGCAGCTTTTGTAAATTTAATTTTTTATTTTTCTTTTAAATTGCAGTTGCTACTTTGCATTTAAAAAAAACATTAAGGGCTTTTCACACAGGGAGAAACACTTGTGTAGTTTACTATGCTTCTCATGTAAAGAACAACGCTATGCGATTAAACGCCAGGCAATCACTGTGTGGTTACCATGGGGATTTTGTGCACTGCTGTATCCCTGTTTATAACAAATGGTGGTAATCCTAGTCTTTGCTAACCACGGACTGTTATTGTTGCTAGAGTTAGCTAAATTAGCATAGTCTTAATTACTGACTTTACCCGATAAATCCAGTCTAGTACCGATGCTCTGAGCAAAAGCCCCGCTGTCCATGTCCTGATTAAGGTTGGGTATTGTTTGGGTTTTTTCCGATAACGTTGCTAAAGTGATACTTTAAAAACGGTGCCATTGCCTGAACCAATACTTTTTAAGAAAGTTTAAAAAAAAGAAGGGTACTAAACAACAATCAGCGACTTGTTTGTTGGTTAGGCCATATGGTCAAAATTAAATGATTTAAGAATAAACGTCCCGTTGGGTGGAGCGGGCGCCCATATTTAGAAGTTTACTTTTGCTAGGGGTTCGACTCCGGCCTGTGGCTTTTTGCTGCATGTCATTCCCCCTCTCTCTCCCCTTTCGTGTCTTCAGCTGCCCTGTCAAGGCCTAAAATGCCAAAAAAAAATAAACGTCCCACTGTTGGATCCTCGACCGTGAACTACAGTCACACTTTACACTGTTTAATCCAGCTGCTAGCTAACGGTAGGCTAACATTAGCTGCTGTCCAGGGTGGTGTTAACTAGCCTCACCTCGCTCGGCTCTTATTGAAAATGTATTACGAGGTGCGACTATCGCTCCCCGTGTAAAAAAAAAAATCTGAAACCGCTAAAGCCATTTCCAACTGGTGTGTAGAAACTTCCACCCACTCATCAGCATCTATCGTAAATGCTCGACATTCTCCTCCACTTGTGGCTCACACTGGGCCACTCTCTTTTCCATGCAGGGGTGCAGTATGTGTTCGACACCACTCTGGCAGCAGGCTTCAGCATCTTAGAGAGTCAGAAGGAGTTTGTTCAGAGGTTTCGAAGGAGGCACCACGATTCCCACGCCTTGCCCATGTTCACCTCCTCTTGCCCAGGTAAAGCTCCCCTCCTCCTCGCCCCATTATCAATACAGACACTGTTCGATACTTATCAATATTCTTATCGATCCTACCATCTATAATTTGATGGAAAAAATTAGACAAAAATATTCTAATATAATAATATAACAGTTGATTTATTTTTAGCAGAAAATTGGTGTGTGTGTGTGTGTGTGTGTGTGTGTGTGTGTGTGTGTGTGTGTGTGTGTGTGTGTGTGTGTGTGTGTGTGTGTGTGTGTGTGTGTGTGTGTGTGTGTGTGTGTGTGTGTGTGTGTGTGTGTGTGTGTGTGTGTGTGTGTGTGTGTGTGTGTGTGTGTGTGTGTGTGTGTGTGTGTGTGTGTGTGTGTGTGTGTGTGTGTGTGTGTGTGTGTGTGTGTGTGTGTGTGTGGCCAAAAGTTTGGACACACCTCATTCAATGCTTTTCCTTTATTTTCATGATTATTTACATTGTAGATTATCACTAAAGGCATCAAAACTATGAATGAACACATGTGGAATTATGTACTAAAAAGTGTGAAATAACTGAAAACATGTCTTATATTCTAGTTTCTTCAAAGTAGCGACCCTTTGCTTTTTTGATAATACTGCAAACCCTTGGTGTTCTCTCAATGAGCTTCATGAGGTAGTCACCTGAAATAGTTTTCAATTCATAGGTGTGCCTTGTCAGGGTTAATTAGTGGAATTTCTTGCCTTATTATTGGGGTTGGGACCATCAGTTGTGTTGTGCAGAAGTCAGGTTGATACACAGCTGACGGCCCTATTGGACAACTGTTAAAACTCATATTATGGCAAGAACCAATCAGCTAAGTAAAGAGAAAAGAGTGGCCATCATTACTTTAAGAAATGAAGGTCAGTCGGTCCGGAAAATAGCGAAAACTTTGAATGTGTCTCCAAGTGCAGTCGCAAAAACCATCAAGCGCTACAACGAAACTGGCTCACATGAGGACCGCCCCAGGAAAGGAAGACCAAGAGTTACCTCATCTGCTGAGGATAAATTCATCCTAGTCACCAGCCTCAGAAATTGCAAATTAACAGCAGCTCAGATTAGAGACCAGATGAATACCACACAGAGTGCTAGCAGAAGACACATCTCTAGAACAATTGTTAAGAGAAGACTGCCCGAATCAGGCCTTCATGGTCAAATAACAGCTAGGAAACCACTGCTAAGGAGTGGCAACAAGCAGAAGAGATTTGTTTGGGCCAAGAAACACAAGGAATGAACATTAGACAGGTGGAAATCTGGGCTTTGGTCTGACCGCCGTGTCTTTGTGCACGGCGTGTCTTTGTTTGACGGAGAAAAGGTGACCGGATTGATTCTACATGCCTGGTTCCCACCGTGAAGCAAGCATGGAGGAGGAGGTGTGCTGGTGTGGGGGTGCTTTGCTGGTGACACTGTTGGGGATTTATTCAAAATTGAAGGCATACTGAACCAGCATGGCCACCACAGCATCCTGCAGCAACATGCCATCCCATCCAGTTTGCGTTTAGTTGGACCATCATTTATTTTTCAACTGGACAATGACCCCAAACACACCTCCAGGCGGTGTATTTGACCAAGAAGGAGAGTGATGGAGTGCTGCGCCTCCACAGTCACTGGACCTGAACCCAATCAAGATGGTTTGGGGAGAGCTGCACCACAGAGTGAAGGCAAAAGGGCCAACATCATGAGCATCTCTGGGAAACCATTTCAGGTGACTACCTCTTGAAGCTCATTAAGAGAATGCCAAGAGTGTGCAAAGCAGTAATCAGAGCAACGGGTGGCTACTTTGAAGAAATTAGAATATAAGACATATTTTCAATTATTTCACACTTTTTTTGATTAGTACATAATTCCACATGTGTTCATTCATAGTTTTGATGCCTTCAGTGATAATCTACAATGTAAATAGCCATGAAAATAAAGAAAACTCATTGAATGAGAAGGTGTGTTCAAACTTCTGGCCTGTACTATATATATATATATATATGTATGTATGTATGTATGTATGTGTATATATATGTATGTATATGAGGAGTAATTTCTACAAATGTCTGGTCTAACAGTTCAAAAAAGGAGTCGTGTGTCAGAACAGCTGACACTAAATTCAGCTGAGCAGCATAACCTTACTGCCTCATATTTACTGCTGTCTCTCACACATACAAACACTGCTATATTCACAGGTAACTGCTAACATATTCACCTTCTCTTTCTTTTTCTACCACTCACTGGCTTACATTATATACACATACTGTATGCGCCGAGTTATTCCTCAAAGGAGTTTGCTACTTGTTGTGTAGCTTATCACGTTTTAAGTTCAAAATCCTTCACAGATGCTCAAACCCGACGGCCAGTTGTTACATTAAAAACTTGTAGAAGCATTTTTTGTCTACAAGCGTATCGATACGGAACTGGCCTCTTAATATTTGCCTAAATTTTCAACTTTTTTTTCCCTCTTCCTACTGCTGCTCCTTGGACTCCTGGCTGTTAATTTGCATGCTGTGTGCTGTCTAAGGGTAGCTCCTTTAAGAAGTAGAGATAACAGTGGTGTGCTGGTCGGGGAAGATAGAAAGCAATTTTTTTCACCCCTCCCTTCATCAGAGATAGGAATGTTTTTTTCTCAGGAACAATTGCAAAGACTTCTATTTATTCAGTGCAATATTTTTCTACTACAATGGGCTAACAGTTAACATAGAAACAATCAGCTATACATTTAAATGCCCTCTGTAAATAGACAGTATTACATGCTGCCGCTGGTAGGGCAGTTTGTTACAACTTGACCTACTTTCACTTAACTACGGTGCTGTAAAGTCTACACTCAATCAGTGTAGACTCGGTGATCTGCGTAACAGTACCATCAACAAACTAATGATCGGTGATCTGCGTAACGACAGTACAATGGAACGTTTGCCTTTAACAGGGAGAAAGTAATAACCTAATATACCATCATTACTGAGATTAAACTACATTCTCTGTTATATTTGCACTGAATAAAGCATTCAATAACAGAAACATGAACGGATGATATTGTTCATCGGCACAACCCTAATTTTCATCCCAACTGTAGTGGAAACAAGCCGGTTCATCCAGTAATAATATTAGTAAATGAGGAACATTTGATTCCAAAGTGCAGACGGCCAAGGGTTATTTTAGCAGTGCTTGTGTTTGTGTGTGTTTTATAGGGTGGATCCGCTATTCAGAGCGTGTCCTGGGCAGTTTGGTCACCCCTCATATCTGCACAGCCAGGTCTCCTCAGCAGATCATGGGCTGTCTCGTCAAAGTCTACTTCTCTAAACAGCAGGTGAGCATTTAGTTTGTCAATGGTACTGTTACACATTGTTGGCAATGCCTTTTTTCAACCTGGACCCTATTTTCCTATGTTTTTGTGTCTACGTGACTGATGGTCAAACAGTCTTTGAACACAATGCAATAGGGGTTCACAATACCAAAAATTCAGTAGTCGGTGCCAGTACCAGTAAAATAACACAATTCTCGATGCCGATTTCAATACCACAGTAATAAAAAAGGATTTTCTAAGATTCCATTCCAACTTGAAACATGAACTTCTTTATTAAAATAATAATAAAGACTTTGGTGCATTTGGCAATGCCAAATTTGAAGTTGTTGCTAGTTAAACAGAAAAAAATCTTACTCTTTAATAAAATTGTCTATCTCTGAAGGGATCCTTCCCATTATGTTGAGACTTAACAATGTGAGCCTGTCAGTGGCAAAACAGCACTTTTAGTGGACGGAAATTGACTGTGTGCATTTACCCAATAGGATCATATTGTAGCCTAATTTGCTGCTGCCAGTTAACGTGTTCTTGCTCAATACTGGACAAATTTCAATATTAGTAACTTAGACACCAATGCATGGGAGAATAGGGTCCAGGTTGGGAAAAAATCCAAATTAATCTTTTACGGTTGTTGTTAGTCTGTTAAATATCAGTAACGGTAAAAGCTGGAGGTTAGAGTTTAGAGCAGATGGGGCAAATCGAAAAATAGTGAGCTGTACCAATAAATTCAGGAATCTTCACCATAAAATATGTTTTTTCAGATCTGTAAAGTTTCAGTTTATTACTGAGAGCCAGCCGCCCCACATCTACTGAATGCAGAACAGAAATCTCAAGGGGAAATGCTGAGTCCAGTATCACTTAAAATAAGGATGGAAGTTGTACAGAAATGTAACTCTGTCCTGTCCAGATGTAAACTAAATAAAGGGGACACGATTTGTTTGCCAATTGGCTGTCACAGGTTGTGAAACAATAGTTAAAAATGAACACTCAGTGGAATATTTATAACATACCAATTCTAATGCAATGGTAAAAGTTTATGACAGTAATGTTATAACAGATGTTATTTAAATCAGTGAAAAGAAAACTAAGGCACTCTGATCCTATAGAAAATTGTGTTGGGTAAAATGCTTTGTACTGCAGGTTCGGCACAAAAAAAAAGATATATGATATGTTGTTTTTCCTTGTGCCTTGTCTCCGAGCAGAAGCTGAGTCCAGAGAAAGTCTACCACGTGTTTGTGGCTCCTTGCTTTGATAAGAAGCTGGAGGCTGTCAGAGAGGAGTTTTACAACAGCCTGCTGGAGACCAGAGATGTGGACTGTGTCCTCACCTCAGGTTCACTCTTTATATTTTGCACACCGCTGCCTGGTGCCTGGTACTGAAATTACAGTAGCGTATATACAGTAGTAAGATACTGATTATATTAAGTCTTAACAACACATTTTGTTATTATACAATCTTATATTACCAGACATCAATCAACTTTTTCTTTTCCACACATAGTAGTGGGTCTCAGACATTTGAAAAGAATATGGGGGACCCAACATCACATACGTGCCCTAACAAGCTCAGTAACAAACGGGAACAGTGGTTTTTATTTTTATATAAAAATACCCTCGGCATCACAAACGACCCAGGCAAAAAAACAAAGATATTTAAGACCATACAACACCATAATAACAAAAAAATAGTCCCACTATATACCAAATGAACATTATGTATAAATGACAACACTATAAGTCCATCATAAACGTCTCTCCCCCGCACAAAGATTCTTAGGAGCCCTCCAGAAGGCTCATGTGGCATTCCCATTTCCTGGTATAGACATCTAACCTGGCAAACTCTTTAAATCACCTCTTTCAATTCACCTTAGCCATCTCACAAGCCCACTCCTGAATTGACAGCACACCTTTATTCCTCCATCCTATTAAAAGAAACTGTCTGGCTATCATTAAACTAGTTTGGACCCCGCGATTCCGCTAAGGATGGATCCATACCCTAGAAAAAATAATCTTTGGCATTATGGAAGCTGGGTCACTGCAATCCGTCATAGGTTATCCAATATTCTAAAAAGTTCTAAAGTATACATTATTATTGTTCTAATCGTGATGTTTGATGTTTCAGGGGAGATCTATTACCTGATGGAGCAGAGGAAGGTTTCAGTGGAGGAGCTGGACTCAGTTCCACTGGACCATGTGTGAGTAGTTGGTCTAGTTGTCATGCTATCAGTTATCTTTGGTGGGAAAAAGATTTAAAAAAAAATTCCTACCAGGATTTTTTTCAAACTCAATAATAATATTGGACATTATGCTGTTGGGCAGGTCAAAAGAGGATGCAGTTTGCAAGTTGGGATAAGTAATTGAAACAATATTCTAAATAGCGTTATAATTATATTAATACCACTCTCAATCACTATCAACTTTATAGACCAAGTTGGTTAATATTCTTTTTTAGTGTATACAGGTGCTTTGATTAGTACTGTGCTATTATCCAAGTAGTGCAGTAAAGTTTTTAGACTTATGTTCGACTACAGAAATATTATGAACATTCTATTGTGATTGCTTCTTTTGGTAACATTTACTTGGTTCTTGACAGTATCGACATAATCGTGACATGACACTGTCATCAACGTGTCAAACATTATTTGGTTTTTGTCATGACAAGTTGACATTGTTTGGGTTGTCTTGATTATGACAAGTTGACATTAATCAAAGTGACATTACCAAAAGTTTTCTTGGTCATAACAAGTTTACATTAAATTTGTCTTCATTATGACAAGTTGACATTAATTAAATTGTGACATTACTAGAAGTTGTCTTTGTCATGACAACTGGACAGAAACAGAAAACATGTTGACATAACGGTTATTATAATTAGACATATAAGGTTCGAGACCAATTCTAGCACTTGGTCAGATAGATGTGTGGCAGGATATTTCACAAAACTGGCTGTCATGACATGACAGTGTAATGGATAGATTGTTAGACCGCAAGTAAAGAGGTATCATTTTTATTGTCATTAAGATATCATGGATAAGACTTGCTGTCATGACATCATCACACATCTATCTGACCAAGCGCTACAATTGGTCTCTAACCTTCTAATTATCTAACATCTAATTATAATAAGCATTATGTCAACATGTCACAAAGACATCCTCTGGTAATGTCATCTTGGTTAATGTCAAGTTGTCATCACAAAGACATCCCAAACTAATTTAATGTCAACGTGTCATGACCAAGACAACCCAAACAATGTCAACTTGTCATGACAAAAACCAAATGACACTTAATGACAGAAGTCAAACATTTATGATTTGTTTAAAAGGTTCATGACAGTGTCATGTCATAGTAATGATAGTGTCATGTCACAATGATGTTGATACGGTCAAGTAAAGTGTTACCCTTCTTTCAAAAATTGCTAAAACAGCACCTCTACACGTCTCTCACAGACCGTTACCCAATACGTGGAAAATAAATTTGAGTGACGTTCAGGACGCCTCCTCTAACATAGCAAATATTTGTTTGCTGCTATATTCTGAATGTCCAGTCCCTCATTATAATCTTTGCTACTGAACATGATGATGATGATGGCTTTTTCCATCCACCCTACAGTTGTTTAAAATAGCATCCAATTCGCAATTACATATCTTCGCTGAGTTGTTGTGGAAGCCGTTGACAGCGGACGCGTTATTGTCACTGCAGGCTTGGGGAGACTGGAGACGCAGCCCTGGTGAGGCACGAGGGCCGAGGTTCTGAAGGCTTCCTGGAACACGTCTTCAAACATGCTGCCAAAGAGATCTTTGGTCTGGACGTCCATGAGATCACATACAAGACCCTCAGGTGGGAGACACTGTGACTTATTCTGCTGTGATGTATACTGTAGCGTCTGTGCACGTTCAGAGCAACATTTGGATGTGGACATTAATTCCAATTTCTTTGTCTGAAAAGTTTCCTCCTGTTTACCGTGTTGGTTTTGTAGGAACCGGGACTTCCAAGAAGTGACTCTGGTGCGGGACGGGGAAACTCTGCTGCAGTTTGCTGCTGTTTACGGCTTCAGGAACATCCAGACTCTAGTTCACCGAATGAGGAAGGGGCGTGTGCCTTACCAGCTGGTGGAGGTGCTCTCCTGCCCAGGAGGTAACACCACAACAAACTACTTTGTAAATATTTTTGCAATAAGTGGAAGCTGTGGAGCCACTGAGTATTTTACTAAATTGATATAAAATTGATATTCTGTATGTATTATTGAAATGGATATGAAATTGACATTTTGCACATGTATGGATCACTGAGAGACACTCCCACGGTAGAGTAATTGTCCCACAGCCGGCTATACAGAAGTGTTGGAGCATTATCTGTTTAAAATCATTGTTGCAGTCATTGTTGAAAAGTACTCTTGACGAAGGTCCAGAGGGACCTTAGTTTCTTTAATAAATGGTTATACTGTAGTAAGAACAGAGTGCAAGATTTATTTTTTTCAAGTCTAATTTGATATTTTCTAACATGACAACTACCAACATGATTTTACAACAAATATTGTTTTAACATTGAATCCTGCCAGTATTACCTTTCACCTGGAACATGTGTGTAATCCCTTCTTTGTGTCTCCCCTGTCGCAGGGTGCTTGAGTGGCCGCGGTCAGGCAGCCAGCGACGCGGAAGGCCGGCTGGATAAAGCCTTGGTCCAACAGATGGAGGAGGTATACAGCAGCCTGCCGGTCCGTCTCCCGGAGGTCAACCCCACCCTTCACACCCTCTATCAGGACTGGCTGCAGGGCCAGGACTCCCCGCAGGCCGGCACACTCCTGCACACCCAGTACAGAAGTCGGATCCACACACAGCCTCCGCACATGCAGTGGTGACGAGAAACGGCCTGTTTCTCTTTTAAGACATGATCGAAGTGTAATTTGGGCGGGGGGGGCTTGGGCCATCTCATCATCATCGCTGGCACCATGAAGGACAGTATCAATTGGTGCAATTATTCCGTTAGCCCACAGGGGGGTGATGTCTATCTATTTAACATTGGTGGATCTCCTGTGCCAAACCCTGAGTCTGAGGAGAAATGAAGATCCAGATTCCAGAAACGCAAAAAGGTCTACATTATATGCAGAGCGAAGTAGTGATGTCACTAAACTGTGGCTAATAAACAAAACAATAGGTACAGGATCAGGTGGTGGCTTGGTCTGCGAGCTGTTCTGAGAAATGAATCAAGAAACTACTCATGTCATCTTAAAGGCAGGGTTGGTAATGTTGAAAAGTGAGACCCTCCTCCCCAGCGCTGTGGACGAAGGTCTGGCTAAGGGAGACTAGCAAACACCTAATAATATCATACCGGATGTTTAAATAAAACATGACAGCTGTTAGCAATCAAAGTCAGACTCGTACGTGGGAGGAGTAGAGTACGCGCACTGGGGCGAGGAGGCATTTCATTCTTCATTCTTTCCAAGCGAGGCAGTTATTGGTGGGCATTTTTTTTACATGATCCCAGCAGCTAAAGATGACAGATTATTTTCACTCCTTATTCTAAACCCATAGTTATTTATTGCTGTCAGGGTGTAAAGAGAATGTCAAACAATATATAAAAAATTGTATCCAGGAAATCGTTACCAACCCTGCCTTTTTAAAGAGCAATAAGCCACCGAGGAAACGTATAAGAAGCTTTTGACACAACTGGAACTAGTGAACTGAACCTGTGCATACTGAATGTTTTGGGGAGTTTAATGTATTCCAAATCTAAATCGTCCAATTATGAAAGATGTACTTTGTGTTGACGTTGTCCCCACTGTTCCTCGCTGAAAGACAAGACCGCGTGTTCTCGTACTCCTCAAGAATAACTATGCAACAGTGGGATCGTCTTATCCTAACAGCCAATGGAAAGTAAAGCTGCTGTTGTTTCAAGAGCTTAAAGGCCTTTTCAATAACACCGAGTGTTTGCTTATGTGTAAACTAAGTGAAGAATTACGGCCATTATTTTCTTAATGGTACAAGAGGATTTCATTTCTATTCTCACTTTGTTCCCATTCCACAACCTAGTATTTTTAACTTCTATGTTGTTTTTGTTTGTTTTACACAGTCAAACATACATGTCACATGTTGGGTGCTAAAATATTCTGCTAAACAAAGTCTCATTTAAATACCTCTGTGGATGATGTTGTTCATTAAACGGCCTCCTGTAGAGTTAAGTTTAATGTTTTTGACATTTGTGACGCTGCTGGTAATCCACAAAACACACTTTAGAGTTTTTAATGTTAAAATGAAAACATCTGAAATGGAGGCCTGCAGATAGCTGTAAGCTCCACAAATTTTTATTGTATTTGGATACAACCTTAGCAAAATTAACCCAAACTATTTACATGGCTCAATACGACTAGATGTACGCAGGGTTTAAAGTATTCTGGCATTGTGCCGGTTCTCCGGCCTGTGTCGAGTCAATTGATTTCACCTACCAATCATATGAGAGGAACGCAACTCTAACGTTAAAAGCCTATCGGAAGCAGAGCAGGGTGGGTCCTGGCAACACAGTGTGATTGAGATCAATACGTCACGTTAGCATTGTCGGTGAAAGCCATAGCATGGAGCACAAGTTCATGAAGCCTGTGGGTGATGTCCTTCACATGGTGTGATGTCACGAGAGGCTGCGTTCTGGAGGGCCGCTACGTACCCCTGAGATGGCTGCAGTCACGGATAGCTTTGGCACCATCTGCTGGTGGAGTTGGAAACTCCACCCCTCAGGCACACGGCATCCCAACACACCTGAGACCGATCAGGGCCTGATGAACTGAAGGGCTTTTTAAGGCCCAGAATCACTTGTTGAGGAGGAGAGTTGTTGGGGAGAGTAGCTCAAGTTGTGCTCTCAGAGGATCGGAACGGCACTTTCCATGAGAAGGATTGAAAGACTGGAATACTTACCTGAAGACTGGAATACTTACCGACAGATTGGCCACGGGCTGCAACGCTGTCTAAAGTAAGGCTGAAAGACTTGTTTCGGAGGAAGAGATGACCTGAGGGAATCGGGTTTTTGAGTTGAAGTTTGAAGAGACATTGTTTAAGTTTGGACTATTACAAGATCAGCCTTATCCTGAGTTATCGTTTTGTATTTGGCATACCATTTTGTTGATTCCCAAGAACTTTATTAAAAACTCTTTTGTTACATTCTAACATTTGTGTCCTTGCACTGCTGAACTGCCCGCCGAGAGCCGTGTAGCCTCTCATGATATCACATATGGTGGAGAATGCGGGCACGTTCAGGCGCTAACAGTGCATGTGGGAGAAGGACACAGACCGTTTGATATCCCGGTTTTCTGATTTGGCCATAGAACCCCCGAGAAACAAGATGGAGGCCGTGTTGGAAGCCCTGGTGGCCGGCCAGCAAGCCCAGGCATGGCGAACATTGCTCTCCTGGAGGAGCAAAGAGAGCCAACTACCTGAAGGCGGAGGAACTGCAATTGCAGAGACAGTTGGCCGAACGTAATGTCCGCCCAATACGGGCGAGTGACTTTCTATCCAAGATGGGGAACACCGATGATGTTGAGGCATATCTGCACGCCTTGAAGCTACCGCCCTAGGGAAGCATGGCCCAAGGGGCAGTGGGTTGGACTGCTAGCCCCCTTTCTGTCGGGGAATCGCTGAACGCTGTCCGGGACCTGGCCTCCGACAGGGCGACTGACTACGATGCACTGAAGGCAGAGATCCTCAGCAGAAGTGGACTCACCAAGTTTGGCCTGGCCCAGCGGTTCCACAGCTGGATCTTTCAACCAGACCAGCCTCTTCGTGCCCAGATGCACGAACTTGTCCGGATCACGCGGAGATGGCTGGTACCGGAGAAGAGTACGGCGGCGGCAGTAGTGGAGGCCGTTGTGGTGGACAAATACTTACGGGCCCTGCCTTATGAGGCGAAACGACTCATTAGCCAACAGGCCTTGACCACCGCGGACCTGACAGTGGAAGCCGTGGAAAGATACCAAGCCACAACAGAGATGCTTCGGGCTTCCAGGAAGGAGCCCCAGGGTGCGTCCACGCCACGGACAGGAGGAGCCCGTCCAAAGAACCCCAAGGGACCCAACCCAGCCACTTTAGATGTAGATGGCGCCCAGGACCGACCCCCCACCTGCCCGGTGACGGTGAATCACCATGATGTAGAAGCTCTGCTAGATTCCGGTAGTCGGACCACCCTAGTGCATAAGGATCTGGTGGATCCATCCGGACTGACCTCAGGGAAAGTCCTCCCGATCTCCTGTGTCCATGGAGACACCAGAGACTACCCCACCACTGAACTCGCAATGACCACCACCAGGGGAACCATCCACACGACAGCGGGTGTGGTTGATTCCCTACCCGTTCGGTCCTAATTGGACGAGACTGCCCCGCCTTTTACCCACTGTGGAGGGAGACACAGGAGAGACTGGCCGAGTACCCCGGAAGCGGAGAGGTAGGGCGTACTCGGTGAATACGCAAACACAACCCTCAGAACCACTCACTCCAGCCTGTGTTCTTGCAGGGATGGCAGGTGTCCAGGCTGTTTCAGAGTCTGGTCCAGATACGGAGGAAGAGAACCTGGTCCCAGGAAGCGCTCCAATCTCCAGCGAGGAAGACGTCCAAGGCCCCAAGGAGCTTCCCCCTCTCACAGGCCAGTATGGTACAGCCCAGTTACAAGATCCCACTCTTTCAAATGCTTTGAGGAATGTACAGGTGTTAGAGGGCGTGGTGTTAGGGGATAGGACAAGCCCTACCTACCCCCATTTTGCAGTAAACCGGGGGTTAGTGTATCAGGTGGTACGGAAAGATGGAGAGGTGCAGGAACAGCTCCTCGTACCACAGCCCCACCGGACCACCGTACTCAACCTGGCACACACCCACCCGCTAGGGGCCCACCTAGGGGTGGAGAAGACGAAGGAAAGGATCTTGCGACGCTTCTTTTGGCCAGGGGTGCACAAAGAGATAGAGAACTACTGTCGTAGTTGCCCTGAGTGTCAGAGGGTGGCACCTAAGCCCACATATAGAAACCCGCTCATTCCCTTGCCCATTATCGAGACCCGTTCGAGAGGATCGGACTGGACATCGTTGGGCCCTTACCGAAGAGTTCCAGGGGACATCAGTACATTCTGGTCATCCTGGACTATGCAACCCGATATCCTGAGGCCATCCCGCTGAGGAAGGCTACGTCCAAACAGATCGCCAAGGAGCTGTTCCTTCTGTCAACGAGTCTGGGGCTCCCGAAGGAGATATTGACAGACCAAGGGAGTCCGTTCATGTCCAAGGTTATGAAAGAACTCTGTACTCTGCTGAAAATCAAGCAGCTGAGAACGTCTGTCTACCACCCCCAGACAGACAGGCTTGTCGAACGTTTTAACAAAACCCTAAAAGCCATGCTACGGAAGGCGATCGAGGAGGATGGGCGCAACTGGGATCAGCTGCTACCGTACCTACTGTTTGCGGTGAGAGAGGTACCTCAGTCGTCTACTGGTTTTTCACCCTTTGAGCTCTTGCTATCTTACAGGCCCGAGGACTGCTGGACATCGCCAAGGAGGCCTGGGAGGAGCAACCGTGCCGACAGCGGACCCTGATCGAGCATGTCGGGGCTATGAGAGAGAGAATGAAGGCTGTCTATCCCATGATGCGTGAACACATGGAGGCTGCTCAACGGCAACAGCAAGCTTCTTACAACAGATCTGCTCAACCCAGAGAGTTTAAGCCCGGGGACCGAGTGCTGGTCCTGGTGCCCACCGTGGAGTGCAAATTCCTGGCCACCTGGCAGGGCCCTACGAGGTCATTGAACGGGTGGGAGACGTAAACTACAAGGTGAGGCAACCAGATAAAAGAAAGCCCGAGCAGATATATCATGTCAACCTTTAAAAAGTGGCACGCCAGGGAGGCGTTGTTCAGTTGTCTGCCCCCACAGAGTCCAAGGAACCCGGGAGAGAAGAGGTTCAGGTGGGTCCAAGCCTGTCCCGCATCAACGGCAGATGGTCCTGGAGTTGGTGGATCGCAACCGAGATGTCTTCTCCTCCCTACCTGGGCACACGGAGGTGGTACAACATGAGATCCGCACCATGCCTGGCAAAACGGTGAACCAGCGCCCTTACCGCGTGCCGGAGGCTCGTTTAAGGGTGATTCAGGAGGAGGTAAGGAAGATGCTGGAGCTGGGGGTGATCGAAGAGTCCCAAAGCGCCTGGGCAAGTCCCATTGTACTGGTTCCCAAACCAAACGGGTCGGCACGATTTTGCAATGACTTTCGGAAATTAAATGAAGTGTCTGAGTTTGATGCATACCCCATGCCTCGTGTGGAGGACTTGATAGATTCTTTGGGGCATGCTCGCTTCCTAACCACCCTTGACCTCACCAAAGGATACTGGCAGGTGCCCCTGACCCCGGCGTCAAAGGAGAAGACGGCCTTTGCCACACCAGGGGGGCTCTACCAGTACACCCGGCTCCCGTTTGGTCTCCATGGAGCGCCTGCCACGTTCCAGCGTTTGATGGATCGCGTCCTCGCACCCCACAAAGGTACGCAGCAGCATATTTGGACGATGTAGTCATACAAAGTCCTGATTGGGCCAGCCACTTACCCCAGTACAGGCTGTGATAGATTCACTCAGGGAAGCAGGGCTCACGGCAAACCCAGAGAAGTGTAGGCTGGCCTTCAGCGAGACAAACTACCTGGGGTACACCATTGGGCGGGGTTGGTCAAGCCTCAGGAAGCCAAGTTGCGGGCCATACAGGACTGGCCACGGCCCATCACCAAAAAACAGGTGAGGTCATTTTTGGGCCTAGCCGGCTATTACAGACGGTTTATAACGGATTTTGCTACTATTGCTGCACCTCTAACAGAGCTGACAACCAACCGCCACTCACGGATGGTGAGGTGGAATCCCGAGGCGGAGGCGGCCTTCATCAACCTGAAGCAAGTCCTGTGTTCCGGTCCAATCCTGGTGGCGCCGGACTTCGAGAAGGACTTCATTGTCCAGGCAGACGCTTCGGAGGTGGGTCTGGGTGCTGTTCTCGCCCAGGCGCATGACGGTGAGGAACATCCCGTTCTCTACCTCAGCAGGAAGCTACTGCCGAGGGAGAAGAACTATTCCACTGTGGAAAAGGAGTGCCTCGCGGTAACCTGGGCCCTGGAATCCCTGCGGTTCTACCTCCTGGGACGACGGTTTACGGTGGTGTCCGATCATGCCCCTCTACAGTGGATGGCCAGGAACAGGGAGACTAACAGGAGGGTTACCAGATGGTTCTTGAGCTTACAGGCGTTTAACTTCTCTGTTGTCCACAGGGCGGGCAAGCGCCACGGCAATGCGGATGCCCTTTCCCGGCGCGACGCCTTCTTCGCCTCCTTCACCCCGACGAGGACATCGGTCTCGAGGGGGGGGGGATGTGTGATGTCACGAGAGGCTGCGTTCTGGAGGGCCGCTACGTACCCCTGAGATGGCTGCAGTCACGGATAGCTTTGGCACCATCTACTGGTGGAGTTGGAAACTCCACCCCTCAGGCACACGGCATCCCAACACACCTGAGACCGATCAGGGCCTGATGAACTGAAGGGCTTTTTAAGGCCCAGACACACTTGTTGAGGAGGAGAGTTGTTGGGGAGAGTAGCTCAAGTTGTGCTCTCAGAGGATCGGAACGGCACTTTCCATGAGAAGGATTGAAAGACTGGAATACTTACCTGAAGACTGGAATACTTACCGACAGATTGGCCACGGGCTGCAACGCTGTCTAAAGTAAGGCTGAAAGACTTGTTTCGGAGGAAGAGATGACCTGAGGGAATCGGGTTTTTGAGTTGAAGTTTGAAGAGACATTGTTTAAGTTTGGACTATTACAAGATCAGCCTTATCCTGAGTTATCGTTTTGTATTTGGCATACCATTTTTGTTGATTCCCAAGAACTTTATTAAAAACTCTTTTGTTACATTCTAACATTTGTGTCCTTGCACTGCTGAACTGCCCCGCCGAGAGCCGTGTAGCCTCTCATGATATCACAATGGATAAAGGTCTCAAAAATAAATGGCGCTGGAAGGAGTAAGTAGACACGGCAATCCTTTTGGCAGTTAGTGCCAGAAACAGAGAGCCTGGTGCTTGTTTCTGCACGGTTTATTCAAGGAAGCCACTATGCCAGCAGCGGTAAGAAAGTGTTTGCTCGTCATGAGTTAGACCCCGGTAATAGAGCTGCTGCCCGTGCACTTAAACTTGCCACAATGTTGCCGGGAGGCGATATTACGAATCCCACTATGGCCACGCCAAGACCTGCCCTTCAGTAGCATTCACACACTACTATTGGCCAGTTGTCCATATTTACATGTAAAGGTCCTATCCCCTAACCTTAACCGCTCAAGGTGAAATGCCTAACCCCAACCAATCAAGCTGCTTTGCAGGGCAGGACTTGGCGTGGCCATAGTGAGATTTGTAAATTTGCTGCAAAAGCAACTTTTACAGCTGACTCACTGTTGTCTAAGGCTGTGTCTCGTTCTGCATACTTCCGTCAGTACACTGGTAATGTGCACTGACCACATGCTGCCGTAGTGCCCACTTTCTATTAGTGTCTCTCCCCGATGTGAGGCGAGTGCAGATTTGAGTCGTGCATGCTCAGATGTAAACGGCTTACAACATAACTGTCATACTGAAATTTGTAAAATCCATAAAAAAATAAATTTTTCTCATTACAAACAATAAGATGGGAATCATTTCAAAAACGTTTTAGCTATCAATGATTGCTAACGTTAGCTCAAAACGCCATTCAACTGAAAGCCTTTATTGTGGTTGATGCTAACTTGTACTTCATTAAGCAGGTACACGTTTACTCTATTGCCATTACAGAAGTCTCTCGTTGGCATCTTGTAGGCTACTCGTCGCAAAGTCACGCATGCACGACTCAAATCTGCACTCGACTCACATCGGGGATTGACAGTATTGTCCCAAAAGGGACACTTACCGGAAATGACAAGCGGTCAGCTCGGCTCATTGCCTTTCAATATCTGACAAAAGTCTTTCAAACTGACCTTTGTCAATCATAAAAACAGACATATTCAGCAACTGTATGGCCTATTTCTTACTTAAAATATTTTCAGAAACAAAAATTCGGAGAAAGCCAGACCCATGTGACGCGTTTGTCCAATCAGCTGTCGGTCAACATCATAGACTGTATATTATTTTTTATTATTATTAACGGTCTATGGTCAACATCCCTGATTCCCCCTTTCTGCCTTGTAATCAAGAGTGCGCCCGTTTAGTGCGAGTAGGGTCCATCATTCCATACTGAACTGTTTTTAGGATGTCATCCAGGTACTTTAAGTGCACTGACTTTTTGCATTATCTACACTATATATACTTAAAACAAAGTGTTTGAAGTGTGCAAGGAGGCGGTTTGAGACACAGCTTATGACTGACCGTGTCTTCAACTTAAAAATACGTGATATTAGGATTCCAGTCTGCTCACCTATTTTACACAGGAGAGCAATGGCTGGAAAATGGCTGCTGATTCACGCATTTATATTATTGGCTATATAATTGGATTATCTTAGCCTAGACTAAGAATCTAGGGGGTAGGAGACAGAAAGTTACTTCTTGGTGTGAAACAATTGGGTTCTTTCTATATGTTAATAGGTGAGACACAAAAGGGCCGTCCTGACCTCTTCACAGACAAAATGCATGTTAATCCCATCCCGGCTGCATCATACATAAAACAGAAATGCATGGACTTCGGTTTGGCTACAGAACAAAATTGCAGGCTGCGCGCTTAGCTCTTGATAGTCGGCGTATTTACGTCCCCCATAAACTTAATTCTAAGAAAACAAAGCTGAATCTGTTGATTATGAAGGGGGCGTACAAAGGCAAAGTTAAAGGGACGCAAGATAAACCGACGGGTAAAGATTTACACCGGGCAGAACACGCTAAGGGCGATATGCAAGAAGAAGGTCAGCATGGCGGCGTATCGACAATGACGGAGTGCACGAACGTCGAAGCTATAAGTAAACAGATAAGTGGCAGGCGCCGGGACGAGCAATGGGCCCAACCTAATATCCAAAAACAGAGGGTAAATAATTGTCCCGTAATATATGGTATTCATGTGCTGACTCGCGGGGACGATGAGAGTTCAGCTCTGCCAAAGGGCTCGCACTTAAGTTCAGAGACAGTCTGTAGCGGACTAACTGGAATGGGGGCCCTTTTTCTGTAAAAAGGTATCATCCCCCCTTCACTCAAAACTGAGGAATGTTCTTCAGACTTTGGAAGTCTTGTTCTGTGTTTGTTACAATGCTTGTTTTAATTTCTTCTAAGCACGTTTCTGTGCTCCAGTTATCTTTATTTTTAGTTATAACATTTGGCCTGTGGGAACATAATGGTGTAAGATATTTTCAGCCGAACTGTGATGCAGTCTATTGACGTAAAGCTAATGTCAGGTTCAGAACACTTTACTTTATTAAATCAAAGACGGTCAAGCAAGAAAACGAGACTCAGACGGTAGTTAGCAGTTAAGACAATTGCAAGAGGGAAGAATATGGAGGACAACCTTTCATCAGCATTGTTCTCGGTAACTTCAGTGTGTCTCCGCATAGAGTCGTTTATTTATTCAAAACACACACATTGATTCACAGTTGTTGATACAGAAAGAATGCTTTGTAGTGGCTATCCAAGAAGAAAAACATGAAGAAAACAGAGCAAAGTGCAAGCATATGACCTCGGTCTTTAAAGATATCTACAACCCGTGATTTGCTGTAGACGTTTGCTGTTTCTGTATTAAGAAAGATATCTTTAGAAAAGCAGTTTGCTAAATGTGCATATATAGAGCATAGAGATTAACTATTGTAAGATATTACTAAAAGCAAAGGATTAACTATTATAAGATATTAATAAAAGGAAATAACATTACTGACAAAGGAAATAGAAGAATAAAAGACTTAATAAAAATGAATTCTCTATCATTTCCCTCCTGTTGTACATTTATCAAACATCAGTAATTATCTCTCCAGAATATGGTTTTTAATAATTACATCATCACATGTACTCACAGGAAGGTTGTACTCTTATCAGGGAGAAGGCGAAAACCTGTCTGTTGACAGGGGAAATTCCTTCTCGACCCTCCAATAGGAGCAATCGCTCTTTGGCCAAGATAAGGTTAATTGGCGTTCGTTACAGGTGTTTCAACACATCATTGATTTGCACGGGGCCACATTTATCCTGGTCAGTAGTGGCGGACAGTTGTTGGTATTGAACATGTGCATAGTTGGTCAATGCATGAGACATAGTACGTTGTATCAGAATACGAACACAAGGCATTACACATCCTAGCACTATGAAGATTATTACCAGCACTGTCATGAGGGGAGTAATGATTTTAAGCAATAACCCATACCATGGTCCCGAAGTCAACCAGGAGAGGAAATCCCCTTTCTCCACATTATCTGCCTCAGCAGCGTCTCTAAGGGCAGTCAAATTGAGGATGGCTTGCTGAATAATTCCTGCGTCTTTGTCATTATCTGGGATGAAAGTGCAACAAGTAGCACCAATCAGTGTGCATACACCGCCCTGCGACGCTGTCAATTGGTCCAAAACTAGCCTATTTTGTAGGGCAACTAAACGTAAGGCGGTGAGCTCTTGGCGTATTTTTGACAGGGCCTGTACGGTAGAATCCATGAACAGCCCCACTCGGTAACTAATTGTTTCCATTCTTAGCTCAATTTTGCCCACCCCTACCCACGGGAACAGCGCATGTACTACCTTTTGGCCATCGGTCCATAGTTTGTGATCGTTGGGGACGTCCGTTCCCCATATGCTATCATGCCGTGTGGTAATACTGCGTTTTGCGCGTGTGTGGTGGTGCGTCACCATGTACGAGTGATCTGCGGGTTCTACTGGCGCGCAACGACCCACCCATCCCATCGGTAATTCTAGAAACATATAGGAGCCGCACAGCCAATTGAAACCTAGCTGGCCGTATACACCCAGTGCATCGGGGCTTGGAAATAGGGTACACAAATCGCACCAGGTATTGCCTGGGTTGTGTTCAGCGTGCCATTGGGCAGTGGTGTACAGGGAATGTAGACCACAGCGCAATGCACTCGGAGACTTCTCCCATTGGTATCGGGTCTACAGTGAGTATGTGGACGCGATTCTCATAGCAAGTGTAGTTAGCACCTGGGGTATATGGACAGGACCATAGAGGGGACTACGTACCGTCTCGTTGCGCGGGTCTTCCACAAACTGGGAGTAGTCTAATTCGGATACATTCAATGGTGGGGGCATTTGCCAATTTACGGATCTATTCATCAGGTAAGGTGTTAAAGCGGAGGGTAGCGCGTGTGGGAAGATAGTATTGGTGTTGGCGGGTTTCGGAACTACGTACGGGTTATTGGCGGCTATTGGCATGCGTGAGCACACATAACAATTGGTGTTGTTTCTGGCTCTGGCTACGTATTTAGCATAACGATACCATAAGTTCAAATCGAAAGAAGAATTGTAAACCACTCTGTAGTCCCACACAGCCTCGTCATTGAGCACATTGTGAGGCACAGAATGATGGTTTCCGTCCATGTGTTGTGGCCACTGGGCCGCTGTCGGCGACAGGCAGAGGGCCAGCAGGACGGAAAAGGCCCATCCCTTATTGGTACCCATAGCTGGAGTATAGAGTCTATAGTCACAGTTGGTTTCTTCAGCAGACAAAGGTTTTGGTACCGTCCGATCTCCAGCCTAGTCAGGGTGTGGGAATGGAATAACCTTTTGCAGTGACTTTGGTGTATCCACGTGGATCGTTCTGCAATCTTTACTGCTGTGGGCGTGGTGATGAGCACAGTGTATGGCCCCTCCCACTTTGGTGATGACCAGCACTTTCTCTTTATCACTTTTGTCAGCACCTGGTCACCTGGTTGGAGTCTCCGCACCTGGGGAGACAGAGAGGGAGAGATAGGCAGATTACATGCACTTTGAACGCTCCTATCTCTAAACACCTTGCACATCCACTCGGCCAGGAGGGCCCCTGGGTCATCACTTTTCTCTGCCCAGGGGACCCCCTCCCACAACGGTAACACAAATGGCCTGTCGAGTTTGGTGTTATTCTCATGTACAACTCTACCAGGGGAAGACACTCTGGCCATGGCTTTCCTGTCTGTTCCATAGTTTTCTTTAGTCTATTTTTTACTGTTCCGTTTGTTCGTTCAACCAACCCTGCGCTTTGGGGGTGGTAGGAGCAATGGTGTCTTAGTGCTATGCCTAGGTGCTTTCCTAGCAATGTCACTGTCTCATTTACAAAATGTGGACCATTATCACTCCAAATGATTCTTGGGATGCCATACTGTGGAATTACTGTCTTAGCGAGTGTTTTGGCTACAGTAATGGCATCTGCTTTTCGTGAGGGTGCTATTATTACCCATTTAGAGAAGGAATCTACCAAGACTAAACAGTACCTGTAAGTACCACTTCGGTTTAGCTCTATGAAATCCATGTGTAGGATTTCGAACGGATGTGACCCTTGTGGGCATTTCCCTCTCTTTGGCAGTCCTCCAACCAACCTGGTGCTTTCTGACAAAGTCGGCCAAGGCAGGCTGCATGTTGCTCAAGAGGTGCTGTTTTAATTGACTTTGGTACGTCCCATCTGCACCCCCGTCATCCACCAGCCCGCTGTTTGCTTTGAAGACGTCCTCCAGTCTTCCTCGGAACTGATGGATGTCTTCCGTGTCGGTTTGTCTTGTGACCTGGTCGCTTCTTCCATACTGCAGTAACACTTTGGCCTACGGCTGCAATCTGTAGGCTCAGGTTGCCGTCTCCTGCTGGCAGCCATGCTCCAGTGCCGTCCTTTCCTGTGTAGCTTCCTCTCACTCTGGCCCAATTATGTCCGAAACAGATTTGCAGAGCTTTGGTTGTTTCGTAACCATTCAATTGGTATGAGGCCATTAACTGATTGAAGTTGGTCACCCATTCCTGGGCATCTTTGGTAGGGTCTCCTAACCCTCTACACGCTTCGGTCATTTCTGTGTTAGTCCATGGGCGATAAACTCTTATAGTGCGGTCTGTGTCATTGCCTTCTCCGTAGTGGGGGTTTGCGACTTCCATCATGGGGAAGCTATGACTGGGTTGTTCTTCTGGATCTGATGGCAGAGTAATGGCCAATGGGGGGCGCTGGAGGGGGCTGAGGTCGGGGTAGAGCCTCTTCTTTTGGGACAGACAGATCTCTGTGTTAACAATTGATGTAGGGGGATCATATGTCTCGGCCGGTGGGGGGCGCTGGGGGGGTCTCTTCTCCTGTTCGGCAGTGGACTTTGATGTCTGTATCTTCTTCTTTCCCCCCGCCCTTGCTCTGGCCTGCAGGGGTGTATCAGGCTTTGGCTGTGTATCAGGCTTTGGCTGTCCACCCTCAGCTTCTCCGACTGTTTCCTCCTCTTCACTATCTCCCTCCTCCTCCTCTTCATCTGTGTCCACATTGTCTTTGTTGGTGCGCCACTGGCCCACATTTGGTATAGGTGGGGGCGCCACTACAGGCTGATGTACAGGGGGGAGGGGCTGTTGCGGGGATTTTTTTCTTTTTTTCTGTCCAGTCTCGTCATCCGGATGCATCGTCAGGGCCGCTACAGCACGTTCAATGGTCAGCCGTAAGCCGTCGATGTCCGTGGCTGTGTCATTGTCGTTTTTAACACATTCTGAAACTGGACTTTTGTCTTCCTTAGCACATTCCATTTCTCTTTTGCCTGCCTGCTCTTTCCACATTCCTGCCGCACACAACTGTCGTTGGATGTGCCTTTTCTTCTTTTCTCTAACTGCTACCCTTTCCTCAACATATAACCGTGCTAGCAAACTATTCACAGAATTCAGCTTAAGCTGTCCATCAAAATCATACTTATTCTCCCATTCTTTCACAAATCCTACACTTCCCGGGAAGGTTTTTTCCATGAATGACACATCGTCAGGAATGGCGATACTGTGATTCTGACCCATCTCTCTTCCTTATTCTTTTTCACAATTCACAACGTCCACAAACAATAGAACAAACAGAAAACAAACAGAAAACTAACAGAACACTGCGCTGCAACCACCTGTGTGTCTGTGTCTTATCAAAATCCCTACGCTGCAACAACGTTATTGTTTCAGACTACTAACAAATACAATACCCCGCTTTGCAGCCACAACTTTATAGTTCTTCGGACAAATAATCAAACAACCACAAATTATACAATAACCTGCTTTGCAGCAACAGTTTTATTGTTTCAGACAAACAACAAATAACCACTAACCATACACTAACCCGCTAACCCACAGCACAAAATACACACAATAACGAAAACTCAGCAAAACAGCAAACAGCAAAAACACACAACAGCAAACTCAGTAACCACAAACCAAAACAGCAATATTATCATGATAGCATGCAAACACTCAGCCGGACTTCTGAAAACATTCAGAACGGCTTCAAAACACATACACTCCTTAGTGAAAGCCAGAAACTGCCGGACTTCTGAAAAGATTCAGAACGGCTCCAAGACACCGTCTCCTCGCTTGAAGACAATTGTGTCGCTCGGTTCTGTCCCAGACAGATGGAAAATATCAACTGATATTTCCCCGTTATTTGCTTAGCTGTGTCCCAGACGGAAAATAAACATCAAATCATAGTCATACTTTGAGCTTTTTATCTGGCCCCAGGCAAACAGAAATATTACTCAATTATTGTCCCAGACAGTAAGAATACTCATTAATGATACTTTCACTTTAGCTTGCAATAACTGGCCCCAGGCCCCTGTGCACTTTTTTCTGCAGTAGACCCTGTGCCCACTCAGAAACTCAAAATAACTGCGTCACTCACCCGTGTCTGTTCGCTCCTTGACCGTGGGAATCGTCACCGAGGGCGCAGGGCAGCACCGGACCAACCTAGGGCCCCGTCCCGCGAAGGGGTGGACGGCTGTATACAGATTCTCGGGCCTTGATCGAGCGCGGTCCTGGACTCCTCAGCTGTTGATTCCCGGGTTTCGGCACCAGAAAATGTCAGGTTCAGAACACTTTACTTTATTAAATCAAAGACGGTCAAGCAAGAAAACGAGACTCAGACGGTAGTTAGCAGTTAAGACAATTGCAAGAGGGAAGAATATGGAGGACAACCTTTCATCAGCATTGTTCTCGGTAACTTCAGTGTGTCTCCGCATAGAGTCGTTTATTTATTCAAAACACACACATTGATTCACAGTTGTTGATACAGAAAGAATGCTTTGTAGTGGCTATCCAAGAAGAAAAACATGAAGAAAACAGAGCAAAGTGCAAGCATATGACCTCGGTCTTTAAAGATATCTACAACCCGTGATTTGCTGTAGACGTTTGCTGTTTCTGTATTAAGAAAGATATCTTTAGAAAAGCAGTTTGCTAAATGTGCATATATAGAGCATAGAGATTAACTATTGTAAGATATTACTAAAAGCAAAGGATTAACTATTATAAGATATTAATAAAAGGAAATAACATTACTGACAAAGGAAATAGAAGAATAAAAGACTTAATAAAAATGAATTCTCTATCAGCTAATGTCCTTAAATGTGAATGGGTTGGGAAACCCGATTAAAAGGTCTAAGGTAATGACCAAATTAAAAAAGGAGAACGCACATATATTTTTTCTGCAAGAAACGCATCTTTCTCAACATGAGCATGAAAAGTTAAAACGGTTTGGTTGTAAAAATACTATATACTATAATTTTTTCGTGCAGAGTCACAGGAGAGGGCTAGCTATCCTTATCGCAAACATGCTTAAGTTTGAAGTCATTAAGGAAATAAAAGAGAACAAGGGTAGATATCTCATTAATAGAGGGATGGATTGAAGAGGATATTTTTATTATAGGATAGTAAACTTAATGTCTATGCACTTCCTAATAGTAAAAAAAAAATTTCAGATCACTAATGGATGTAATCGCACTGGAAGCAGAGGGGGTCTGTTTATGTGGAGGCGATTTTAATATAGTACTAAGTCACCACCTGGATACGACAAGTCTAAACAAAAATAAAAACAAATTGTCCAAATTTATCAAAAGGAAATTGGATTTTGTGATTTCTGGAGGTGTACTCTACCTACTCCAGGATAGATTTTTTTACCAAAAGCGATTACTATAGGTTGCAGGAATGTAGAATTGGGGTAGCTGATGTCTCTGACCATAGTGCACTATATCACACAGTCCATTTAGAAGGAAGGAGGCGGAATACGGGGTGGAGGTTAAATGTAGGGGTATTAAATAACAAAGCAGCTGTAGAGCAAATTAAATCGGACGTAAGAGAATATGTTAAGATTAATGACGGGACTCATTGAAGGCAGTGACTCATGGCAAATTGATTGCCTTAACTCGGCATCAAATAAAAAGAGGAACGTCGTGAATTATAATATAATGTATAAATATATAATAATATTGTATCAGATCATCAACAGCAACATAAAAATAACATAGACCCGATATTACGAATCAGGCCCTAAGGCAGCTAAATTACTTGCCCGACGCTTGCGTAAACAAGTGGATAGTACCACACATAAGATACGGGATCCAGAAACAAATCATCTAAAATACCATCCAAAAGAAATAGAGGCCATTTTCCTAAATTACTACAAAAACCTATATACCGAAACCTCTAATACTAAAGTAGAAGCAATGCAACTTTTTTTAACGATCTAGATCTACCTAGTATTGGCAAGAGGCAGAATGATTGCATCATAGCAGATTTTTCACTGGGAGAGATGAATAAAGCAATAACCAACTTAAAGTCAAGCAAGACACCGGGTAGTGATGGTTTCCCAGCGGAGTGGTACAAAACTTTTAAAGAAGAGCTTGTCCCCTTCCTGCTGAAAGCCTTTAATTGGATTAAAGGAGAAGGTAAACTCCCACCATCATGGAAAGAGGCACTTATTACAGTACTCCCTAAGGAGGCAAGAGACAGGGAATATTGCAGTAACTATAGACCTATTTCCATTCTTAACCTAGACTATAAATTGTACACAGCGATAATTGCCAAAAGACTTGAGAACCTTTTCCCGGAATTAATTGATGAAGACCAAAGTGGATTAGTTAAAAATCGGCAAACACATGATAATATCAGAAGGATGCTACATTTGATAGATAGGATAGAAAAGGAAAATAAAGCTGCAATACTACTAAGCCTTGATGCCAAAAAGGCCTTTGATAGGGTTAATTGGCGTTTCCTATATCAAACTTTGCATAAATTTGGTTTTAACGAACAATCAGTAGGGATCATTAGAACACTTTATCAACAACCAACAACAAGAATAAAAATCAATGGATCATTGTCTCTTTTTTTTTACATTGAAGCGAGGCACTAGACAAGGTTGTTGTCTCAGTCCCACACTATTTGCGTTTTACATTGAGCCCCTGGCCCAGGCAATTCACCAAAAAAACTACGAGGCATTAATATTGGACACACAGACCACCTGATTAGTTTATTTGCAGACAATATTTTGGTTCATTTGATATCCATACCTATACTGATGGAAATCCTAGATGATTTTAATTATTATGCTGGATATAAAATAAATATTACAAAGACACAACTTCTGTCATTCAGCTGTAATCCTTCAAAGGAAATAAAAGATAGATACGATCTAAGATGGGACATGGAATCAATAAAGTGGAGGAGTGAACATAGTTAAAAATCTTAACAATTTATATGAGGTAAACTATAATCCAATTAACCAAAATCTTAAAAAAGATATTGAAAGATAGTCCACTCACCCATTGAACTTTAGTAGTAAGATTAACGTAATTAAGATGAACATTTTGCCTAGATTGCTATATCTATTCCAGGCCTTACCTGTAGAGGTCCCTCAACACCAGTTACAAGCCTGGGATATAGATATTCTAGATTTATCTGGGACGGAAAGAAGCCTAGAATAAAATATAAAACAAAAATGAGGAATGGCGCTCCCAAATCTCAAAGATTACTTTCATGCAGCTCAATTCCGCCCCTTATTTCTATGGTGTAATGACAACTATTTTGCTAGATGGAAGGAAATCGAGACATATGTTGAAGGCATCAGATCAGTGTTGGGAGAAAAGGAAATCCCCTCACTAGTCAAGTGTAAAGTAGGATCTATAACTTCTAACGCTCTAGAGTTCCGGTTTAACTTTGTGAGGCAGCTAAAACTAAGGAAAGATCAGAGAGTTCTTAGATGGGTAGCCTTTGACACCCAGTTTAAGCCAGGAGTTAGTGATGCCATATTCAAGGATTGGGCAGTGAAAGGTATTAAGGCAGTGTGTACGATAATGGACAACAAGGAATTACAGACTTTCCAAACATTAAAAGAAAAATTCTCCCTTCACAATCGGGACTTACACTCACCTAAAGGATTATTAGGATCACCTGTTCAATTTCTCATTAATGCAATTATCTAATCATCCAATCACATGGCAGCTGCTTCAATGCATTTAGGGGTGGGTCCTGGTCAAGACAATCTCCTGAACTCCAAACTGAATGTCAGAATGGGAAAGAAAGGTGATTTAAGCAATTTTGAGCGTGGCATGGTTGTTGGTGCCAGACGGGCCGGTCTGAGTATTTCACAATCTGCTCAGTTACTGGGATTTTCACGCACAACCATTTCTAGGGTTTACAAAGAATGGTGTGAAAAGGGAAAAACATCCAGTATGCGGCAGTCCTGGGGGCGAAAATGCCTTGTTGATGCTAGAGGTCAGAGGAGAATGGGCCGACTGATACAAGCTGATAGAAGAGCAACTTTGACTGAAACAACCACTTGTTACAACCGAGGTATGCAGCAAAGCATTTGTGAAGCCACAACACGCACAACCTTGAGGCGGATGGGCTACAACAGCAGAAGACCCCACCGGGTACCACTCATCTCCACTACAAATAGGAAAAAGAGGCTACAATTTGCAAGAGCTCACCAAAATTGGACAGTTGAAGACTGGAAAAATGTTGCCTGGTCTAATGAGTCTGGATTTCTGTTGAGACATTCAGATGGTAGAGTCAGAATTTGGCATAAACAGAATGAGAACATGGACCCGTCATGCCTTGTTACCACTGTGCAGGCTGGTGGTGGTGGTGTAATGGTGTGGGGGATGTTTTCTTGGCACACTCTTTTGGATGTGGTGGAACGGGAGCTTTGTGCCCTGGATGTGCATCCCACAATTCTCCATCAACTGCAAGATGCTATCCTATCAATATGGGCCAACATTTCTAAAGAATGTTTTCAGCACCTTGTTGAATCAATGCCACGTAGAATTAAGGCAGTTCTGAAGGCGTATTAGTACGGTTTTCCTAATAATCCTATAGGTGGGTGTATTTAGGTATATAAAATTCAGGGATTACTACAACAAATAATTGAAAATGGAGAACTTACATGAACTCAATCCAGTTATAGGCTATATGATGAGTGCTTATGGACCAAATAGAAACTGCATTAAAATCATTTCTATGTTCTATGAAAGAATTATGGAAAGTAGGGGCAACTCAACATTATACTTGAAAGCAAGATGGGATAAGGAACTAAAAGTGGAAATTCCATCAGATGTATGGCACAATATGTGAGAAACTCAACATACTTCCAGAAGGTCACAACAACTGAGGGTGTTTAACTGGAAGAATTTGGTGCGTTTTTTTTATTACACCTCAGATCAGCAGTAAAACATCTTCAACACACCAGCCTTGCTGGAGACAATGTGGCTGCATAGTAGCACATCACACACATATTTTTTGGAGTTGTGAAAAACTGAAGCCATTTTGGGAGGATATACATTTAGTTTTGAGTAATGTACTTGGATATCAGATTCCTTTCACGTGCATAGTCTTACACCTGGGTCATATTTCACCTGTAATAGTACAGAGGGACAGGTACCTAGTCAAGATACTCCTCACAGCAGCGAGGAAAGTGATAACCAGAAACTGGTATAAGCCCGATTGTCCTAAACGGCAACAATGGTTTGATGTCATACAAGAAATAAGGGCAATGGAAAGGTTGACTTTTGTGCTTTGTTTGAGAGAAGGTCTGTATACCAAAAGATGGCAGTGGACACTTTACTTAAAGCATAAGGACATTGGTTCACAGCTTGGACCCAGTGGATAAAGCATTGACTTGAAATGTATTTTTATTTCTTTTTTTTGGCTATCATCACCTTTTCCCACAGGAGTTCCCCCGTTCTCCCCTTTTTTTATGTTTTTGTTTTTTCATATATTACTTACAAATTGAGGTGCCTGATCAGTTGTAACAATGTACTGAATATTCAATAAAAACTAAAGTTATAAAAAAAATAAAAAAACAGAAATGCATTGTTTTCACAACATTGTTTTTTAACTTTTTATAACTCAACACAGGGAAGGGATGTAGAGTTTTTGGTTGATTTGGGTGCCACAACTTCTGTGCTCCAGAAATCTTTGTTTGCAAATCAAAAGCTTTCTGGTAGAGTTGTTCTCTGCAGAAGTGCAAGCAGAGCAATTCTTCCAGAAAGATTTTCAACCCCTTGATGTGTGTACACAGGGATCTAAATGATTCGGCAAAATGTTTTTGTTTTTTTTGCTCTCTCCCCTGTGTCCTGTGAATTTATTAGGTAGAGATTTAATGTTGCGTTTTGGCATAGGAGTTATCCTAACTCCCACAAAGTCTCAAATTTGTGAGATCAGATCTCACTGCCCAGCCTGACTCATTGTTTTCACAACACACACACTCACATCTCAGCAAATTTTTCACTGCAAGTCTGCTGCATGAGGCCAGAGATGTGAATTCACCCCTTGCTGACTTCAGGTCAGAACGAAACTTGCAGTGCACTTGTTTTGTCTTATCAGAAATAGATAACATGTTTGTTGAGGATTTTTTCTGAGACACACAGATGAACTTGAGTGTGCTGACATGTACTGGCATGAGGAAAAATGCACAGTAGCAGTAAACTTGATTGATGAGCAGAGAATGTTTTTCAGAGTTCCTCACTCATATGCTCATATCTCTTTGTCTACTGACTGTGACCAGCTGACTGACTGGACTGATCCTGGTGATGGAGAGATAGACATCTCTCCCTCCACAAGCTGTTATCGAAAGATTCTGAGAGAATCTGAATTTGTCACACACACACTTTTGAATAATGCGGATGTTTGACCCACAGAGATCTCACTGTTGCTGTCGCAGGTACCGACTCACCTGTGAGCAGTGCATAAATATGACGTGGGTCGCATCAAAACTTGTCAGCCTGTTGTCATCACACCGCGCTTGGACTTCAGGCCCCGAAAACATCAGTACCCACTGAAACAAGAAGCTACTGACGGAATCAGAATGGTTTTTAACTCTCTTTTGAAAGCAGGAGTTATTGTTCCGTGTCCTGATTGATCTGTTTGCACGCATTTTTTCCCTGTCAAGAAAATTCGAGATAAAGCAAAACCGGTTGACTGGCGTTTTGTTCAGGACCTCAAAGCAGTAAATGCAGCGGTTCACGCACGTGCACCAAATGTGCCCAATCCATACACTATTCTTCAAGGATTTGCCTTTTTATTTGATGGTAAGACATACACATTCACACGTTTAGGACAAGGGTTCGTCGACAGCCCAGCCGTCTACAACGAAGCGCTGAGAGAGAGCCTTGAAAGGTTAACCCTTTCACCAGGCTCTGCTCTCCTTTGGTTGCATGTTTGCCGAGCCAGGATGAACAGGTGAAGCTATGTCCAGCCAGGTGTAGATAGCTGGGATAAGTGCACGTTCATGGCTTTCTTAAATAGACCACAGTATCGATCACAGATTTACTGATGCAGAAATGGAGACGACGCATGCGGCATATGTTTTACCCAATGAGCAGCAGCTTCTAATGGAAAGTAACGAGGAGGTGAAGCATATAATATGCAGAAAGTAACAAGGAGGTGAAGCATGTAATATGCAGAAAGTAACGAGGAGGTGAAGCATATAATATGCAGAAAGGGAAATACGGCTCTTATCAAACGGAGAGAAAAAGCCCAACAGACTATAGCGGACTGACTGAATGCGTAAGGATGTAAAAATATCTACTTTGCCGACTAGTCACTCTACTTTTTTTATTTTACAAAGTTGTAGGCTACAGTGTTTTAATTGCTCCAAATATGCTAGTTTCATGTTTCGTTTTTAGGTGATAAATGTGCTGGTTTTACCGTAAAGTGTCTTTGAGTAGCCTACCATGTAAAGCACAATATGAATAAAATGTATTATTATTTAGCCTACTTTGCCTTAAAAGTGAGCAGAGGGAATTAATGTTCCTCGGGAGATTTAACCTAAGGACTCTGGGCTTAATTTCAAACCCTTATTCACAACGCGAGAACATGTTTTACAACCATAAATCTCTATAAGCGATGTCTGATTCTAAATATCTTTGTACAATTAATGTTCATGCACAACAATCAGAAAGGTACAAAAACTAGAAAAAGTGACTTCAATACACGCTGTGAGCATATGTAAAACAATATTCGTGTTTTTTATTTTTTTTTATTCTTCTGACAAGTAACAGCATCTAAATAAATATATTAAGAAGCATTGTGGTGTTCCCTGTGTGTTGAATGTAAACTACACTATATACATATATAGGCCACGTTATTGGTCCAGGGATGTAAGACTTATGAGAAGGTTATGAAACCAAAGTAAGTTATAATAAAAAACATCAGCCTACATATTAAGGAGTAGCCTAATACAAACTGTCCTTTAGAGAAGAACAAGTAACAAGAAAATAAAATCATGAATGTATTGGTCTCTGACCAGTCTGCCATTAATATTATATCTGGGAATATAGCTTCATTGTCCCACTTAATCTCCGGAGCGCGTCCTGTATAAACCTGAAGCTGCACAGACCACGGACGCCACGCTGCTCATCTCTACTTTTACAGAGAGGGTGGACACTGATGTGATGCACAGGTCTGCCGGCAGGCAGCGGCCACCGGGCAGCGGCCACCGGGTAGCGGCCACCGGGCAGCTGCTGTACGCCAGGCAGCCTCGTCACTATTGTTGTCATGAGTCTGATTTAAACCCTACTAGAGCAGTTGTTTAGATGGTTAGAAATGGTTGCACTGGCACCCAGATGGGGAGTCTGGACTTTTCTCTGTGGGACGGTAGTGTGTCGAGGCTGCTTGGCGTGGGGCCGCTGCCCGGTGGCCGCTGCCTGCCGGCAGACCTGTGCATCACAGTGTCCACTCTCTCTGTAAAAGTAGAGATGAGCAGCGTGGCGTCCGTGGTCTGTGCAGCTTCAGGTTTATACAGGACGCGCTCCGGAGATTAAGTGGGACAATGAAGCTATATTCCCAGATATAATATTAATGGCAGACTGGTCAGAGACCAATACATTCATGATTTTATTTTCTTGTTACTTGTCCTTCTCTAAAGGACAGTTTGTGTTACTCCGTTATATGTAAGCTGATGTTTTTTTATTATAACTTACTTTGGTTTCATAACCTTCTCATAATCACTGGACCAATAACGTGGCCTATATACGTATGTAGTGTAGTTTACATTCAGCACACAGGGAACACCACAATGCTTCTTAATATATTTAATTTGATGCGGTTACTTGTTATGTGTCAAAAAACACGAATATTGTTTTACATAAATCCTCACAGCGTGTATTGAAGTCACTTCTTTTTCTAGTTTTTGTCCCTTTCTGATTGTTCTGTATGAACATTAATTGTACAAAGATATTTAGAATTAGACTTAGCTTATAGAGATTTATGGTTGAAAAACATGTTCTCGCATTGTGAATAAGGGTTTGAAATTAAGCCTAGAGTCCTTAGGTTACATCTCCCGAGGAACATTAATTCCCTCTGCTCACTTTTAAGGCAAAGTAGGCTAAATAATAATTCATTTTATTTATATTGTGCTTTACATGGTAGGCTACTCAAAGACACTTTACGGTAAAACCAGCACATTTATCACATAAAAACAAAACATGAAACTAGCATATTTAAAGCAATTAAAACACAGTGTAGCCTACAACTTTGTAAAATAAAAAAGGGGAGTGATAGGCTAAGTAGATATTTTTACATCCTTACGCATTCAGTAAGTCCGCTATTGTATACGTCTGTTGGGCTTTTTCTCTCCGTTTGATAAGAGCCGTATTTCCCTTTCTGCATATTATATGCTTCACCTCTTCATTACTTTCCATTAGTAGCTGCTGCTCATTGGGTGAAACATATGCCGCATGCGTCGTCTCCATTTATCAGTAAATCTGTGTCATCGATACCGTGGTTTATTTAAGGAAGCCATGAACGTGCACTTATCCCAGCTATCTACACCCGGCTGGACATAGCTTGATTAATCCTATAATCAGATTAGATGGATTACATTTTAAATTGCCCTATATATATATATATATATATATATATATATATATATATATATATATATATATATATATATATATATATTAAGGGTGTGACGAGAGATTAAAACGTGACGAGATTTCTCGTCGAGGTGAAAAGTTGTCTCGTGAGGCGATGTGATGTCAGCGTGATGAGCGTGAAATTACTATTGAAGATCCCCCTGCCACTTTTAAATCATTTGTGTGGCAACATTTTGGTTTTCCTGCGGAAATGATAAACGGCGAAAGAGTGACAGACAAGACGAACACAATATGTAAACATTGTAAGAAAAAAATGCCGTATACCGCGGCTAACACGAGCACTATGCAAAAACACTTACAGCACCACCACAGCTCTCTACTAACTACTGCACCCGCGACGAAAACATTAAAAGGGCAAACAACTCTAAAAGCCTTTGCATCTCTGCCACCGGTAAGTGCAAGAGCCACGGCAATAACGAGGGACATAGGCGTTTTCATTGCAGCTGATATGAGGCCATTTTCTGTGGTGGAAAATGTCGGATTTCGGCGACTCCTCCCAGAGCTGCCAACTTTTTCAAAAACCTTGGAGTGAGATTTGGGGGGGCCAACCCATATTTTGCCGCGTACAAAGCAATTTCTTTGGCTCTTTCAGCATCATTATCATTCAGGGTTTAAAATGGGATTTGTTATGTGGGGGGGGGGGATGGGGGCTCTCCCCAGGGGGGGTCTTGGGGTATGCCCCCCCAGAATTTTTTTTGAAAAATAAACCATTAAAGGGCACTTTCTGGAGAGTTTTGTGCAAAAAAAATGGAGAAATCAAGTCTTACATGATATGTGCAAAACTGTAGGGTTAAGAGCCTTTGCACTGTTGTATCAACAGGTATCAGGGCATTAAGCATTTACATTAATGTTAATTAGTCATCACTTGATTACACATTGTATTACCTTCTTATGATATAAGAACTGAAGCAGACAATGTGCCAAACATAATGAGCCACATGAAGAGACAGTGCAGCATATGTCAGTAGCAACAGCTGAGAAGATTTGGGTCTGTGTTGAACAGGTCCACCTCACACAAATGTCCTTCACTCATTCTCTCTCATGACTACCCACACTCACACACCCACACACACACGGTTTTCAGTGTAGGGACCAGGGACCCAAAGTTAAATTAATGTTGGTCTACCAGAGGGATCAACTAAGACCACTACAATTCTAAAGAATGAGAAATGTAACTGATTTACATAAATTCTAACCCTTTAACCTTTGTGCCAAGGCTCAGTAATGTTTGGCCCTCATCCTCTGTGCCCCCATCCTCTGGGCCCCCCATCCTCTGGGCCCCCCGTCCTCTGGGCCCCCCCGTCCTCTGTGCCACACTTACTGTATTTACTTTATTACTTTGGGAAAATAAAGACTATTTGTTCATTTTATGAAACATTGAATGAATTATTTACAGTTACATTTAGAGATGCACAGAGATTAGAGAAGCACAATAATGGCCCAACGTTTCCGAGTATCTTGCTGGCACAAACATCTGGACCAGTCACAGCTGGCCTGGCAACCCAATGGCATAGCTTTTGTTTCCAGATTTTGTGATGAGATATATAATTTTGAGTATTACACAGTGAATGTTTCTGCTATAACTATTTCTACCCATTTCTACATCAAGTTATGCTGGAAACAATTGAAAATATCAAAAAATAAGGCCCTCAGGTGTTTTGTTGGGGAAGTACATCTATTTAAATGTGCACTTATTCATGTGAATCATACATTAATTCATTTGAATGAATTTATAAACCCCTGGACTTCATAAAGCTCAGATGTGTTTCATCAGATTTCTGCTCATGTTTACAACTTTGTGCACATTCAAAATATATCTCCTCCCATCTCTGTTGTCCGAGATTTGGAGAGTTGTAATATAGTCTGCTGTGCATGTTATTGCTCCGTTGATATGGTGGATCTCACTCAGACCGTCGCACAGACAAAGAGGACCACTTGGGTCTCTGGTCTTTGACAAAGTTTAGAGGGGGCTGTACGCTGCTCTTCATCGGAGGTCTAGGCACGGAGGCACCGCGTCACTGTCCACAGCGAGTCCACTAAAATGAACTGAAGTTGCTCCACCACCAGCCGCGCTGCTCACCTCTATTGTTCCAGAGAGTCGACACGAAGCGACGGACGGGTCTGTAATACTCAGAGCACATACAGTGGTGTGAAAAAGTGTTTGCCCCCTTCCTCATTTCCTGTTCCTTTGCATGTTTGTCACACTTAAGTGTTTCGGAACATCAAACCAATTTAAACAATAGTCAAGGACAACACAAGTAAACACAAAATGCAATTTGTAAATGAAGGTGTTTATTATTAAAGGTGAAAAAAAATCCAAACCATCATGGCCCTGTGTGAAAAAGTGATTGCCCCCCTAAACCTACTGGTTGGGCCACCCTTAGCAGCAACAACTGCAACCAAGCGTTTGCGATAATGTGCAATGAGGCTTTTACAGCGTGCTGGAGGAATTTTGGCCCACTCATCTTTGCAGAATTGTCCTAATTCAGTTACATTAGAGGGTTTTCGAGCATGAACGGCCTTTTTAAGGTCATACCACAACATCTCAATAGGATTCAGGTCAGGACTTTGGCTAGGCCACTCCAAAGTCTTCATTTTGTTTTTCTTCAGCCATTCGGTGGTGGACTTGCTGGTGTGTTTAGGATCATTGTCCTGCTGCAGAACCCTAGTTCGTTTCAGCTTGAGTACACGAACAGATGGTCGGACATTCTCCTTCAGGATCTCTTGGTAGACAGCAGAATTCAGAGTTCCTTTTATCACGGCAAGTCTTCCAGGTCCTGAAGCAGCAAAACAGCCCCAGACCATCACACTACCACCACCATATTTTACTGTTGGTATAATGTTCTTTTTATGAAATGCAGTGTTCCTTCTACGCCAGATATACTTGGACACACACCTTCCAAAGAGTTCAACTTTTGTCTCATCGGTCCACAGAATGTTGTCCCAAAAGTCTTGGGGATCATCAAGATGTGTTGTGGAGAAATTGAGACGAGCTTTGATGTTCTTTTTGCTCAGCAGTGGTTTTCTCCTTGGAACTCTGCCATGCAGGCCATTTTTGCCCAGTCTTTTCCTGATGGTGGAGGCATGAACGCTGACCTTAACTGAGGCAAGTGAGGCCTGCAGTTCTTTGGACGTTGTTGTGGGGTCTTTTGTGACCTCTTGGATGAGTCGTTGCTGCGCTCTTGGGGTAATTTTGGGCGGCCGGCCACTCCTGGGAAGGTTCACCACTGTTCCATGTCTTCGCCATTTGTGGATAATGGCTCTCACTGTGGTTCGCTGGATTCCCAAAGCTTTGGAAATGGCTTTATAACCCTTTCCAGACTGATAGATCTCAATTACTTTCTTTCTCAATTGTTCCTGAATTTCTTTGGGTCTCGGCATGATGTGTAGCTTTTAAGGATCTTCTGGTGGACCTTACTGTGTCAAGCAGCTCCTATTTAAGTGATGCCTTGATTGTGAACAGGTGTGACAATAATCAGGCCTGGGTGTGGCTAGAGAAATTGAACTCAGGTGTGGACAACCACAGTTATAGTATGTTTTAACAAGGGGGGCAATCACTTTTTCACACAGGGCCATGATGGTTTGGATTTTTTTTCACCTTTAATAATAAACACCTTCATTTACAAATTGCATTTTGTGTTTACTTGTGTTGTCCTTGACTATTGTTTAAATTGGTTTGATGTTCCGAAACACTTAAGTGTGACAAACATTCAAAGGAACAGGAAATGAGGAAGGGGGCAAACACTTTTTCACACCACAGTACCTGAAGCCGGGGAAATGCACCTGGGATGGCTCGTGAAAAAATTTTTCTCAGTTTGCGACTTTTCGAAAATTCCACAGACAGGGAGCGCTCTTGAACCCCTCACAGTCTCTGAAAGCACAACTAGTCGATCACGAGTGGCTCAACAGGTAGATCTATAGATAACAGGTAGATCTATAGATAACAGGTAGATCTATAGATAACAGGTAGATCTATAGATAAACTCATCTTTCAGAAATTTGACCAACCGGGTTGACACTTCAGCGTGAGAAATCGGGGGTGTGGCGTGTGAGCGTGTGAAACCAGTCAAATGCGTTTGTCTCACGGCCAATGCGTGAGAGTTGGCAGCCCTGCCTCCACACACTGGAACCGAGGTACGTCATCCCATCACGCGCGCATTTAACTCGCACTGTAGTCCCAAACCTCTACAAAGAAGCCAAGGTCAAGGTTGTACAGAGTCTGAAAGAGGCAGAAAGCATCGCCATAACTACTGATGGTTGGACTTCTAGGTGTACGCAGGGCTATATCACAATTAAAGCCCACATAATCAACAGTGACTGGGAAATGGAAAGTTTTGTACTGCAGAATCGCCCACTTTTCGAGTCCCATACAGGGGCAAACATAGCTGAAGTTTTACAAGCAGCTGTCACTGACTGGGAGATTAAAAAAAACAAACCACGGCATCGCAATTGTGACTGACAATGCGCGTAATATGGAAGTGGCTGTGCGTGAGGCAGGATTAGAGCCGCACATCAAGTGCTTTGCACACACGATCAACCTCGCTACCCAGGCTGGCCTCGCCCGCGTCACTCGCTTGCTTGGGCGGGTGAGACGAGTAACAGCTTTTTTTCACCGGAGTTCAACGGCTGCCGCGTTATTCACGTCCAAGCAGAAGCTGCTACAACTGCCACCACACAAATTAATCATGGACGTTACCACGCGACCTCTCCGGGAACCATCACCTTATCGTGGTGGAGAGGTTTGTGTGTCCCTATGAACCTGAGGGCTGTGTTGTCTGGAGCTTTGTGCTCCTGGTAGGGTCTCCCATGGCAAAGAGGTCTCGGGGGAGGGGCCAGACAAAGAATGGTTCACAAACCCTAATGGAAGAACACGGAAGGGATAGAGAGACCCCGCCCGGAGGAAGCCCGGGGCCCCCGTCTGGAGCCAGGCCCAGATGGTGGGCTCGACAGCGAGCGCCTGGTGGCCGGGTTTGCCACGGAGCCCGGTCGGGCACAGCCCGAAGAAGTGACGTGGCACCTCTCCCTCCTGCCCATGGGCCCACCACCTGTGGGAGGAACCAAAGGGGTCGGGTGCGCTGTGACATGGGTGGCAGCGAAGGTCAGGGGCTTCGACGGACCAGACCCGGGCGGCAGAGGCTGGCTCTGGGGACGTGGAATGTCACCTCTCTGTGGGGAAGGAGCGGAACTTGTGCGGGAGGTGGAGCGCTACCAGTTAGATCTGGTGGGGCTTACCTCTACGCACAGTCTCGGTTCTGGAACCGTACTCCTGGATAGGGGTTGGACTCTGTCCTACTCTGGAGTTGCCCATGGTGTGAGGCGCCGGGCGGGTGTGGGGATACTCACAAGTCCCCGGCTGAGTGCCGCTGCGTTGGAGTTTACCCCGGTGGACGAGAGGGTCGCCTCCCTACGCCTGCGGGTGATGGGGGGGAAAACTCTGACTGTTGTTTGTGCATATGCACCAAACAGGAGTTCGGAGTATTCGGCCTTCTTGGAGACCTTGAATGGAGTCCTGTATGGGGCTCCAGTAGGGGACTCCATAGTTCTGCTGGGGGACTTCAACGCACACGTGGGTGATGATGGAGATACTTGGAGAGGCGTGATTGGGAGGAACGGCCTCCCTGATCTAAACCAGAGTGGTTGTCTGTTGTTGGACTTCTGTGCTAGTCATGGATTGTCCATCACAAACACCATGTTCGAACATAGGGATGCTCATAAGTGTACGTGGTACCAGAGCACCCTAGGCCAAAGGTCAATGATCGATTTTATAATCGTTTCATCTGATCTGAGGCCGTATGTTTTGGACACTCGGGTGAAGAGAGGGGCAGAGCTGTCAACTGATCACCATCTGGTGGTGAGTTGGGTCAGGGGTGGGGAAGACTCTGGACAGACCTGGTAAACCCAAACGGGTAGTGCGGGTGAATTGGGAACGTCTGGAGGAGGCCCTGTCCGACGGACTTTCAACTCACACCTCCGGCGGAGCTTTTCGGGCATCCCTGTGGAGGCTGGGGGCATTGAACCTGAGTGGACAATGTTCAAAGTTTCCATTGCTGAAGCTGCGGCGGCGAGCTGTGGTCATAGGGTCTTAGGTGCCTCAAGGGGCGGTAACCCACGAACACCCTGGTGGACACCGGTGGTCAGGGAAGCCGTCCGACTGAAGAAGGAGTCTTTCCGGGATATGTTATCCCGGAGGACTCCGGAGGCAGTTGCAGGGTACCGACGGGCCCGAAGGGCTGCAGCCTCTGCCGTGACAGAGGCAAAGCAGCGGGTGTGGGAGAAGTTCGGAGAAGACATGGAGAAGGACTTTCGGTCGGCACCAAGGTGCTTCTGGAAAACCGTTCGCCACCTTAGGAGGGGGAAGCGAGGAATCATCCAAGCTGTATACAGTAAGGATGGGACGTTGTTGACCTCAACTGGGGAGGTAATAGAGCGGTGGAAGGAGCACTTTGAGGAACTCCTAAATCCAGCCAACACGCCCTCTGTGGTAGAGGCAGAGCTAGAGGATGATGGGGGATTGTCGTCAATTTCCCTGGTGGAAGTCGCTGAGGTAGTCAAACAACTCCACAGTGGCAAAGCCCCAGGGATTGATGAGATCCGTCCAGAAATGCTGAAAGCTCTGGGTGTGGAGGGGATGTCTTGGTTGACACGCCTCTTCAACATTGCGTGGAAGTCTGGGACGGTGCCTAAGGAGTGGCAGACCGGGGTGGTGGTTCCCCTATTCAAAAAGGGGGACCAGAGGGTGTGTGCCAATTACAGGGGTATCACACTTCTCAGCCTCCCTGGTAAAGTCTACTCCAAGGTGCTGGAAAGGAGGGTGCGGCCGATAGTCGAACCTCGGATTGAAGAGGAACAATGTGGATTCCGTCCTGGCCGTGGAACAACGGATCAGATCTTCACTCTCGCAAGGATCTTGGAGGGGCCTGGGAGTATGCCCAACCAGTCTACATGTGTTTTGTGGATCTGGAGAAGGCGTATGACCGGGTCCCCCGGGAGAAATTGTGGGAGGTGCTGCGGGAGTATGGGGTGAGGGGGTCCCTTCTCAGGGCCATCCAATCTCTGTATGACCAAAGCGAGAGCTGTGTCCGGGTTCTCGGCAGTAAGTCGGACTCGTTCCAGGTGAGGTTGGCCTCCGCCAGGGCTGCGCTTTGTCACCAATCCTGTTTGTAATATTTATGGACAGGATATCGAGGCGTAGTCGGGCGGGAGGTTGCAGTTCGGTGGGCTCGGGATCTCATCGCTGCTTTTGCAGATGATGTGGTCTTGATGGCGTCATCGGCCTGTGACCTCCAGCACTCACTGGATCGGTTCGCAGCCGAGTGTGAAGCGGCTGGGATGAGGATCAGCACCTCTAAATCTGAGGCCATGGTTCTCAGCAGGAAACCGATGGAGTGCTTTCTTCGGGTAGGGAGTGAGTCCTTACCCCAAGTGAAGGAGTTTAAGTACCTTGGGGTCTTGTTCGCGAGTGAGGGGACCATGGAGCGTGAGATTGGTCGGAGAATCGGAGCAGCTGGTGCGGTATTACATTCAGTTTATCGCACCGTTGTAACGAAAAGAGAGCTGAGCCAGAAGGCAAAGCTCTCGATCTACCGGGCAATTTTCGTTCCTACCCTCACCTATGGTCATGAAGGCTGGGTCATGACCGAAAGAACGAGGTCCAGGGTACAAGCGGCCGAAATGGGTTTCCTCAGGAGGGTGGCTGGCCTCTCCCTTAGAGATAGGGTGAGAAGCTCAGTCATCCGAGAGGAGCTCGGAGTAGAGCCGCTGCTCCTTCGCGTCGAAAGGAGCCAGTTGAGGTGGTTCGGGCATCTGGTAAGGATGCCTCCAGGGCGCCTCCCTAGGGAGGTGTTCCAGGCACGTCCAGCTGGGAGGAGGCCTCGGGGAAGACCCAGGACTAGGTGGAGAGATTATATCTCCAACCTGGCCTGGGAACGCCTCGGGATCCCCCAGTCGGAGCTGGTTGATGTGGCTCGGGAAAGGGAAGTTTGGGGTCCCCTACTGGAGCTGCTGCCCCCGCGACCCGATACCGGATAAGCGGATGAAGATGGATGGATGGATGGGTTACCACGCGATGGAATAGCACTTTAGATATGCTGGTTCATTACCTGGAGCAGCAAGCTGCCATATCAGCAGCTCTCACCAGCCCTGAGATGAGACAAAATGCCCGTAACATTGACACACTGGACAGCAGCTATATCGTGAATGCCGAAGACCTTGTGAAGCTGCTGAATCCTTTGAAGACAGCCACCACAGTCTTATGTGAGGAGAAGAGCCCCACAGTGTCTCTCATTGTGCCTCTGAAGATCATGATTGAACAGAGCATGGCTCCAAATGACGGCGATTCCCCCACCGTGGCAGACACAAAGAGAGCAATCCTCAGTAATATTTCAGGGAGATACAGCGGAGATGTACACAATATTCTGTTAGAAAGCACTGCGCTGGACCCAAGATTCCAGACTCTACCGCAACTAGACCATAACCAACGCGGGTCTGTCTTCCTGAGTGTGCAGAAGAAGGCAGAACAATTGCAGCAAAATCAGGTATACATCAATTTGAATTGCTTTACTCCTTATGTAAGTGTGAAAGTGTGTGTGATTTATTTTTTTTGTACTAGATTTATGTTCCCAGTACCAACTGAAAATGTTTAATGGATTAATGCTGTGTGTGTGTGTGTGTGTGTGTGTGTGTGTGTGTTAGAAACATGACAGCATCTGAGTGGGTGTGTTTAGAGGGAGAGGGGGGACTGCTTTGCTGCTTAAGGTTAAAACCAGTGTTTCTGCTGTTTAAAGACCACAGGAGAGAAGAGGCAGCAGCTCACTGTTCCACACATGGAGGAGAGGGGGCTCCGGGAGTCGAGTCAGAAGAGGGAGAACCTGCTTCCAAGAAGTCAGCGCTTGAGCATCTACTAGGGGACTCTTTCTCTAAGACAGAAAAGTCCAGCAGAGGGACTGAGAAGGAAATTGATCTCTACAGAAGAGAGGCCCTTATCCCACTCAGTTGCTGCCCTCTGAAGTGGTGGAGAGAAAACAGCTCGAAATATCCTTTGAACATGACCATATTTTAGGCTGTTCTGTGTAGTTTCTCTCTTTTTCATGCTTGAAGAAAAAAATTGTTTCTGTTTGCACTTGTAGTTTTGAGAGAGCAGTACTTTGGTTATTGATACACTTACTGTTTGCATTTAAAGTGTTATTTTTCTGTTATTTACACATTTATTTATACTGTTTATTTTTTTATGTTCGGTTTGTGGAAAGGAGTTAGATTTCTCGTGTGAAATTGTACAGGGCAGAAGCCAGTTGGTAGAGTTTATACAAAACATTTTGCAGTGTTTGCACATCCTTTACTGCATATAATTCATTAAAATAGTAAAAAAAAGTTAAATAACATTCATCATTAATAGTTGATTTCAAAATGCACCTAAATTGTTTTGCATTTTGTGATTTTTCAGTTGAATAAAAAACTATTTTCCATTCATATATTTCATCGAGGATTTCTTTAAATTTTTTTTAAAAATCTCGTCTCGTTCTCGTGAACCCAATCTCGTGATGTGTCGTCTCGTGGAGTAAGCGTCTCGTCATACCCCTAATATATATATATATATATATATATATATATATATATATATATATATAATAGGATTAATCAATTAGTAACTATTAAATTGATTTGATAACTCATTAATCTGCTTGAGTCATTTTTCATAAAAAAAATTTAATAAATCTTGGATTCCAGCTTCTTGAATGTGAATGTTTTCTAGTTTCTGCACTGCACTGTGACAGTAAACATAATACATTTAAGTTGTGGACAAAACAAGGACGAGGATGTCACGTCTTGTGTTTTGGGTAACACTGATTGACATTGCTGATTGTGCAACATTTCTCTCCATTCTAACCCGTCTTCGTTCTCTTTGTTCATCGCTTTCACTTTTCCTTCAACTCCCTTTAATTGTTCTCTACAGGAATGGGTTAACAACAGTTTCAAAACAACACCAATAAAATTCCCCCAGGCGTGGAGCGGGGGTTGGATATTAGGTTACTTTCAGTTGTGCTGTCTGATTAAATCCTTCAATGCTCCCATCGAATAGAAGCACCCTTGAGGTAAGCACCTCTCTTCCTCTGTTCATATTGATATAATATATATATTTGCTGTTCTGCAATTGAAGCAGTTAATGAGTCATTCAAAAGCTCATTCACTATTATACAAACTGATTGGACTATTATATTGATGTTTTAACATGTATGCAGCACTTTATTTGAGGTCTTATTTCAACAGTTTTATCCATTACTTTTGGCTGATTAGTTCAAATGTGTGCTCACTACTCTTTAACATTAATTATTTCATCTAAACCGCCTGCATAACTACTTTTTACACACACTTAATTACAACTTGTGGCTTTGAGGTTTAAAATCCAACTGACTGAGGCCGGATGGAGGTGTGTGACAATACATTTAAGATCAGCATCACACCTATGTCTAATTGTATTTGGAATATATATATATATATATATGTTGTGGGGGGGGGTGAGGAAGGAGGACCCAAACGCAGAGTAGTGGGGGAATAATCCAGGAAAGGTTTTATTTGAACAAAAACAAGGCAGCAACAGAGTCCGAGGGGAAAAATCCAAAATCCAAAATCCAAAAAAACCAAGAAGACAAGCACAAGGGCTGGAGAAAACGCAAAAACCAAAAACCACACAGGGGAAATAACTCACGGGCCATCAGGAGCATAGATGCGGTCACGGGGAACAGGCATGCAGACAAACGGGACAGGCAGACGAACCAGACGGACAAACTAGAATGATCTGACAAGAGACAAAGGAAACACTGGGGTTAAATACAAGAGGTAATGAGGAAACAGGGAACAGGTGAGACATCAGGTGAATCACATTAGGGCGGGGTTGGACAATCAGACAAAACTAAGCGAAGCTAGACGAGACAAGACAAGACAGGAAACTGGACTATCAAAATAAAACCGGAAGTAGAACAGACAAACTCAGGGGAACACAGGACAGGACCAGCAACATAAGACCAAGGAGAAAACAAAGACAAAAACACAAGGAGGCCAAAGAAAGGGGAAGATAACCCCCAACAAAAACCCCAACCCACAACATATATATATATATATATGTATATATATATGTATATGTATATATATATATATATATATATATATATGTATATATATATATATATATATATATATATATATATAAGCTAACTGAAATAAAACCATGCCAATCTCTATGTATGTTGGAGGGTATGTGATGCTGTGGGGGGGTTATTTTCATTCCAAAGGCCAAGGGAAGTTTATCAGGATGCATAGTATCCTGATCCATGAAATAACTGGCCTTTAAAAATACAAATCTGCTTGCTTCTATGGGAAATTAACATTGGGGGTTTATACTTATGCCCCCTGTATTTTAAGGAAGAACACTTATTTATTTACAATACATCATTGATGTCCTTAAAAGGTTGGATTTTCCAAATCTTTTTGAATTAAGACATTAAGATTACTGTCCAAAAGACATTTTTATTCCTCTTTTTAATCAACTTTAGCATGGGTGTGTAAACTTATGCAAGCCGCTGTACATATGTGTGTGAAGGAATGCAGGATTAAAGTGGTCTGTTTTTGATTTGATAAACAGATGCCTGTATGAGTAATCCATGACCAGATGTTTTCCCACAACTCACTAAAGGCCTTTCAGCTTTCTTCCTAAGAGGGAGTTTTCTGTTTTACTAGAATTGTTGGGACTTTATACTTCATAAATTATAGAGTGTGGTCTAGACCTACTCTATCTGTAAAGTGTCTCAAAATAACTGATATATGATTTGATACTATAAATAAAATTGAATTGAATTTCAGCGAGGCTCTCATTTTGTTTCACTTTGAGATACTATTTTTATTTATTTATATGTTTTATAATACTTTGAGATAGCAGTTTTATTTTTTTTGGGGTGAGGAGTTTTATTTTCTTGGGGTGAGGAGTCCGCATAATTTAGGATCAAAGTCTAGCCTAATATAAATATGCAAAGTAACTAGAGCTGTAGAAAAAAAATAGATAAGTAAAATGTACAATTGGTAAGTAGGAGAATTAAAATACTCAATTAAAAGTACCTTACAGTTGTATTGAACTACGACATTGTTGTAAAATGTTTGTAAAGCTCTTGAATAAGACATTCATGTTGTTAAGTTTAAAACTAAAGGTAGTCTAAAGGAAATGGTCAACTATAGTAGTATATTACGGTCAAACTTACTATCTATATCTATATTTAGTTTTACTGCAAACTGTCACAAGAAGTGCTTTTATTTTGAAATAGCATACGCAGAAGTAGTCTGTTGTGTACTCTTGCTAGCTTACTGAGATGAACGTAAGACGCTAGATGTAAAACATGTCTGTCTGCTCCTCACTTTCTAGTCTGTAAAACTGCAACATAATGAACAGTAAAGGGTCACAGTAAAAGACAAGCGTTTTTGGTCGTCATTTAAAGCCATTCTACAGGCACAGTTACTCTCCACGGCTGATAAAATGCAATAATATTACGTGTAGCAAGCCTAAACATTAAATCCCGACATGTTTCTATCTGTCAGCAGCTCGGACACACTAGCCCACAGCCATAGAGAGAGCTCTACCACTCTGCACTTGCTGACTTGATCCTGACTTGCTCTGACGTCAGCAACGATTGTCACTGCCCAATGTGAGGCGCGTGCTCAGATTTAACTGGTTTACGGCATAACGCGTCATACCCAATGAGAGTGGAGTCAGACCGGCTCTGGTCGAGTGCAGATGCTTGCTCAGCTTTAAACGGTTTACGGCATAACATGTCATTCTGAAATTTGTGAAATCCATGAAATAATAAACTTTTCTCATTACAAATAATAAGGGAAGATGGGAATCATTTCAAAGACTTTAGCTGAAACAACATTCAACTGACAGCCTTTGTTGTGTTTGATGCTAACTTGTAGCCAGCAATGAATGAACTTGGTTAAGTAGGTCCATTTTTATTCTGTATTGACATTACAGAAGTCTCTCGGTAGCATTTTATATGCTACTTGTCGCAAAGTAATGCATGCGCGACTCAAATCTGCACTCACCTCACATTGGGCAGTGACATCGATCATTGCGATCGGCGCCCGTTGCATGCCGGTTAGATTTGTGTCCGACTTGATCCCGACTTGCTCTGACGTCATGCACACGTAGGCAACGATGACCTCACGAGATCAAGTCGGCCGCAGTTCTAAGACGCAGGCAGCGCAGTTGCTTTTCCCTGACTGCAAGACCCAGGCGGACCCAGGGCATGCTGGGAAATGACGGCCTCTCAGCTGATTTACCAGCTGATTGGTTCAGAATCGATTCAACATGATGACGTTGTAAATAAACTTTTTATTGTTTTTGAATCGGAGGACTTTCCGCTGCCATTTGTCTGATTTAAAGGCTTATTCTGTACAGACCATATGTTGTGTAGCTGATAGTGACGTTTAGAGAGACTGAATCTGTTCAGATTACAGATCATCTGCAGTGTGTTATTAACTAACATCAGCTACAGATCGCATGTAGAGAATTTTGACAGCTACTCTGTCTTAATAAAAACAATTGGTAGAAGCTGATATACGGGCCTCATAACATTTTATTAAATCAGAATCAGACAGCAGTGTTTCTGTCACTTTGTGTCCGGAACATGTGACTGCCCCCCCAGACTACTACCTAACTAGTATTAATACATGCTTTAAACAGTCAGATATCATCAGACTACTACCAAACTAGTATTAATACACACTTTTAAACAGTCAGATATCATCAGACTACTACCTAACTAGTATCAATACATGCTTTTAAATCAGAATCAGAATCAGCTTTATTGACCAGGGATGAAGACACATACGAGGAATTTTCTTTTGGAGCATAGTTGCTCACAATGTGCTTACACATTCAAAACAAACAAACAATATATACAAACTCATATATACATACTCTAAACAAAAACAGAACAATATAGAGGCATGAGTGCAATGAAGAGTCCAATAAAAATTATTTAAATGTGGAACATAAACAGTTCGATATCACACCACTGAGTTTCCCCAGGCTCGTGGCAACAACGCAGGAGCTTCAGTGTTGCCGGGTAGACCTGACAGGACTTCAGAGGAACCAAAGATAGTGATCTGTGACTGTATTTTGAAGCTGAGTTAACCACACACATAGTCCTATTATAGCCTTAACTTCCCCTTGTCTCTATGATTCAATAATGACGCTGTGTAGTTTCATATTAATTTTTTTTTTTCCGAAAACAAAAGGCCTCACAAATCTCGCTCCCGTTGATTTCAATGCTCTATCCATCCCTATCACGTTACCAATAGCGAGATTGACTACAGTACCGCAAGGCTTCCGTGGGAATCACATGACCCGCGGGAGTCCCAAAAAATCGTACCTTGTTTGCTTCTGGCCCTGACCACGGGAACAGAGACGGGACAGTTTAATAACTCCAGATTATAATGTCCATCTCGCAAATGTATCCGCAGTCACCTCAGCAGCAGGAAATAATACTCACAGCTTTCTTATTTCTGTGAAGAAGTGTAAAAGCATTGTAACTCACGTAATACTACCGAAATGTAATTAGTAATGCGTTATATTACTGCATTACAGCAAAAAGGAATACATGACTGTAATTTCTGTAACTCGTTACTCCCAACACTGCTTAGCAATTGAGAGAAACTATAAAATATCCTTAATATAATATCCTTCCCCTCCCCCCCTAGTTTCTGAAGACCAACTTCCAGAATGTCCTGCCTGGGGTTGTATCTGACTCTGCTCTATGCTGCCAGTTTTCTACTAAACAGTGCCTCATCACGTGAAGGTATTTCATATTGATTTTCACTAGAAACAAATATGTTATATTGTTAATACATTATGAAGTTAAAAAAAAGGAAATCATATCATGTATTGCCTTTTTTTCCATCCAGGAGTGTCACTGAAGTGCAACGAAACTGTGACAGTTGTAGCTGGAGAAATGGCGACACTAAACTGCACTATAACATATTCCAAAATAGAAAATCCAAAGAACTGCAATTGTGAAAGTTGTTTCTGGAAGGACAGAAATGACAGCATACCATGTAGCTGTGGCTTAAAACAATACGATGTGTATTATGCGACTTACTATGTGTCGATGAACATCTCAAATGTCACAAAAATGGAAAAAACACCGTTATCGTAAAAACAGACTGCGGTTGGGCTACATCATCTCTTATAGAAGTTATCAAGCTCGGTGGTGGTGAGCACATGGAGCATTCCAACAGCACCCATAATGGTGAGTAGCCTCCAGTGTCTTAAAGTCTTTTACAATTTTTGATTTTGAGTGTTTGTGTGAATCATTATTATCTATTTTTATAAACTCAGAGTTGGGTTTGCACATACAGGACAAACGTGTTTTTATTCACTCTCTTTTTTTCTTCCCAGATGAAACCAGGCCAACACACGTGCCAGCCATATTCTGTGGCATTTTCGTCATCTTCATTGTTTCAGGCATTCTGTACTTCCTGTTTAGAACTAATAGGCAGACAAATAATGAAATCTATCAAGAATAAAAATGAAGCCTACAGTGGCATGGACACAGCACCAGGGAGTCAAGGTTCACTGATTGCCTAATGCATTTTCAAATTTGTGTTTCACCATCGTATGTTAAAAATATTTCTTGTTCATAAGTTTTTCCCTCAACACTGTCACATTTTTCAGAATTCTGTTTGATCCATGTACATAGACAACACTTTAAACAAGTTCACAGCTTTTTTGATGTACACACAGTGCCATGGTTAGCATTCCTAAGCCTCTGTCCTGACTGACAGATTGACGTAGCCTCAGGGGATCAAAGCAGTCACAGTTGTGAGAGGCAGGCAATGCTGTTGCTTTTCACCGACTGCTAGACCCAGACGGGCATGTAGAGCATTTTGACAGCTACTCTGTCTTAATAAAAACAACTGGAGACTGTGTACTAGCTGATATATGAGCCTGATAAGATTTTATTAAATTGGAATCGGACTTAACAGGATGTGAGTGTTTCTGTGACTTCTTTTTCGGAGCCAGTGGAGTTGCCCCCTGGCTGGAAATTACATTCCAGGCTTCACTGCCTGGAAGCTTCGTCCATTATGTTTACAGTCTATGAGCTTGACCCATACTGGGGATTAAAAATCAGTCAGTTAATTAATTTTGTTTTATAAAAACATGTAGTAGGCATCAATAGTGCCTGTTTTTTATAAAAGTAGAAAATATGAGTATTTCACAAAAAATAGTACTTCACCCATAGTGGCTGATTAATAATGTGCAGTGGCTTGCTGTCAGTGGAGTGGGTGCTCACGGCTACGGTAAGAACCGTGTGTTCCCCGCCATCCACACCTTCATCTCATTGATTGCCACACCTGTAGATATACCTTATTCCCAGTGACGTACCACACCTAGCAATACTCCCCCAAGTGGCTAAAATAAATAAGTAAATGAACCTAACTAAAAAGGTGGATACAAATAGCTCCTACATGCTGGATATACTGTGATGTACTATGATGGCTATACTGTGTAGATTATATGTAACAGTTAAGGTTAATTGAACATCTCTTGAAATAAAGTTCTGTCACTAAAAAGTGTTTCCACATCTTTGATCTAATACAGCACACCCCCGCCCATACACAGCTGTCATTAGGCAAATAAGTAGCAGTCAGTTTTCTTTGTAACCCACACTTCTCTTTGAAGTGTGATAGAGGGGAAGAAAGGATATGTTTTTGGTTTAAGATCTAAAAACATATTTTAAATGGGAGTGTGAGTTGGCAGCATCCTTGCCTGATCCCATGGGTTTGTACCTGAAGAGTGGCTTTCATGACATAAGAGCCATAGTGTTCTTGTCTTTTGAGAAAAGACTAGTGTAAATTAACGTAGCTCCAGACCAGCAGATGAAGGAGGGCTACGGGTTTACCCTGCAGCTGTCTCTGCTGGGGCAGGAGGACACAAACGTGTATTCCTGTAGCTGGAAATACTTCAAATTAGAGACGGCGAATATTGAAACGCTGCCCAGCAATGGGACCGTTATTATTGTCAAAGGTAAAAAGAACCAGACATTTGAGTTCATATTCATTCATTCATTTACATTCATTTGAAAGGCTTTAACTAAGTTGTTGTCCTTGATTTCCACACAGAGAGTGATCCACATGAACAATGCAGGGATCACATTTGGGATCTCGTCTTGATTGCCTTTAGTGTGACAGCATTCACTGTCCTTTTGTTCCTCTTCGTTAGAGGGATTGTGATAAAAAGGGGGCGGTGCATGCTAGAAACTCTGCAGGGTGCCCAAACCTTTGCAGATTTGCCATTTTTTGTTTTCTGTTATTTTGAAAGTGTAAATAATGGGAAAAAAATCTAACTTTTTGTGACATTTTATACGAATGTCGAAACTGTCATTTGATTCCATCTTTTCTGGGCTTCTTTGTGCACATTATACAAATTTTTACTTGGGGTGCCCAAACTTTCAAGCCCCACTGTATGTCACAAACATAAAGATAACCCAAATTGTTATAGTTTCCTAAACCTAACCCAGTATTTTTGCTTGAATTCACGTTGACCACATGTAAAATCAACAGGATGTTGCTACCACAAGGTGGTAGTCAACATAAATAAGTAACTAAGTTAATAATTTGACCTTTGGTTTAAGGCAGGTTGCAAACTCTGACCACCTGCACACACCTACTGTACATACATAGTAGGGGTGTGCAAAAAAACTGATTCGTATTTGAATCACAATTCAAGCTACCAATTCAAAATCGGTTTATAGAATTCTGTTAGAATTTTCAAAATAACGTTGTGTTCTGTTGGACCTCTGAGGAAGGAGGCTCGGGGTCGAATTGAGAATTAAGAAAAGGTTTAATGCAACAGAATGATGAGGATGATGAGACAAAGACAAAGACAAAACATAATAACACTGCAGCTGACAGCGGACTGGATCCATGCTTCCCCCTGACGGAGTCACGTGAAAACAGTCCTGAAAATACCTAAATCACATTCATTTATCCCCTGCACCTGGGGGCGGTTCCTTTTCACCTGGTGCATTCAAATCCATTCTCATTGGTCCGCTGTTGTCATGACAGCATGTTGAGTGCATCAATGAGAGTAAACATGCTGCTAAATTTTGCCCCTTTGGGGGTCGTTTTGGTTACAGAACAAAAGGCTCTGTTGTGTAAATGTGAAACTCTGACATCAATACAGTTAATCAACATTGTATTGTGTTAGCCTAGACTAAGGCTGAATCCCATTTCTTTATCTTACCCCTACCCCTTGGCCCTTACCCCTACCCCTTGGCCCTCAAAACCAAGGGGTAAGGGCTAGGGGTGAAAACATCCCCCTATAAAATGGGACACCACTTGGTGACATCACCATACAGTATTGATCCCAAACTTCCAAGATGGCGTCTCTGTTGATTGTGTGGGTTTTGACAACAGTGTCATATGCATTATATATGTTTTAGTTATGTTATGTTCACTTTGGTGGTGCAGAGGCAGATGTTATCTGTGTAATACTTAGGTCTGTTTGCAATACATATGTGTACACTAAGGTGACCAGATTTCTCAGACAAAATCCGGGGACATTTTCAGCTCAGAGGTGTATATACCTCCAAAACACGTCATGTTTTTATTTTTGTAAAACTTAAAACGGGGACACTAGACCTAGAGCTGTTCCCCCCCCCCAAAGGTCTGATCCTAGACTCACCCCTGCTGCTAGTTCATACTCCACTACACCTCAGAGGGGAATGTTTCAAGATAGAAAGTCCTAATATTTCAAGATAGAAAGTCCTAATATTTCAAGATAGAAAGTCCTAATATTTCATAACGTTGTAATGTACTGAACTACTGACAGCTTTTGCTTTATTACTTCAGGCTTGTTTCTGCAACAACTCATTGAGAATCCGATACAATGAAAACTATTGAGGACATATTTTCCTTTGATGCAGTATTAAACGAGATCGCTGTAGTCGGCAGCAGAGAAACAAGCTACAATGGAAGTTAATAGGATAATTGTCCAGCTTGTATTTACGTTCATAAAAGTGCTCGTTTTGCTGCTGACAGACTCAGATTAATATTCTAAGTGTCTGACAACATTATGGAAAGGATTTCTAAGGAGGTCGACCCTTCTGTTAAAGATTAAGATCCTTTTTAAAACATAAAAGTCCGCGAAATTGCGTTCGCTAAACCCACCAGACTCCATGTAAATAATCAGTGATTTTAGCATCGTAACATACGGCTTCTAAAACCTCTCTGAGCAGCGCTGGCTCTGGCTGTCTGGAGCCTGCATGTGTAGGGTGTGCGACTATCGGCTCCGTTTGGTGAGAATTTTCTTTCTTTCATTCCAATTTCGGGTGTGTCAGTCACAGTGAAATTCGGGGACATTTCCGGGGACAGATCCAGCCGGGGACAGGTCGCCAAAACCAGGGACTGTCCCCGGAAACCGGGGACGTCTGGTCACCCTAGTGTACACACACACACACGGTGTGTTGTATACAGTGGTGCTCAAAAGTTTACATACACATGCTTAAGTTGACTAAAAAGAGGAATAAAAAAATCATGTTTTGGAAATTTATTTTAATACCTAAATTAAAAAATGAGGTAAAATCCAACCTTTAAGGACACCAATTTTCTTTGTGAATGAATAACGTATTGTAAATAAATAACTGTTCTTATTTAAAATACAGGGGTCATAAGTATACATACCCCTATGTTAAATTCCCATAGAGGCAGGCAGATTTTTATTATTAAAGGCCAGTTATTTCCTGGATTCAGGATATTATGCATCCTGATAAAGTTCCCTTGGCCTTTAGAATTAAAATAGCCCCACATCATCACATACTCTTCACCATGCTTAGAGATAGGCATGGTTTTATTTCAGTTAGACTAATACCTGGTTTGATTTGCATTGAGAGATGATTTTATAGAAAGTATCCCATGCCTATCTCTAAGCATGGTGAAGAGTATGTGATGATGTGGGGCTATTTTAATTTAAAGGCCAAGGGAACTTTATCAGGATGCATAATATCCTGAATCCAGGAAATAACTGGCCTTTAATAATAAAAATCTGCCTGCCTCTATGGGAATTTAACATAGGGGTATGTATACTTATGACCCCTGTATTTTAAATAAGAACAGTTATTTATTTACAATACGTTATTCATTCACAAAGAAAATTGGTGTCCTTAAAGGTTGGATTTTACCTCATTTTTTAATTTAGGTATTAAAATAAATTTTCAAAACATGATTTTTTTATTCCTCTTTTTAGTCAACTTAAGCATGTGTATGTAAACTTTTGAGCACCACTGTATCTGTTTCAGTTATCACCGTTTTGAATGTCCTTGATGTTCAGGCAAAAACATTACATTAAATTTATTATATTACAGAACCATTATCACCTATTAGAACCATAACTTACATGTCACACACATAAAAAGGCTTCAAATGTGTAAAACTAAAAAAAGATACAAGACCACAAACAAACAAATTAACTACAGCTGTTCTGATATTCAGAACAGTCTGATGCCTGTTGGCCAGTAACCCCCCCCCCCCCACAAATCATCAGTGTCCCTATTATAACCAACAACAATATACAAGTGCATGGACAGTAATTAATTACAAATGATTACAATAATACAGTACCAATGCAATACTGAACGGGTACAACATTCAATTCAATTTCAATTAAATTTTATTTATAGTATTAATTCATAACAAGAGTTATCTCGAGACACTTTACAGATAGAGTAGGTCTAGACTACACTCCAGAATTTACAAGGACCCAACAGTTCTAGTAGTTTCCTCCAGAGCAAGCAACAGTGCGACAGTGGCGAGGAAAAACTTCCTTTTAGGAAGAAACCTCGGACAGACCCAGGCTCTTGGTAGGCGGTGTCTGACGACCGGTTGGGGTTAGAATGAAGAATGGCAATAACAGAAATAGAAAAAATAGTTGTTTGTAGTAGTTCTTTGTAGTAGTTCATGGCATAGCAGGGCACTGTGCGGCATTACAAGGCACAGCAGGACGTAGCAGGGCACAGCAGAGCATGGCAGGATGAACATGGCATCGCAGGACGTGTAGCGGGACCATGGCGACAGCTGCTACCCTGATTTTGGAGCCTCCCTGATCCGAGGGAACATGCTGGGGAAAAAAGAACACAAGGACTCCGGGGAATGACTCCCCAGAGCTAGGTTAGTAACAAGCATTTCTGGGACATGGATGCACGTAAATGGAAAGATAGAAAGATAGAGGAGAGAAGAGCTCAGTGTGACAAAGGAAGTCCCCAGCTGTCTAAAACTATTACAGCATAACTAGGAGAGACAGGGTAATAGGAGGAGCCTGGTCAGGCTAGAACTCTCCCCAACCGGATCGGGCTGTATGTCAAGTGTCCCTCTAGTTTTATTATATTATTGATTATATGATAGATAGATCTGACAACTATGACGAGAAGCAGGTGGGTTGGGTTAGGCGGACGCTGCGATTCATCACTCCCTAACAATATTCAATTCTATGCTCTAACTATAAGCTTTATCAAAAAGGAAAGTCTTAAGTCTACTCTTAAATGTGGAGACTGTGTCTACCTCCTGAATCCAAACTGGAACCTGGTTCCACAGGAGAGGAGCCTGATAGCTGAACGCTCTGGCTCCCGTTCTACTTTTAGAGACTCTAGGAACCACAAGTAACCCTGCATTCTGGGAGCGCAGTGCTCTTGTAGAGTTGTAAGGTACTATGAGCTCTTTAAGATAAGATGGTGCCTGACCATGAAGAGCTTTGTAGGTGAGAAGAAGGATTTTAAATTCTATTCTGGATTTTACAGGAAGCCAATGCAGAGAAGCTAAAACAACAAACTTTTCCTGGTTCCTGTCAGAACACGTGCTGCAGCATTCTGGACCAGCTGAAGAGTCTTTATGGACGTCTTCGAGCATCCTGATAATAAAGAATTGCAGTAATCCAGCCTAGAAGTAACAAATGCATGGACTAGTTTTTCCGCATCATTATAGACAGGATATTGTTGAGTTCTGAAAAGTTAAACTATGTATGATGGAGCAAGGTTAAAAAAAAATTGCATACCTGTGTCACCCATTCTCCCCCCTCATTACCACTGACAGGAAAGGAACACCCTGCCACCCAACAAAAGGTGGCCTACTGTCTCCAGCCCCCTGGGGTCTTAGTCTAGACTAAGACAATACAATGTTGATTCAACTGTATTGATGTTAGAATTTCACATTTACACGACAGAACCTTTTGTTCTGTCACCACAAACGACCCCCAAAGTGGCAAAGTTTACCAGCATTTTAACTCTCATTGGACAGCAAAGGTGCGCTCGGCATGTTGTCATGACAACAACGGACCAATGAGAAGGGATTTGAATGCACCAGGTGAAAAGGAACAGCCCCCAGGTGCACGGCATAAATGAGTGCGATTTATGGATATTCAAGGCTGCATTCACGTGACTCCGTCAGGGGGAAGCGTGGATCAGTCCGCTGTCAGCTGCAGTGTTATCATGTTTCATGTTTGTCTTTGTCTTTGTTATTGTGTATGTCTTTGTCTCATCATCCTCATCATTCTGTTGCATTAAACCTTTTTCTTAAATTCTCAATTCGACCCTCGAGCCTCCTTCCTCAGAGATCCAACAGAACACGACGTTAGTCTGTAGATTCTAACAGTTGGTGACCCCAGACGTGGATTCTCTGAGGAAAAGGACGGACAAATGCAAAAGACTGGATCATGGTGAGTTGCTGAATCTACACATGGGCCCGAAAAATTGAGAGGTGAGCAGAAACCCTGTTTTATCAAAACACTGCATAGCTTAGGTAGATGTGAAAACATTAAGACGTGTAGATTCAGTAGACATCACGCCGTAAGTCTGTAAAAGTAATGCGCAACTGAAGCAGTGTTGAGAATGAGCTTAAGCAAGTGTGTTTGTGTAGTTGATTGTTTGTATGTGATATGTAAAATCCTGCGAGGAAGGTCAATTGAAAAAACCCTGCAAGGAAGGTCCGGAATTTTAGTGCACTTTAGAAGTCCGATAGACGGCCAGGTTTAGAATCCCGTTAAATTTTAGATAAAAAGACCGATAAGGGACGGCGACAGAGTGATAGTCTCTGTGAGGGGCAAATGCGAGACCAAGTCTTTTCTTTTTAAAGCCAGTTTAACAGACTGTGAGATTGTGGGAGCTGGATTAACCGGCATCGCGGTGACGACGGGTGCTGGTCCCAGTCTAATGCTTCTCAGTTCTCGTTTTGCTGCCTAATGTTAGAAAAACCTGCACGGAAGGTCAGAAGTGTTTTCGAGGACTTTTTCCCTGGGAGTGGTAGATTCTTTGAGGGCACAGGAGGAGAACGCAGTTTTCTTTCTGTGTTACTTAGTTTGCAGAAGGTCAAAGATTTTGTCTCTCGATCTGGGAATTGTTTCTTGGGAATTCTTTTGAGGGCACAAGAGCAGAGCACTGTTTTGTCGTTTTTTCAACTGAGTTTAGTAAGACCTGCACGGAGGGCATAAGCTTGCAGGACAATTGACACTGATTTGTTCTTGTGTACCTTAGTCTAAAAAAAAAACCTGCACGGAAGGTCAGAAGTTTTTTCCGGGGAATCTTGCACTGAGAGTGTTTGTTCCTCTGGAATTCTTCTGAGGGCACAGTAGCGCAGCGCTGACAATTAGTGCTGTTTTGTTATTGTGTTCCTTAGTTTAAAAGTCCTGCACGGAAGGCAAAAAACCTGCAACAGAGGGTTCGGTTCTGAGCCAGTAAGAAGGCGAATCGAGATCACAAGAGTGGATCTAGTCGATAAAAAATAGGAACAATTAAAACTAGGAGTGTGAATACTGTAAATAATTAATCGTGTAAGGTTGGTTTTACTTTTTGGAAGTTTATGGAAGGTAACTTCAGCTGTGTCGATTGTGAATGTAAATAACTCATGAATATTTGTGCAGTCCACATTTGAGTTAATTGCATTTATATTCATTCTGAAATTTGTTTTTCATGACTTTTGTTTGGGTTTATTCTTTCTTTCACTCAACCTTTTGATTTTCTGTAGGGGTGGGGATGCACGTTTTTAGTCAAGACGGTAGCTTTTCTGCTGTTGTTTCTCTTTGGTTTGATTTTTATTTTTTCTCCCTAGTTTGTAAAAATGTTTAAAAAAAAAAAATAAAAGTGAGAATGAAGATTTGCTAAACTTCTGTGCTGGCCACACAGAACGTTGAAACAAACTTCTTCTGAGAGTGTTGTGGCACAGAACGTGATACAAGACTGATATTGACATTAATTTGCTCCAAAAATAGCAATCTGTTGGAAAATTTGTCAAAATTTTGAATTTTAAATTGAAAGGATCAATCAGCAGCCCAGCCTCCTTGAGAGATATTGGGAATTTTATATAGTGAATAATTGCGGTGGTTTTATTCTTTGAATATATGTATGTGGTATTGGTGATATGTACGTATATTTTCAATGGACTGATGATTTTGGATGGGTAATTTCATATTTTTTTTTTGTGTTTTGGACTGAAGTTTTGCCCATTGTGTTAAGGACTTTGGAAAACACAGAGACCAAGGAAAGCATTTCTCCCTCCATGAGAAATGAATGGACAGATCGAAGACAAACTCATATCACAGTTCTTTCCTCCCAGAATGAAACACTAATATGACTTTTTGAAAAGCAAAAGTCTGTCAAAACCATTTATTCACAGGTGAAAGCAGAGACTGATGGCTTCAGCTGTTCAAGAAATCCAGATCCAGGTGGAGCAAGTTTTATTCTGGGTGCTGTTGACTAGGCTACCAGCCCTGCAGTAAAGGACACCCCACACAGCATGGGACCAACAGCCCAGCAGGGGGCCAACAAACATCTGACCAGACGCCGACGGAGAGCTTGGAGCGTCGCTGTTGCTGACTTCCTGCGGTGGCTCCTGACACTGTCAGCAAAGAGGAGAGAGACTGGAGTCCCCTTTCTGATGCTGACTTCTGCTGACCAGATCAACTCCAGGTGCTGGAGCCCAGCTGGTCCATCCCAATGTTTCCCAGTTACACCCGCGATGACATCCACACCAGGTGTCGGACGTGAGGGGAGGGTCCTGATTCCATGATGCGTTCCACTCAGGGGCACATTAAGCATAGCGTCATCATCTTTCCTCTTGATGTTTCTGAAACAAACGATGTTTCAGAAAAGGAGGGAAAAGGAAGGTGTTGATATAAGGAGGGTGCATTCAGTCACCTTCCATCCAACCGGTAAATAACCTGAATATCCAGCAGCGGCAGCTGAACGGGCGCACAAATGTGACATCATGGAAAGCGCCGTGGTCAGCTGCGGTGACATCATGCAGCCTAATGAACCAGAAACTATCTGAGATTTTTTTTTTCCCCAGAGACTTTGTTTCCAGATTAGACAAAAGTGAACAAGGAACTTTCAAAAATCTGGACTTCAAACAGAGTTGAGATTAAGTATAAGGTTAATTGTGCAGATTTGGATTAGAAAGTTACATTTAGTTAGGAGTTTATCTGTTTTCTTCTGATTATACATGTTTATGTTGATATGCTATTCTTTTGATTTAGAGATTTTAAGATTTTTTTCCTTCCTAGATTTTTTGTTTTTGTTAAGTTAGTCACTAATCACTGAGTAATATCAGCTATAGGAGCAACAGTTGTGTTAAAGAACATTGCATTGTTTACAAGAAAAGGAGTCAGATGAGGTCAAAAGAAAATGAATCGTTTGTAAAATCATGTTTGTTTCTTACAACTTTTGCAGCTGATGTTTACATTTTTGGTTATATTTTTATGTTCATATAAGACAAGACATTGTTTTCAGTTACGTTTATAGTATTTTCACACCAAAGGTGTGAAAAAGGAGGGATTGTTGAGTTCTGAAAAGTTAAACTATGTATGATGGAGCAAGGTTAAAAAAAAATTGCATACCTGTGTCACCCATTCTCCCCCCTCATTACCACTGACAGGAAAGGAACACCCTGCCACCCAACAAAAGGTGGCCTACTGTCTCCAGCCCCCTGGGGTCTTAGTCTAGGCTAAGACAATACAATGTTGATTCAACTGTATTGATGTTAGAATTTCACATTTACACGACAGAACCTTTTGTTCTGTCACCACAAATGACCCCCAAAGTGGCAGAGTTTACCAGCTTGTTAACTCTCATTGGACAGCAAAGGTGCGCTCGGCATGTTGTCATGACAACAACGGACCAATGAGAAGGGATTTGAATGCACCAGGTGAAAAGAAACAGCCCCCAGGTGCACGGCATAAATGAGTGCGATTTATGGATATTCGAGGCTGCATTCACGTGACTCCTTCAGGGGAAGCGTGGATCAGTCCGCTGTCAGCTGCAGTGTTATCATGTTTCATGTTGTCCTTGTCTTTGTTATTGTGTTTGTTTTTGTCTCATCATCCTCATCATTCTGTTGCATTAAACCTTTTTCTTAATTCTCAATTCGACCCCCGAGCCTCCTTCCTCAGAGATCCAACAGAACACAACGTTAGTCTGTAAATTCTAACAATATTCCTGATTTTTGCAATATTACGTAGGTGAAAAAAGGCGATCCTTGAAATTTGCTTTATGTGGGAATTAAAGGACATATCCTGATCAAAGATAACTCCAAGATTCCTTGCAGTGGTGCTGGAGGCCAGAGTGATGCCATCCAGAGTAACTATCTCTTTGGATAATGCGTCACGGAGGTGCTTGGGTCCCAGAGCAATAACTTCAGTTTTATCTGAGTTTAACAATAGAAAATTACAGCTCATCCAGGTTTTAATATCCTGAAGGCACATTTGAAGTTTAGCTAACTGATTAGTTTCATTCGGCTTGATTGATAGATATAATTGAGTATCATCTGCATAACAATGAAAGTTTATGGAATGCTTCCTGATAATATTGCTTAAAGGAAGCATATATAAAGTGAACAGGATTGGACCGAGCACAGATCCTTGTGGGACTCCATGATTAACTTTGGCGTGCACAGAGGATTCATCGTTAACATGAACAAACTGAGATCGATCTGATAAATAGATTGAGCAGTCCCTTTAATGCCAATAAAATGTTCCAATCTCTGTAATAAGATATGGTGGTCAATGGTATCAAATGCAGCACTAAGATCTAATAACACCAGTACATAGACAAGTCCTTTGTCTGATGCAATTAGGAGGTCATTAGTAATTATCACAAGTGCTGTCTCTGTGCTATGATGAGCTCTAAATCCTGACTGAAAATCCTCAAATAAGCTGTTGCTATGCAGAAAGTCACACAGCTGTTTGGCGACTACTTTCTCAAGAATTTTAGAGAGAAATGGAAGGTTGGATATAGGTCTATAGTTGGCTAAAACATCTGGATCAAGGTTGGGCTTTTTCAGAAGAGGTTTAATTACAGCTACTTTAAAGTGCTGTGGTACATAGCCTGTTAATAAAGACAGATTGGTTATTTCTAGTAGAGAAGTGTTGACTAAGGGTAAAACATCTTTAGCCTAGTCGGGATGGGGTCTAAGAGGCAGGTTTATGGTTTAGCTGAAGAAATAATTGAATTAAATTGATAAAGATCAAGTGAAGCAAAGCAGTCTAAACATACATCTGGTTTTACAGCGGTTTCTGCGGTTCCTGAGTTTAGAGATAAGTCAGTGCCAGTTAAAGGCAGGTCTTGGTGAATTTTGCTTCTAATAATTTTATCATTGAAGAACCTCATAAAGTCGTTACTACTAAGAGCTATGGGAATACTTGGCTTAGTAGAGCCGTGGCCTTCCGTTAGCCTGGCTACAGTGCTGAAAAGAAACTTGGGGTTGTTCCTATTTTCCTCTACTAATGACGAGTAGTACGCTGCTCTGGCATTACGGAACATGAACACATGATTTAAGAAACTTCTGCTTGTTTTCAGCCCGAAACTGGATCAGTTGCTGGGTGTCCTCCTGGTCCCTGTCTGATACAGGACGGTATATATATAGTATAAAGTGGATCAGCTGCTGTTTCCTCCTGGTCCTTGCGTGATACAGGACGGTATATGTAAAGCAGGTAGCAATGTATCACAGACCGTTAATATTAATATATATAGTCTATGCGGGACTGTTATTCAAATCAACGTTAGCGATTAGCGTTAGCATTAGCGCAAGCTAGCGATTTTTTAAAAGTTTCAATTAAGAACGTTGCTGCAAGTACATATCTACAGGACTGCATAGACCACAAAACAAGACTGTTGTAACTTTTAAATCAATTATTTAAGCCAAAAATACTTACATTTATGTGTCTCTCTGGTCGATGCAGCAGCCATTGTTGCTTCTGTGTTTTCAAGTCAGGTCGGGTTGTCACTTGCTTTCAAGGGATATACACCCCTTGATTTTTCCCCTACCCCTCGTTCACAAAAAGGATCGGGACACCACTAGGTCCCGCGTGAATGCGCAAAAACGAGAGGAAGGGGGAAGGGGAAGGGGTAAGGGAGAGAAATGAGATTCAGCCTACAGAGCTGCCAACTTTTTCAAAAACCTTGGAGTGAGATTTGAGATTTTTTTGAAAAATAAACCATTAAATGCACTTTCTGGAGAGTTTTGTGCAAAAAAAATGGAGAAATCAAGTCTTACATGATATGTGCAAAACTGTAGGGTTAAGAGCCTTTGTCCTGTTGTATCAACAGGTATTAGGGCATTAAGCATTTACATTAATGTTAATTAGTCATCACTTGATTACACATTGTATTACCTTCTTATGATATAAGAACTGACGCAGACAATGTGCCAAACATAATGAGCCACATGAAGAGACAGTGCAGCATATGTCAGTAGCAACAGCTGAGAAGATTTGGGTCTGTGTTGAACAGGTCCACCTCACACAAATGTCCTTCTCTCATTCTCTCTCATGACTACCCACACTCACACACCCACACCCACACACACACGGTTTTCAGTGTAGGGACCAGGGACCCAAAGTTAAATTAATGTTGGTCTACCAGAGGAATCAACTAAGACCACTACAATTCTAAAGAATGAGAAATGTAACTGATTTACATAAATTCTAATCCTTTAACCTTTGTGCCAAGGCTCAGTAATGTTTGGCCCTCATCCTCTGTGCCCCACTTACTGTATTTACTTTATTACTTTAAATTTAATTAAAATAAAGACTATTTGTTCATTTTATGAAACATTGAATGAATTATTTACAGTTACATTTAGAGATGCACAGAGACTAGAGAAGCACAATAATGGCCCAACGTTTCCGAGTATTACACAGTGAATGTTTCTGCTATAACTATTTCTACCCATTTCTACATCAAGTTATGCTGGAAACAATTGAAAATATCAAAAAATAAGGCCCTCAGGTGTTTTGTTGGGGAAGTACATCTAACATCTATTTAAATGTGCACTTATTCATGTGAATCATACATTAATTCATTTGAATGGATTTATAAACCCCTGGACTTCATATAGCTCAGATGTGTTTCATTAGATTTCTGCTCATGTTTACAACTTTGTGCACATTCAAAATATATCTCCTCCCATCTCTGTTGTCCGAGATTTGGAGAGTAGTAATATAGTCTGCTGTGCATGTTATTGCTCCGTTGATATGGTAGTATCTCACTCAGACCGTCGCACAGACAAAGAAGACCATTTGGGTCTCTGGTCTTTGACAAAGTTTAGAGGGGGCTGTACGCTGCTCTTCATCGGAGGTCTAGGCACGGAGGCACCGCGTCACTGTCCACAGCAGAGCGAGTCCACTAAAATGAACTTAAGTTGCTACACTACCAGCCGCGCTGCTCACCTCTATTGTTACAGAGAGTGGACACAAAGCGACGGACGGGTCTGTAATACTCAGAGCACATACCTGAAGCCGGGAAATGCACCTGGGATGGCTCGTGAAAATATTTTTCTCAGTTTGCGACTTTTCGAAAATTCCACAGACAGGGAGCGCTCTTGAACCCCTCACAGTCTCTGAAAGCACAACTAGTCGATCACGAGTGGCTCAACAGGTAGATCTATAAATAAACTCATCTTTCAGAAATTTGACCGACCGTGTTGACACTTCAGCGTGAGAAATCAGGGGTGTGGCGTGTGGCCGTGTGAAACCAGTCAAATGAGTGTGTCTCACGGCCAATGCGTGAGAGTTGGCAGCCCTGAGCCTAAGACCCTAGGGGGCTGGAGACAGTAGGCCACCTTTTGTTGCGTAGCAGGAAACCCCTTTCCATATGTTAAATGCCAGACTTGACCTGTGGTTCTTTACATTCAGAGGAAAAGAGGGGGAAAATGGGGGACAGAGGTATGCATCTTTTTTCTAACCTGGCTCCTTCAGACATTTTAACTTTTTAAAACTCAACAATTCCAAAAATTGATTTAAAAAAAAAAATGTATTGTATGCAATCACATGAGAGAGATAGAGAGATAGTTAGATAATATTGTTGATCCTCAAAGGTAAATTTAATGTCCCAGTAGATTCCAGACACACAACATACACATACATCATAACAGGATTTAATTTAATTTATACTATTTATTGATCCCCAGTGGGGGAAATTACAATTTACACACTGTGTACACTTTGTTAGTATCACTAACTAAGTTAGTTAGTATCACTACTGTTGGAATAAAATATATTCATATCATGTGTGCTTATAAACATATTCATGTAGTGCATTATATTAATCATATGTGTTAAATTCATTAGATTTTCAGGTAAAAGAGCTAAAGCATTACACATAGTCTGCTTGGTTTCAATGTGATTATTGGGTACATTTCTGAATAAGAAGCATGTAGTTTATAGTTCACTGAGACCTTATCATAGGTTGTTTTGGTACAATGTGTCCAACCATAGCTCTGCCGAGTGTGTTGAGTCTGAAAAGCAGGGCCAGGGGTGGTTATAGGGACACGTCTTATGTTTGGGTAAAGGGCTCTCCAGTAGCAGTCTGAGACCTGTTATCTATTGTGCAGACCAATCGCTGCTAGACACGAATCTTACGAACATGTCACGTGGTAGCAACTGAACCCCCGAGGACAAAAATCATGCAGGAAGGGCTAGCGGGTTAGAGCTATGGATGCATATTCTCTGTAACTTTGTCTCTGGAATATATATACTCCATATGAATAAACGTTCTTTTATCCAACCTACGGACTTGAACCCTTCTTCCTGAAAGAATCTAGAAGGGCAGGATATTAGCCCAACATTTTTGGCGAGCCAGCCAGGAGGAAGAGGTTCTATTGGACAGAACAACCAGAACCGGACACTCTGATCATTCACCAAGGCGCCTCACTTAAAAGGTAAGCAGAACCTGTTTATATCAAATCTGCATTATTGGAGAAAGCTAAATTGAATGTGTGAGGTCCTTGGTTCTGGTTGACAATTTAGAATGGTATTTAGATGTATCTTGACATCTAGAAATAGAGGTTGGATTGTGGGAACGTTTCATATTGTGATGAATTTTGTTTTGTTGTTGTATAGTACAGACTCTAAGTGGTAGCACTTTAAAGAGAAAGTGTGAACGTAGCATCGAAAAGATCTGAAAATCGCGCAAAGACAATTGTTAAGTAGATGCGAAAGGCAGCGTTAAATTGGCTTAATTAGCGTGAAGATGAGTCAGAGACGAAAGGTAACCTCTCTAAAAATAGAGTTGTGAAAGGTAGTGACACTGTGGGGGTGATCACGAATGGTAGCACTGACATTGACTAACTAGTGTAAAAGTAGTCTCAGAGACGAAAGGTAACCTCTCTAAAGATATAGTTGTGAACGGTAGTGACACCGGCGAGTGATCACGAATGGTAGCACTGACATTGACTAACTAGTGTAAAAGTAGTCTTATAAACATAATTAAATGTACATTAATAGATAAATAGATAAATAAATAAATAAAAGATAATTAAATAAATACATAAAATAATAAATAAATTTGGAATAATGGAGGCCCAAAGAGATCATATCATTACCGGCGTAGGTTGCGGACCCTATAAACTGTGGAAAGCACAAATGGAATTAATGCGCGGAATGGCAGATAAGACAGCTGAAAAACATGTTCAACATAACGCAGAAGACACCACAACTAGATTATTGGCACATTTGTGGAAAGTCAGAAATAGATTTAGAGTGTAAGAAAACAATTAGCCGACTTAAAGACTCTGGTACCGCGACGAAAACTCAAGAACAGGGTCTTAAAATTCATAAATTAAAAAAGTGTGAGTCATCTTATGCCAGAAAAATAAAATAAAAATAAAAAAAAGAACAAGGGAAACCAGGGAGCCAAAGGTCCTACGTTTCAGAACAAGACTGACTTAGACCCGAGACATGACATTAAGCCTCCCTCTTATGTGACTATATCCGACACTCAGACTGACGAACCAAAGGCCCCCCAGACCCCCGGACTATACTCAGTAATAGATGTGACGGCCGGCACGGTCACTTTTTCCCTCGACTCAAGACACCAGCTCACACAGCCGGAGCTAAGCGCGCCCCCGAGCCCCTCCCCTCTCTGCTCCTCTCTCTCTGTAGAGCAGGAACGCGCTCGCTCAGAGCAGCAGACAGAGAGTCAGGAGAATGCTCCATTCAGTCATAGAATGAGACGAGAACAGCAAGAGGAATGCGATAGACAGAGTAATTCAGACCATGAGGAGAATTTATCCTCTGCCCCAGTCCGCGGGGATACCTAGCTCCCCGTGGGACCCCAAAGTTGAACCTGTGAATTATTTAGCTGATTGTTATGACACATGGCTGCGTCAGACAGGACAAAATCCAGCACAAAAGGGCAATACAACTGTGTGGTTCGGGAGGGCAGTGTTTGCAGGGCTGCCATCAGAGGTGTGTGTAAAATTGGAAGAAAATCCTGATTTAGATGATGATTGTGAAGATGCAGTATGGCGGAAACATGTTAGACATAATTTAGACATTTCTAAACGTAAGGCTGACAAAAAGGGGAATGAAACCACAGAGCTGCAGACACAGCTCTTGAAACTGCAGTTAGAAGAAGCAAAGACTAAATTTAACAAAAAGGATGCTCAGAAACAAATGTTTGTAAACACCTGTTGACTGTTCCCATGATAACTCTAACCCATATCCTCCACCCCCTCCAGTCGTCCCCTCCCCTTACCCTTGTGCTCCTATTCCCCAATTCCCTCCTCCCTTCCCTGCTCCTCAGCAAGCCTATCCTCCTGCTTTCCCATCTACCCAGGGATATTTTTCCCATCCAGAGGTCAGTACAGGGGTACATACAGGGGGGCTGCAACTCGTTTCAACAGACCCCAACCACCTCAACAGAAGGGATGCTTCAGAGGGCGAGGAAGAGGTCAAAGAGGGGGACACCAGGCCCCAAACTCCCGGCTGGGAGTGTCGATCCTCTGCTCACCTGAAGGTATTTCTCTCACCTTTCCTGATGGGACAGTTTTGAACTGTGGTATGTGGGACAAAGGGGGGCAGTGACTGTTGGCACCTGCCCTGGATCTCACCGCAAAAGCTAACATTTATTGGGCTTGTCTGTTTCCTGAGATACCCACTCACACTGGCATCCTGTCTGCCTACCTACAATGGAAACCCTGGATTTGCAGCCTCCGTCCGTATGTACCACCTGCTGACTCTCCACACCTCACCATCCATTATGACAGAGAAAATGACCTTCTCTATTATAATGAGGTTTTTGATAACATAATTGGGAAATAGTGGGATTTGAAATCCACCAATATCTATGCAGGTCCTCAAATTTGTAGCTGCTGGGGTAGAACTCACCCCTGAACAAATGTCCTGGTTTAAGATATCAGGTGAATCTGGTCCCCACATTACTCTGGCAATAAACCCCAAACATTAAGATAAGAAATTAGGCCCAATTAGCAGTAGCTGCTAGAGATTTTAGATGCACTCAGATTAACCTTGTTTTCTACTCACCCAGTACAGATACATACTGCATCCGCATGTTTCCACCATATGTGCATAATACTGCTTTCTTGGAGCACTGTCTCATTTCTAGGTCACATGGCAGAGAAATGACTGATCACCCTGATGCTGCTGCACTGGTGGCCTCCCTTCCTGTATCCATGTGGAGTACTGGCTCCACAAATGTAGGGTTGGTACATTGTAAACCTGTCACATTTGAAATGAAAACCTCAAAACCCATCAGACAGCCTCAGTACCCCATTAAACCAGTAGCTTTTGAAGGTATTTCTCACTTACAAGGCCCAGGCTGCCGTACAGAATGGTACATGACTTGAGAAAAATAAATGCTAATCTGGCAACACTAACATGCCCCGTTCCAAATCCTTATGTAGCCCTGACAAATTTGTTGCCTACACAAAAATGGTTCCCATGCATTGATCTGGCTAACGCTTTTTTCTGTCTCCCGTTAGACCCAGCGTGTCGTGATATTTTCTCCTTTAATATAGGAGGACAAAAACTCCGGTACACGAGACTGCCGCAGGGGTTTGCTCCCTCACCAGGTATTTTCAACACTGTGTTACACAATGCTCTGTCTGATTTGCCTATCCCCGCAGATACGACTATCATCCAGTACGTTGATGACCTGTTGGTCGCAGCACCTACGGTCGAAGCATGCCTTACAGCATCTGGTGCTCTACTCCGTCGCCTGGCCGCCAAAGGGTTTAAGGTCAGCAAAGAAAAACTCCAACTGTGTAGGCGTAGTGTTGACTTCTTAGGACGCTCCATCTCCTGTGCAGGTACAGCCATGTCCCCTGCACACAGATCCACTATTTTGTCACATCCCAGACCTGTGTTTATAAAAGACATGTTGTCATTCTTGGGCTTGACTGGGTACAGCAGAAACTACATTCCAAATTACTCAGGCCAAACACAAATTTTGCGCGACCTGGACAAAACTGCGGGCATGCGTAACCTCCATGCCCGCCTGGATTGGTCAATCGAGGCAGAAGAAACATTCACTTGTCTCAAACAAACCCTGTCACAAGCGGCTGCTCTTTCAGTGCCTGACTACTCCCTACCATTTTACCTTGATGTTTCTGAAACAGAAGGAGTGGTGAATGGGGTTCTGTTTCAGAAAAAAGGGGGAGAGAGACACGTACTGACATACTGCAGCGTTTTGATGGGCAAAGCTGAAAAACGACACCCACCATGCACGACACACGCTGATGGGCTGGCAACAATTGTAGACAAGACAGCACATTTGGTCATGGGACACCCTCTGAACATCCTAACTACACACAGCGTCATAGCATATGTTAACTCTGCCGTTTTCACCATGACCTCATTACGACAACGACGCATCGCCAAAGCATTGTCAGCCCCTAACTTGAAGTTCACACATGAAGGGATAAACATGGCAGACAACATGGGGGCAGGAGAACCACACTCATGTGAGGAAAGAGTAGAGCGCACAGATAAGATCAGAGCAGATTTGCAGGCTGCGCCTCTAGAGAAACCAGACATGACATTGTACACCGATGGGTGTTGCTACAGGGATGAGGAGTTAGGACTACGGTCCGGCTGGGCCGTAGTAGAAAAGACTCCACAGGGATGGCAGACAGTGAGACAAGGACAGTTGGACGGACAACAATCTGCCCAAAGAGCAGAGGTTGTAGCGGTCCTGGAAGCTTTACACTATGCAAAAGACAGAACGGTGAACATCTACACTGACTCAGCATATGTGGTAGGGGCCTGTTATTTAAACCTCCAGCAATGGGTAAGAACAGGGTTTGTAACTGCATCAGGAGACCCAATTAGTTATGACCAGGAAATGAAATTGCTAGTGCATCACTTACAGGGACCTGCAGGGGTGGCAGTGATTAAATGTAAGGCACATGACAGGGGGAAGTCAGAAGAGGCAGAAGGGAATAGAGCGGCAGATGAAGCAGCTAAAAGGAGTGCAGGGTACGACAACCGTTCGTGCAGACAACTAGTGTGCAGACCAGAGGATGAAACACAACATAACACACAAGACACATTAAAAGAACTACATTTGAAAGCCACCCCAGAGGAGAAAACATTGTGGAGACACAGAGGAGCTAGAGAGGTGGAGGGACTCTGGCGTGGACCTGACGGAAGAGTAGTGTTACCTCTTAGCCTTACCAGACAGACTTTGACTGAAGCACATGGATTGGGACATGTGGGACCAAACCAGATGGACAGAGCGCTATGTCACTGGTGGCATCCACACACGAAAGACATGACAAAAAACTGGGTGAGAGAATGCCAGACATGCTTGCAGTATAACCCAAAACCAACAGTAAAACCAGAAATGGGAGTTTTCCCACTGACATGTGGCACAATGGGTGAGGTAATTATTGACTTTACTGATATGGGAATCACCAGCAGAGGGTGCCAATACCTGCTAGTGGCAGTAAATTCTTTTTCAGGATGGCCTGAAGCTTGGCCAGCAAAAAGGGAAGACAGCATAACAGTGGTAAAATGTCTAATCAAAGGCAGACAATTTCCTGGTCCGGCGGCTGCTGGGCCAGCAGAAAATAAAGTACAAAGGTTGCCTAAAGCCTATTTTTATGATTTACAAGTGTTTGTGTCCAAGTTCTCCAAACAGAAAGGTGAGAGGTCCACAGCCCACACGGTTACCCAGGCTGCATGGGTCCGCCTCAGAGTGATAGAAAGGAAGTGGAACCAGCCCAGGTGGACGGGCCGTTCGAGGTGACTGAACGCACCAGCCATGCAGTGAGACTACGCGGAAAGGGGGACACCTGGTATCATTGGAGTTAGTGCACGCCAGCGGAGGAGCCAGGACGGACACTGAGAGAAGTGCAAGCCGCACTGGAAGGAGACGCATGCATCCCCGCAAGAGACGAGCGCAGGAGAGCAAAGGGACCAGCAAAGGGGCAGAATAATCCCCTCCCAAGCTCCAACTCCAGGTGATTAGTACAATCCCTGGTTGAAGAAAGAAGTGGACACAAGGTTGATGAAGAATGAAGGTTGAAAACGCCCAGATTAGAGGTTCTGAATCTGGTATAAAGGTATCCAAGTCAACGGTCAAGATGAAATCCCATTCCCAAATGAAGCGGTTTGTATTGTTATTTGTATTATCTGTTGTAATTATAACTGTGATTCTGATTTTGTGTAGAGAATTTCTGATTAATGATGAACTTTTAAAAAAGTTCAAAAGGGGAGTGAAAAACTCCATGATTAATGCCGGGATGATGTTTGTCATTTTGCTTTGTTCACTGAATAGGTATTCAATAAAGGTGGTCTCATTGGTGAGACCAAAAGGGGGAAATGTTGGAATAAAATATATTCATATCATGTGTGCTTATAAACATATTCATGTAGTGCATTATATGAATCATATGTGTTAAATTCATTAGATTTTCAGGTAAAAGAGCTAAAGCATTACACATAGTCTGCTTGGTTTCAATGTGATTATTGGGTACATTTCTGAATAAGAAGCATGTAGTTTATAGTTCACTGAGACCTTATCATAGGTTGTTTTGGTACAATGTGTCCAACCATAGCTCATGCAGGAAGGGCTAGCGGGTTAGACAAACTTGGGAGAGCTATGGATGCATATTCTCTGTAACTTTGTCTCTGGAATATATATACTCCATATGAATAAACGTTCTTTTATCCAACCTACGGACTTGAACCCTTCTTCCTGAAAGAATCTAGAAGGGCAGGATATTAGCCCAACACTACACACAGGCTAATCATGCACAAATGGAGAGATGTCAAAGTGAGTGGGCTGCCAGATGGACCAGCGCCCTGAGCGGTTGGGGGGGTACAGTGCCTTGCTCAAGAGCACCTTGCAGTGCCTTGCTCAAGAGCACCTGGCAGTGCCCAGAAAGTGAAGTGGCATCTCTCCAGCCACCCAGACACTCCGTACTGTGGTCCGCATGGGGACTCCCTACGGACTGAGCTACTGCCACCCCTAGGAAGTTAAAATAATAAATAACAAACAAATCTGTTGTGGTTTGGGATTTTGTTTTGGATTATTTTTCCCTTTTTGGCCGTCCTGGTGTTTGTGTCTCAGTGTTCTCCCCAGTCTCATGTTGTTGGTCTTGTGTTCCCCTCAGTGTCTGTTTGTTCTGTTTCCTGTTTTATTTTGAAGTCTGTTTTTTTGTCTCGTCTCGCCTCTAGTTTTACTTCCTGTGCCTTACCGCTCTTGTGATTACCTGATGCCTCTCGTTACCTCATTACTTCATGTATATAATGTCTGTGCTCCCCTTGTCTCTTGTAAGATCCTTTTGCCTTTGTCCTGCAAGTTTGTCCTGTTGACGTATTCCTGCCAGCGTATTCCTGTCAGCGTATTCTTGTCAGCGTACCTTATCATCTCCGCTGTGTTTTTTTTTTTTCCCTTTGAGCTTTTTCCCGGTTTGTTGGTCCGGTCTATTTTCTCCCGTTTCTGTTTTTGTTTTGCCGGTGGCCTTTTTGGACTCTTGCCCGCTGCCTTTTTTGTCCCTGTGTTATTTGGAACTCTGCCTGTTTTTTGAATAAGCTCCTGCTTCCCTCGCCTGCCTGTCAGCTTCCCTTGTCTCTGCGTTTTGGGTCCTGTCCTTTGTCACAGAGGTAATCTGTAATTGTAGCTGTCACAGAAGGATCTGACCAGTAATAGACCCAGCAGAGTACAGCTTCAAGCCGCTCCTCCACCCGCTTGACCGGGCGGCGGACTTCATGTCCGTCACGTTCCGCCGCCTGTATGAGGACAATTCCACCGAAACCTGGCACCTTATGCTGGCGCGGTGGGAGGAGGTGGACAGTGAATATGGCCCCCTCCCGGAGCCGGCAGAGACCGACCTCCGGGAGTTGCCACTGACCAGTCCTCCCCGGGAGTCACCACCGGAGTTGTTGCGGTCCCGCTTTTCCCGGGCCCGAGTTGTTTGGGAGTTGGCGCGGACCAGCCCCCCCAAAGCCTGCATTCGGCTGTTCTGACCCTGGGCCAGCAAGCGGACCTTCTGACTCCGAGCCGACAATCGGCTCTGTGGGTTTTGAGCCGGGGTGCGGCCGCTGTGACCCCAAACTGGCCCATGGCTCCCTCGTCCCGGACCCCCAGCTGGCGCCCAGCGCCCCGGACCCCCAGCTGGCAGAACTGACCCCCGGCTGGCGCCCAGTTTTGGTTCCTTGTGTTTTGTATTTTTTGAAATCTAGTATCTATCTTTGGGGGGGGTACTGTTGTGGTTTGGGATTTTGTTTTGGATTATTTTTCCCTTTTTGGCCCTCCTGGGGCCTGTTGCACAAAAGTAGAATAAAGATATCCAGGATAAGTGAAAAAGCGCCACTTGACTTAGTGTGATCTGCTCATCGCGGCTTAATCGGTTGCACGTTTGCCGAGCCAGGATGAACAGGTGAAGCTATGTCCAGCCAGGTGTAGATAGCTGGGATAAGTGCACGTTCATGGCTTTCTTAAATAGACCACGGTATCGATCACAGATTTACTGAGGCAGAAATGGAGACGACGCATGCGGCATATGTTTCACCCAATGAGCAGCAGCTTCTAATGGAAAGTAACGAGGAGGTGAAGCATATAATATGCAGAAAGGGAAATACGGCTCTTATCAAACGGAGAGAAAAAGCCCAACACACTATAGCGGACTTACTGAATGCGTAAGGATGTAAAAATATCTACTTAGCCTATCACTCCACTTTTTTATTTTACAAAGTTGTAGGCTACACTGTGTTTTAATTGCTTTAATTGCTAGTTTCATGTTTTGTTTTTATGTGATAAATGTGCTGGTTTTACCGTAAAGTAAAAAATTAATGTTCCTTGGGAGATGGACCCTAAGGACTCTAGGCTTAATTTCAAACCCTTATTCACAATGCGAGAACATTTTTTTCAACCATATGCATAAATCTCTATAAGCTATGTCTAATTCTAAATATCTTTGTACAATTACGGTTCATACAGAACAATCAGAAAGGGATAAAAACTAGAAAAAGAAGTAAGTAACTTCAATACACGCTGTGAGCATTTATGTAAAACAATATTTGTTTTTTACACCTAACAAGTAACAGCATCAAATTAAATATATTAAGAAACATTGTGGTGTTCCCTGTGTGCTGAATGTAAACTACAATACATACGTATATAGGCCACGTTATTGGTCCAGTGATGTGAGACTTATTGAGAAGGTTATGAAACCAAAGTAAGTTATAATAAAAAAACATCAGCCTACATATTACGGATTAACACAAACTGTCCTTTAGAGAAGGACAAGTAACAAGAAAATAAAATCATGAATGTATTGGTCTCTGACCGGTCTGCCATTAATATCATATTTGGGAATATAGCCCCATTGTCCCACTTAATCTCCGGAGCGCGTCCTGTATAAACCTGAAGCTGCACAGACCACGGACGCCACGCTGCTCATCTCTACTTTTACAGAGAGAGTGGACACTGATGTGATGCACAGGTCTGCCGGCAGGCAGCGGCCACCGGGCAGCGGCCCCACGCCAGGCAGCCTCGACACACTACCGTCCCACAGAGAAAAGTCCAGACTCTCCCGATTGCCACTCAACATCTGGGTGCCAGTGCAACCATTTCTAACCATCTAAACAACTGCTATAGTAGGGTTTAAATCAAACTCATGACAACAATAGTGACAAAGAGGCTAATGCATGTTAATAAAAATAAAGCAGAACACATGCAGAAGACAACGGAATAACTGTACACGTTTATTTTGGTTCAGAGTGGCAGCTGATTTAACACATGAGACTCCAGGATTAATCTTAGCCCGGCTGATAGCCTGCTCTACCAGGCTAGCCGCAAAGAATAAATCTCCATGGTTACTTGGCTGGGTTTAATTCAACCTGGTTTCGTGCAACCGAGTCAAAGCTAAATTTAACATTTAAGAGTAGACTTAAGACTTTCCTCTTTGATCAAGCTTATAGTTAGAGCATAGAATTGAATATTGTCCGCCTAACCCGGCCTACCTGCTTCTCGTCATAGTTGTCAGATCTATCTATTATACAGTGGTGTGAAAAAGTGTTTGCCCCCTTCCTCATTTCCTGTTCCTTTGCATGTTTGTATCAAACCAATTCAAACCAATCGGAACATCAAACCAATCGGAACATCAAACCAATTTAAACAATAGTCAAGGACAACACAAGTAAACACAAAATGAAATTTGTAAATGAAGGTGTTTATTATTAAAGGTGAAAAAAAATCCAAACCATCATGGCCCTGTGTGAAAAAGTGATTGCCCCCCTTGTTAAAACATACTATAACTGTGGTTGTCCACACCTGAGTTCAATTTCTCTAGCCACACCCAGGCCTGATTATTGCCACACCTGTTCACAATCAAGGCATCACTTAAATAGGAGCTGCTTGACACAGTAAGGTCCACCAGAAGATCCTTAAAAGCTACACATCATGCCGAGACCCAAAGAAATTCAGGAACAATTGAGAAAGAAAGTAATTGAGATCTATCAGTCTGAAAAGGGTTATAAAGCCATTTCCAAAGCTTTGGGAATCCAGCGAACCACAGTGAGAGCCATTATCCACAAATGGCGAAGACATGGAACAGTGGTGAACCTTCCCAGGAGTGGCCGGCCGCCCAAAATTACCCCAAGAGCGCAGCGACGACTCATCCAAGAGGTCACAAAAGACCCCACAACAACGTCCAAAGAACTGCAGGCCTCACTTGCCTCAGTTAAGGTCAGCGTTCATGCCTCCACCATCAGGAAAAGACTGGGCAAAAATGGCCTGCATGGCAGAGTTCCAAGGAGAAAACCACTGCTGAGCAAAAAGAACATCAAAGCTCGTCTCAATTTCTCCACAACACATCTTGATGATCCCCAAGACTTTTGGGACAACATTCTGTGGACCGATGAGACAAAAGTTGAACTCTTTGGAAGGTGTGTGTCCAAGTATATCTGGCGTAGAAGGAACACTGCATTTCATAAAAAGAACATTATACCAACAGTAAAATATGGTGGTGGTAGTGTGATGGTCTGGGGCTGTTTTGCTGCTTCAGGACCTGGAAGACTTGCCGTGATAAAAGGAACTCTGAATTCTGCTGTCTACCAAGAGATCCTGAAGGAGAATGTCCGACCATCTGTTCGTGTACTCAAGCTGAAACGAACTTGGGTTCTGCAGCAGGACAATGATCCTAAACACACCAGCAAGTTCACCACCGAATGGCTGAAGAAAAACAAAATGAAGACTTTGGAGTGGCCAAAGTCCTGACCTGAATCCTATTGAGATGTTGTGGTATGACCTTAAAAAGGCCGTTCATGCTCGAAAACCCTCTAATGTAACTGAATTAGGACAATTCTGGAAAGATGAGTGGGCCAAAATTCCTCCAGGACGCTGTAAAAGCCTCATTGCACATTATCGCAAACGCTTGGTTGCAGTTGTTGCTGCTAAGGGTGGCCCAACCAGTTATTAGGTTTAGGGGGCAATCACTTTTTCACACAGGGCCATGATGGTTTGGATTTTTTTTCACCTTTAATAATAAACACCTTCATTTACAAATTGCATTTTGTATTTACTTGTGTTGTCCTTGACTATTGTTTAAATTGGTTGGCTTAAGTGTGACAAACATGCAAAGGAACAGGAAATGAGGAAGGGGGAAAACACTTTTTCACACCACTGTATAATCAATAATATAATAAAACTAGAGGGAGGCAGGGCATACAGCCCGATCCGGTTGGGGAGAGTTCTAGCCCGATCCGGCAGCTCTCTTTACCCTGTCTCTCCTAGTTAGTCATGCTCTCCTAGTTAGTTATGCTCTCCCAGTTATGCTGTAATAGTTTTAGACTGCTGGGGGACTTCCTTTGACACACTGAGCTCCTCTCTCCTCTATCTTTTTATCTTTCTATCTTTCCATTTGTGTGCATCCATGTCCCAGAAATGCTTGCTACTAACCTAGCTCTGGGGAGTCATTCCCCGGAGTCCTTATGTTCTTTTCCCCCCAGCATGTTCCCTCGGATCAGGGAGGCTCCAACATCATGGTAGCAGCTGTAGCCATGGTCCCGCTACACGTCCTGTGATGCCGTGTTCATCCTGCTACGCTCTGCTGAGCCCTGCTACGTCCTGCTGTGCCTTGTAATGCCGCACAATTCCCTGCTAAGCCATGAACTACTACAAAGAACTACTACAAACTGTTATCTTTTCTGTGGCTGTTATTGCCACTCTTCATTCTAACCCCAACCGGTCGTCAGACACCGCCTACCAAGAGCCTGGGTCTGTCCGAGGTTTCTTCCTAAAAGGGAGTTTTTCCTCGCCACTGTCGCACTGTTGCTTGCTCTGGAGGGAACTACTAGAACTGTTGGGTCCTTGTAAATTCTGGAGTGTAGTCTAGACCTACTCTATCTGGTCTAGACCTACTCTATCTGTAAAGTGTCTTGAGATAACTCTTGTTATGAATTGATACTATAAATAAAATTTAATTGAATTGAAATTCATCCAGGATAACTTGAATATCCCAGCTTAATCCCTTATCCTGGTTTCGTGCAACAGGCCCCTGGCGTTTGTGTCTCAGTGTTCTCCCCGGTCTCATGTGTTTGGTCTTGTCTTGTGTTCCCCTCAGTGTCTGTAGGTCCTGTTTTATTTTGTTTAAGTCTGTTTTCTGTTTACTTCCTGTGTCTTCCCGCTCTTGTGATTACTGCCTGTTTTTTGAATAAACTCCTGCTTACCCTAGCCTGCCTGCCACCCTTGTCTCTGCATTTTGGGTCCTATCCTCAGCTAACTGTCACAAAATCCACATGAATATACATGGGACAAGTAACTACATACATACTGTGAATCATTTTTGAATCAAATCGATATTGAATTGAATCGTAAGCCTAAAAATCAAATTGTGAGATTTTCTGAATCTATACACCCGTAAAATTCAAGGTCCCAGTAGCTTACAGATATCAAACACAACATACACAGTGTTGAAGGATATATCCTGAAAAAAAATAACTCCTAGATTACTGACAGTAGTGCTGGATGCCAGGCCAATACCATCTAAAGAAGCTATATCTTTAGATAATGAGGTTCGGAGGTGTTTAGGGCCCAGGACAAAAACCTCAGATTTGTCTGAGTTTGACATCAGAAAATTGTAGGTCATCCAGGATTTTATATCTTAAATGCATGCTTAAAGTTTAACTAACTGACTGGTTTTGTCTGGCTTGATTGATAGGCTGTGTCTCAAATTGCGCACTTCCGTTAGTGCACTTACAGACAGTACACTTCGTGCACTACGTACTGTCTTGCATAGTGCAACAGAGAAGTGTCTCAAATCGCGCACTGCCATGTGCCGGAACATGCCGGGTCATACTGGAAATGACGTTCACATTTCATCCCTTCTTCTTCTGTACAATTGTGAATTTCAAAGGAGAGCATTCCAGTCTGCTATTGTTTTTTGCAAATAATTCCTGCTTTGTTTTTGATACTTTAACAAAAACAAATGTGATTTTGTTTTTATTTGCTCCATGTCACGCCAGGATGACAACTGTGACACCGCCGTCATGCCACCCCCCCTTTAGCTGAAAACAGTACACACAACAGTATCGTAATATTTGTTCTGGTTATTGCACTCTTTTCAATCCATTAATTATACCTATTCTTTGCAGACCACTATTTTATGTACACTACCGTTCAAAAGTTTGGGGTCACATTGAAATGTCCTTATTTTTGAAGGAAAAGCACTGTACTTTTCAATGAAGATAACTTTAAACTAGTCTTAACTTTGAAGAAATACACTCTATACATTGCTAATGTGGTAAATGACTATTCTAGCTGCAAATGTCTGGTTTTTGGTGCAATATGTACATCGGTGTATAGAGGCCCATTTCCAGCAACTATCACTCCAGTGTTCTAATGGTACAATGTGTTTGCTCATTGGCTCAGAAGGCTAATTGATGATTAGAAAACCCTTGTGCAATCATGTTCACACATCTGAAAACAGTTTAGGTCATTACAGAAGCTACAAAACTGACCTTCCTTTGAGCAGATTGAGTTTCTGGAGCATCACATTTGTGGGGTCAATTAAACGCTCAAAATGGCCAGAAAAAGAGAACTTTCATCTGAAACTCGACAGTCTATTCTTGTCCTTAGAAATGAAGGCTGTTCCATGTGAGACATTGCTAAGAAATTGAAGATTTCCTACAACGGTGTGTACTACTCCCTTCAGAGGACAGCACAAACAGGCTCTAACCAGAGTAGAAAAAGAAGTGGGAGGCCGCGTTGCACAACTGAGCAAGAAGATAAGTACATTAGAGTCTCTAGTTTGAGAAACAGACGCCTCACAGGTCCCCAACTGGCATCTTCATTAAATAGTACCCGCAAAACACCAGTGTCAACATGTACAGTGAAGGGGCGGCTGCGGGATTCTGGGCTTCAGGGCAGAGTGGCAAAGAAAAAGCCATATCTGAGACTGGCCAATAAAAGAAAAAGATTAAGATGGGCAAAAGAACACAGACATTGGACAGAGGAAGACTGGAAAAAAGTGTTGTAGACGGATGAATCCAAGTTTGAGGTGTTTGGATCACAAAGAAGAACGTTTGTGAGACGCAGAACAAATGAAAAGATGCTGGAAGAATGCCTGACGCCATCTGTTAAGCATGGTGGAGGTAATATGATGGTCTGGGGTTGCTTTGGTGCTGGTAAGGTGGGAGATTTGTACAGGGTAAAAGGGATTCTGAATAAGGAAGGCTATCACTCCATTTTGCAACGCCATGCCATACCCAGTGGACAGCGCTTGATTGGAGCCAATTTCATCCTACAACAGGACAATGACCCTAAACACACCTCCAAATTGTGCAAGAACTATTTAGAGCAGAAGCAGGCAGCTGGTATTCTATCGGTAATGGAGTGGCCAGCGCAGTCACCAGATCTGAACCCCATTGAGCTGTTGTGGGAGCAGCTTGACCGTATGGTACCAAGAAGTGCCCATCCAACCAATCCAACTTGTGGGAGCTGCTTCTGGAAGCGTGGGGTGCAATTTCTCCAGATTACCTCAACAAATTAACAGCTAGAATGCCAAAGGTCTGCAATGCTGTAATTGCTGCAAATGGAGGATTCTTTGACGAAAGCAAAGTTTGATGTAAAAAAAAATCTTATTTCAAATACAAATCATTATTTCTAACCTTGTCAATGTCTTGACTCTATTTTCTATTCATTTCACAACGTATGGTGGTGAATAAGTGTGACTTTTCAGGAAAACACAAAATTGTTTGGGTGACCCCAAACTTTTGAACGGTAGTGTATATATGCTTATGGTTTCTGCTCTAAAAATAAGTAACGGTTTCATGAGGAAATCCTTGTGGCCCATAGATAAGACTGTTGTTGTGAAGCATTACCCTTCCAACTTACCTAATAGACAAAACATCATAACATCTTTTATTCTAAGTTGTATTTTTGTTCTAAATGGTCTTCATACATCGCAATACAACAGTGAAAGCAGAGGTAACAGAGCTGACATGTAATAGAGCCCATTCCTCTATTCTGTATGCTCTAACATTATATGCTTGCAACAGTCATGCAACAGATATAACAAAGTTAAATACTTTTAATATAGTTTTATTTTAAAAATCTGCTTGTAGTTCTGCAGGCTCCCCCCAGGCCGTAGCTAGTTTGATGGGGATAGGGACATGAGGGTGGACTTCAGACTCTCCCGGGGTTCCTTCTACGGTCTGATGGCCATCGTTGCCCCTAAATGACGGACCTCTATTCCTCGTTTGTCCCTAAAGAGATGGGTTATACAGTATCAAATGGAGGCAGTAACAGCGGATACGTTTTAACATTACGCTACTGTTAACGTTACCGGCAATCAGCTGATCGATCGGAATATGTACAACTTGTTAAGATCACACACTTGACACTAAAATCTTCTACAGTGGGAAGGTAGTTTAACACAAACAACAATATACTTGCTACAACACATGTAACGTCAGAGCCGCGGGAACATATTTTGAATTGGGGTGCTGACAAATTTCCAGTGAAGTTTTCAGCCAAAGTCAACCAGCACACACCTATCTGCATCAATCACAATTTATTTCACTGTATAGAGATTCAATTCATTATGAATAGCCGATCCAAGACAATAATTAGCCTTCCATAGGCTACTGACCGGGAAACACCAGAAAATAATACACCGTTATCGCTATTCAACCAAATATACATTTCTTTATTACCCGTAGGCCTACTGTCAAGATAAAGACTCCTTATTAAAACAAAGGCCCTTTGTGGTGTCCAAACAGTACTAAGGCTTGGATAATAAAACTGGAACACATGTAGGCTACACACTCCACAAGCATAAAAACAAGAATAAAGTCCATAATACAAGACAGGACCAACTAGACGTGGGTAACGCAGGATATAGGCACACGGCTGCGACAGTGACACAGAATAGGCCTACTACAAGTTAAAAAACAGAGTCACTAAACACATCACTGAATTATATTAAATCAAATTAAAGTAAAGTGTTAGAATATACTAACTGCGTGTTTGTTGAATCTCTGAAGAAGGAAGGCTGGGGTCCAATGGAAGGTTAACACAAAGATTTATTTAACAAAAGTGATAAAGCAAAACAAACAATTACGCTGCAGCGGACAAGAAATAGTTGCGTCGCCCGAAAGTTCACATCTATTTCAGCCCCGAAATCCAGTCTCTCTCCCCTCTATATTCCTTTGGCTCCAGGGGCGGTTCTCTTCCCCCTTGTGAGTAATGTCCCTCCTTATTGGCTCCTTGTTGCCATGGTCACATGTAGGACGAGTTTTGTTGGTTTCTTCGCTGTCCAATTAGATTGGACATGCTCTAATTCCCCCCTCTTGGGGTCGTTTTTGCACACAGATCAAAAAGTAATTATCATGTAAGTGAGAAGTTGTTACAGAATACATAAAATTAGCATTCCAGTGTTTTAGCTCAGTCTAGGACTCCAGGTGGTTGGAGACAGGAGGTTCTTCCTTTTGTGGAGCAGACAGTGTCTTTTTACATGTTAATAGTTCTTTGTTCTAAACCATATGACAGAGAAAAGGAAGCACAAAAGGGGGTAGGTGAGAAAACAAAAGGGAACCATTCTGATCTACCTTTCTTGAGACAAGCAATGGTAATTACACAGCATGATATGGCGCCTACCCCACTGTAATTAGAACATGTCTTTTTCCACCAAACCACAGCATACATCTTTATTATTAAAACATGCATAATTACATAGTAATTAAACATTTAAACTTTATTAGATTCTACAAAAGCAAGCCATGTCCTGACACAAACATTGAAATAGAGGAATGCAGCCTTAAGTTTTTGTAGCATAGCAATAGCAAATTTAAGGCATAAAGATATTAGGCTGTATATTAACAGTTCTTAACAGGGCCTAATCATTTTATAACAATACGGTAGGATAATTAAATATAGGTGCAACCTCATTCTGGTTTTCCAATAAGAAGGCTTTACACGCATGGAAAAAAAAATGATCTCCAATAAATCGTATAAACTTTCAGTTGAACTGTTACTGAACAGTTGATGCCGACTTACTGCACAGCGGCAGCATAATAATAAACCATCAGTCTTACCTTGTGTTGCAGTCATAACACCAAAAAATCCTCATCTCCAAAACGTCTACCAGGAACAGTGTGACCCCGAGGCTGCAGCACTGAGTTGACATAGTTTAGGTTCCCTCCGTGGTGGCCTTGGTGCTGCTAGCTTGGCTAACAACATTAGCTGCCTGGTGGTCTGTTGCTAGCAGGTCGCTCTGGGAGTGTGGAGGTGAGGTGCTGCTAGCTTGGCTAACAACATTAGCTGCCTGGTGGTCTGTTGCTAGCAGGTCGCTCTGGGAGTGTGGAGGTGAGGTGCCGCTAGCTTGGCTAACAACGTTAGCTGCCTGGTGGTCTGTTGCTAGCAGGTTGCTCTGGGAGTGTGGAGGTGAGGTGCTGCTGCTACTTCTTTCGGTTACAGTTGCTGAGTTTTCTGCCTCGGATCTTTTAGGCTTTTTAGCCTGTGGTTGATTTATAAAGAAATCCAAAATGCGCTTTTGTGCCATGGCTAGTGAACTTTTGTACTGTTGTACTAAGTTTCCACAACTCTCTTCACTCACCAGCGTCAGAGGCACGCAGCCCCTGGCGCGGCAGATTCATTCTAATCGAATTATGTGTTTATCTCTTACTTACCAAATTGTAAAATTTAGTACATTGAATTTTTCATATAAGGGATTAGGTTTATATTAATAATAAATTTATTAAAAATAAATGTTTTTGTTTGTTAAATTATGGTTGTAGTTGTTTGTCCTTTTGTTAGGGGGTGCTGCGGCACCCTCCACGCCCGTAGTTCCCGCGGCCATGTGTAACGTTATCTTATAACTTATTTGCCAATCTGGTTAAACTGCTAAGGTTAGCTTGCTAGCACGTCAAATTACGGTACCAATAAAAGTTATAATTCGTGGTACAAAAATCATTACCAACTGTAAGTATAGCAAAAAGAATCACGTTCAACTTACATTAGTATTGCTCCATCGGTCTCGCTATCTAACCTAAGCTAGGGTGACCAGACGTCCCCGGTTTCCGGGGACAGTCCCCGGTTTTGGGGACCTGTCCCCGGCTGGATCTGTCCCCGGAAATGTCCCCGGATTTCACTGTGACTGACAGACCTGATATTGGAATGAAAGAAAGAAAACACTGACCAAACGTAGCCGACCTACACACGCAGCCTCAAGGCAGCCAGAGCAAGCGCTGCTCAGAGCTCAGAGATGTTTTAGAAAGCCGTATTTTACAATGCTAAAATTATTGATTATTTATATGGAGTCTGGTGGGTTTAGCCAACGCAATTTCGCGGACTTTTATGTTTTAAAAAAAGGATCTTAATCTTTAACAGGAAGGTCTGCCTCCTTAGAAATCTTTTCCATAATGTTGTCAGACACTTAGAATATTAATCTGAGTCTGTCAGCAGCAAAACAAGCCCTTTTATGAACGTAAATACAAGATGGACAATTATCCTATTAACTTCCATTGTATCTTGTTTCTCTGCTGCCGACTGCAGCGATCTCGTTTAATACTGGATGAATGTCAAAGGAAAATATTTTCTCAATAGTTTTTATTGTATCCAATACTCAATGAGCTGTTGCAGAAACAAGCCTGAAGCAATAAAGCAAAAAGTGTCGTTAAATAATAAAATGTAGATAAATGTAGTTCAGTAAACATTACAACATTATGAAATTTTAGGACTTTCTATCTTGAAATATTAGGACTTTTTATCTTGAAATATTCCCCTCTGAGGTGTAGTAGAGTGGAGTATGAAGTAGCAGCAGGGGTGAGTCTAGGATCAGACCTTTTGGGGGGGGGCGCCTCAGCCCCTAATGAGAACAGCTCTAGGTCTAGTGTCCCCGTTTTAAGTTTTACAAAAATAAAAACATGACGTGTTTTGGAGGTATACACGCTTCTGAGCTGAAAATGTCCCCGGATTTTGTCTGAAAAATCTGGTCACCTTAACCTAAGCATGTGTCCTGTATCATAGCTACATGTATGACCTTTGCAGCAAAAAAACGCGTGAAAATCAGTTCGGTATTCAGTGAGGGTGATTAATTACATGCGCTGACAGCTCATTGCACCTGCCAAACACATTACACTGAGTGGAGCGGGTGACCAGTACAAGATGGCGGCTCCACGGCTCGTCAGCGCCAATAGGCAATAACAGTCGACGCAGCATCTGCTCTTTATACGTCTATGGTGGAAAGTGTCCATTGATCCACACTCAACTTTCTGGCCGTTTTGAGTGCACCATCCGGGTACTCAAGTGCACTTCATTTGACCGCACTTCGACAATGTGAACGCACTATGTACTCAAATAGTTAGTTTTTAGGACAGAAGTGCGCGATTTGAGACACAGCTATAGGTATAATTGATGATTAATTAACTAATTAACTAACTAACTAACTAATTAATTAATTTTCTGTAGATCAACTAAACAATCAATTGACCAATGGTTTCAGCTCAATTATGGTTTGTTGATGGAGATTTTCATCCCAAATGTAGTGGAAACAAGCCGGTTCATCCAGTAATAATATTAGTAAATGAGGAACATTTGATTCCAGTGCAGATGGCCAAGGGTTATTTTAACAGTGCTTGTGCATTCTCTAAAATTACTTATTTTGCCACTGACATGCTCAGACTATTATTCTGTGTCCAACAACATTATGGAAAAGATCCCAAGAGATTGACCTTTGTGTGAAAGAGTAAGATCCTTTGTGTTTAATAGAACGACATCGCCAAAATCGCTATTGCCAAACCCACCCGGCTCCATTTAACTAAACACTAACACACTTCATTCAAAGTCGACAGAACTATAAAACTAAGCCTTCAACAATTATCACTCTGGTTTGTTTCAAATAAAACTTTAATTCACCCATTTACATGTGGAAATATGCTGGCTCTATACACGCTAAACTAAAAGTATTGTTCATTTCAATGGACTTTGGTGCATTTGGCAATGCCAAATTTGGAGTTATTGCTAGTTAATGAGAAATAATCTTACTCTTTAATAAAATTGTCTATCTCTGAAGGGATCCTTCCCATTATGTTGAGACTTAGAATAACAATATGAGCCTGCCAGTGGCATAAACTGTTGTATATGTATATTTGTTCTGTTTCCTGTTTTATTTTGAAGTCCCTGTTTTCCTCCCTAGTGTCACCTGTCCCTTTACCCTGTCTATTTAGTCTTTGTGGTGCACATTTGCCCGATAGGATTATATTGTAGCCTGATTTGTGGCTGCCGGTTACAGCGATCTCGCTAAGGAGAAATGAAGATCCAGATTCCAGAAAAACAAACAGCTCTACATTATATGCAGAGAGAAGTAGTGATGTCAATAAGCAGTGGCTAATAGTTGGTAGAAGATCAGGTTTTCAGGATCCCAGCAGCTAAAGATGACGGATCTTTTTCACTCCTTATTCAGAGCCCATAAAGATATTTATTGCTGTCAGGGTGTAAAGAGACTTTTTATATAAAAAAGTGTATACAGGAAACCAACCCTGCCTTTTAAAGAGCAATAAGCCACTGAGAAAACATATAAGAAGCATTTGACACAACTGGAACTCTGGAACTGAACCTATGCATACTGAATGTTTTTGGGGAAAAAGCAGAGCTACATGTTGAAATCAACCAGAATTACCCTTAAACCATTTTAATAATCAATTTGGTATCTTAATCTTAATTCAAAATTGGCAAACATGCTGGTTCCAGCTTCTCAAATATAAGCACTTTTAGCATCTCTTTTAAAAAAAAAATTTTCTACCATTGGTGATTGAATATCTTTGTATTTTGGATTGCTGGTCGGACAAAAGAAGCAATTTATTGGGGTTCACACGCAATATTAAAAAGAAAACATTTGAAGAAATAGGTCAGACAGAGATAGGAGAAGGCGTGTTAAAGTGCGGAGCTGGAACCAGGGGTGGATCAGCTTAGCGTGGCATAACAACTGGATTGGGGGGGCGGGGGACTTTCGTCAAAACTAACAAGTTTTAACAGGTTTGTTTACTCATAACCAAAAGGAAATGGAAAAGGTTTCTGAACCGGAGAGGGTGATGAGACTCGATGGCATCTCCTGAACGTTGGCAGGAATCCAGCAGAAGTCTTTATCATTATTATTCCATTTTTGTCTCAGTAACTTTAAATGTAGTTTTTTACTTTTGATCCAACTTATATTTGTGGCTAGCATGTACCAGGCAGAAAAAGCTTGCTGACGGAACAAACAATAGACCTGTTGTGTTATTCCAAATGAGGTTTGGCATGAATAGCAGAAGAGTTTAATTAATTAATTAATTAATACTAATTATCCTCCACAGTCAGACATGACAACATAAGAACAACTAAAAAACTGTTCTGGCTGCTCCTTTCTGTGCAGTCTGAAGTTTCTTTTTTTTATGTTTCTGGAGCTTAACATTTCCTTAAAAACCCAATAAGAGAATCAATGTGAACAATCTAATTTGACCAAGACAGCAAGTGAGATCAGCTTTTAATTAAATTATAATTTAGCCTTTTGGCTACAAATTTTTCTCATTAAACATATGTAGTTTTTTCAGCTCTCTTTAAAATTGGCCATTCCTTGGGATTACCTGCTGCTGACTTCTCATTAAAGCTGCAAAGATTAATCAATTAGTAACTATTAAATTGATTTGATAACCCAATAATCTGCTTGAGTAATTTTTCATTAAAAAAATGAAATAAATCTTGGATTCCAGCTTCTTGAATGTGAATGTTTTCTAGTTTCTGCACTGCACTGTGACAGTAAACATAATACATTTAAGTTGTGGACAAAACAAGGATGAGGATGTCACGTCTTGTGTTTTAGGAAACACTGAATGACATTTTCTGACAACTAATAAATTAAAGGAGAGAATAATTAATCTACAGAACTAAAGACAACAATAAAATAACTCTTAGCTGCAGGGCCCCTTCTCAACTCTGTTTGTCACTAATGGAAAAGCCCTGCTCCAACTGTTTCTGGGTAAAAAACAAACGGCAGCTCTCACAGTGCAGACACTGCCCAACCTTGTTCTCTTCGTTCATCTCTTTCACTTTTCCTTCAACTCCCTTTAATTGTTCTCTACAGCAATGTTTCCCGAACTTAGGGTCGGGACCCAAAATGGGTCGCAGACCCGTTTTATTGGGTCGCCAATTGGCAGAGTAAAATGCATATCAATCTTAGGTGAATGAGCGTTCTTTTTTTGCTACACTGGTCTGTTCAGCTCAGATGCTGTGTTTTTTTTTTTTCTCTCTCTCGCGCTCGCTCTCTCTCTCTCTTGCTCTCTCTCTTGCTCTCTCTCGCTCGCTCTCTCTCGCTCGCGCTCTCGCTCTCTCGCTCGCTCGCTCTCTCTCTCGCGCTCTCTTGCGCTCGCTCTCTCTTCTCCGTAACCTGATGTTTGACTATGCTAAACTGCCCTCTGCTGTCCAAATTCATATTTGTTTTTTGTCCAAAGTCTGTGATCTGTCAGTGTTGATATGATGTCCAAACAAAAATATAAGGACGACTTTATTAATGTTGGCTTTACCAAAACTATTCGGAATGGAGAAGAGAGGCCTCAGTGTGTTTTATGTGGGGAAGTACTCAGTAACGAAAGTTTTAAAATGAATAAACTGGACAGACATCTTCAAACAAAACATTCACAGTATCGGGGAAAGTCCAAAGAATTTTTCCTTTGCAAAGAAGAATCCTTCAAGAAACAGCTGTTTTGACAGTGTGGGAAATTATACTCAGATATTGTGGTTATTCTAAGAAATTACACTCAGGTATTGTAGACATGTTTAAATGCTGTGAATGAACTTATGCATAGATAAATGAATGAGGCCTGGGTCAGATACTGAGTGAGAGGGAGGATGGGAGAAGCTTGTCCAACTTTGAACATTCCTGTTCCGGGGGTAGAGTAATAAACCACATCTGGCAGGAAACCAAATAGGAGAACAAAAGGCCAAGAGATTACACTGATATATTAACAGTGGAAAATAGCATCCCCCCACATGAGACACACACACACACATACACACACACCCACACACATATACACACCCCCACACCCACACACACACACACATACACACACACCCACACACATATACACACCCCCACACCCACACACACACACACACATATTCTGTGAAGCTGAGATAACATGTCGCATTCACCAGGCCAATAGAAACATTGTTGCCATGACGATATGACCAGCCCAGTGTCGCTTTTAACCAATAAGGCTCCCTTAAGGAGGACCTTAAAAGGACTCGCGCATCTCTGTTTAAGCGCCTTTGATTTGGAAAACCTCTGAGCTAGTCACGTTTTCAATCAGGACCGTGCACGTATAACTGCCCGGAATGCATTGCTCTGTTTTTATTAATAAATCATTTTAATACATAATCAGGGCTAGAAGTGATTTCTTAGCTGATTGAGTCCCGACGGTTGGACCCTCCGAGTGGGATTCGCAACAAATTTGGTAGCAGAGGATGGTTGTCGATTAGTAATTAAATTATAGGAATCCCACGGAATCAGGATTAATAGTTGTTGAACTACAAGTCCACATTCCACGGACTGTCCACATCTGAAGGAAACGGGACATAGAATCCATTCAGTGCAGACCTCAGGAAACCTGATCACGAGAGCTCTCATAAAAAAAAGGTAAGCAGGACCTATTTAATTAAACTCTGCATATTGTCATATAGTATTACCAAATTAAAGTGATCAGAAGTACTGAGAGTAAGTACAGAATGTGTAAAAATATAAAGTAAATTGATCTGTAATTAATTACTTGTGGATATAGAGCACTGCATTCCGGCTTTCTGTTGATGGATGAGAGAGGAGTGTGACTGAGAAAAAGCATCTGGGATGCGTAGATGATTCCATAATTTTGGAGCTACGCTGTGTGAGAGATTCGATAAACCTGCCAGTAGGACTGATCACCCACTGGCAGGGGAAGGTCGCGGCACGACAGCGAGCCAGTGTTCGTCATAGTATGATACCCATAAGGTAAAATAATTCATGAAAGTGTGTGAATGAGGTAAAAAGAGAAGAGAAAAGAAATACTAGTTGAAGAGAAAACAGGCCTAGAAGAAGAGTTGAATGAGGGAATGAATGTTAAAAAATACATCTGGGATGTATAGATGATTCCATAATTTTGGAGTTACGCTATGTGAGAGATTCGATAAACTGCCAGTAGGACTGATCACTCTGCTGCCGGGGAAGGTCGCGGCACGATAGCGAACCAGCGGTCATCATAAGGGAGACTCTGTCCATAAGACCAGCCTCAGTGAATGTGGAGAGCGATTGAGGGTAGGATTTAAGAGAAAAAGATTTGAAGTCGACAGTTAATTAATGTATTGTTTAAAATGTGTTGAGAGTCTGAATGAGTTAAAGGTGATTAGGTTTGATAGAATTTGTGCGGAGCGAGAGGTGCGCTAAACCTACTTACATAATTGTACATAATTGTGATTAGGGGAAGGCCGGGACGCTGCCGCTAAAACAAAGTTCACAAATTATAGCAGAGTTTGAATGAGGAACTGACGGATGAATCCTGATAATAAAAGGTTGTGAAGGTTAAAATAAAAATGAAATGAATTTCTTAGATGTAGAATTGGAAAGTCTGGAAAAGAATGACTGTGTGATTCCAAAGTGGCGTTGATAAATTGACCAAGCCTCTGGTCCCGTCTCTGGAATTGCCGTTGAAGGAAGAGATACGTAGGTTAAAATTACACGTAAAAATACTGTTGGTGGATCTCGTTATAAGTTCGATAGGGTGCTTTGTTGGTTTTAGAAATAGAGGGAATTTGGAGGGAGAAAGCAGAAAAAAAAAAAAGGAGGAGCAGAGACAGCGTGTAGAGAAAGAGCAGAGGGGAGGGGTGAAGGAATTTTAGAGGGAGCAATCAGAGGGGTTGACTGATAACAGTAAAGTTGAATAGAGGGAGGAAGAAGTGGAAGGGAGAGACAATGGCTACATCTTATGGAGAAAAGCTGGTACAGGCCTTAGCAAAGAAAGGTAGCAAAAATGACAGGAAGAGGGGAAAGAAATTAATAACAGAATGGGAAAGGGCTGGTTGGATACCTGTGGAAGGAGTGCCAACTTCACAACAGATACAACAAATAACTGACTATCAACATCAATGCTTAAACCATGCAAACCGAGCTGAAAAAGAAGAAGAAGGAGGCCGAATTCGCCTCATTAAGCCAAAACGAGCTGCCAGAAAAGAGGAAGAGGAGTGTCATGCCCTGACCCTCCGCCTAGTGGCCACCATGTCAAAGTCAGCCACACCTCTTACAGCGGCAGAAGATACCCCATCCCAGGAAAAACTCAGAAAACAGATAGACTATATCCAGAATTGCCAACTCACAGCGAGGCTTCGCCAACCGCCCCACCACCTCCATATATCTTTGGAGAAAGATATCACAAGACCAGACAAAGCACCAACCCATTCACCCACGCGACACAAGCTCCACTGAGGGAAGCTGTGGTCAAGACCATTGTGTTAGATGTAGAATCAGGACCCGAGATGCTCAACTTGGAGGACAGAGTGACCCAACTTGAGGAGCAATTCCAGTCACAACCCCGTGTTAAAGTGGATTTAGAGACAGAGACAGAAGGCGCGTGGGGCCGTCAGCAACAGAGAGAAGGGCTGCCCAAACCTGACTGGCACCACGGAAAGGCGGCCTCCACCCCCAGACCAAAAGCGGAGGAACCACCTTTCAGCGGGAGTTTCCAAGAGCTAAATCCTGGCCATTTCTACCAACCAAGCCGCTTAGACAGATCTCCTTCCCCTGGACCATCTGAATCCAATTCTATTAAGTCCTCACATCCAGAAGGAAGGTTGGCACATCTAGAGGGACGCTCCTGCTTGATGGAACTGAATGGTACATTTGGAGGAAAAATCAGGAACATTCAGCTTGATCACACTCCAATCAGGACTGGCCCCAGACCCTCAACACAACTAAAGGAGAAAAAGAGACAAGACAACTGGGAGGTAGTGGATGAATTACAGGAATCATTCCGAGAGTTAGGAGACCAACTAAGACAAGCAGACGGCCCCTCAACATCCAAACAAATGCCCCTAAGACCAGTACCTGGAGGAGGAGGAACCTTGATGTATACACCATATTCGTTTGGGGATCTGGATGCACTGTGCGCCAAGCTGCCCTCCCTCACTGGCGGAGCCGAACACTTTAAGGAAGCTTTTCAGTCCCATACCTCAGGAAACGACCTCTGTCTTGGGGACTACAGAGGAGTACTGGGAAAGAAGATGGGACATGATGAGGCAGTGCGCCTCCTGCTGTCCATCGGACTGAGACCCTCAGCACCAGACTCTACGCCAGCCACACAGTTTGCAACAGGATTGTGGGCGTTCCTGCATCGGCAGTATCCTACCACAGGAAATGACTTAGAACTACAGGAGCTGCGCTGCAGGACCGGAGAAGCTTTTGATGATTACCTGGCAAGAGCAAAGAAAGCATGGCAAAAGCCATGAGAGTCCCCTATGATCACTCCCCATCAGACGCCAAGATGTTCAGGCTATCCGTCACTAAGGGGCTCCCGGAGGCAGTAAGCGCACAGCTAGACAGTGTGGTGGGATTCACACAAATGGACTTTACCATGTGGGCTGAGCACATCCGTCACCACCACACAAGACATCAGAAGGCACTGGAAAGCCAGGACTCCGAGCTCAAGACCCTGAAAGCAAGGGTACTGCGCAGACAACTCAAGAAATGTCAAAAAAGGACAAGGACAAAGCTAAGGAAAAGGACAAGCAGATGGTAGCAGTACAGCCAACCCCGGAGCCTGTTCCCCCACAAGCCCCAACGGTTCAGGTGACCCCCGAAGCCGTCTATGCAATGGCCCAGGTGAAAACAAACCCCTAGTCCAGTCCTTTACGGAATCACTCACAGTTCAGTACCAACAACAGCAGGTTTTCCACTCCTTCCTGATGTCTCCCTCCTGCCCAGTTAATCTGCTAGGGAGGGACTTAATGAGCAAGTTTGGCCTACAAATATGGATGAACTCCCAGGGAACACACATCTCAGTAGAAGTGCCGCCCTCCACACTCCAAGACCCTGTGAGACTCATGACGCTGGCAACCCCGCCACCAGTTCCCCTAAACCAGATTGTCTATTGGCTCCGACTGATTAAAACTGGACCCAACACCCCCTCCATTCAGTTTGCATTCCAGCTCCTCAAGTCACAAATCTATGCGCTCCATCCCTATATGACTCCACTAGATCATGTTCATTGCACTATGCACGTGGCAGACGATGTAGACACACCCTATGATGACGACTGGGTGGAGCATATGGCCCATCACAGCCCCACCATAATATGCCAAGGAATTTACTGTGGAAAGGAAGGAGTAGCCGCAAAAGTCCTACTCACTGAATGGGGGCAACCGTGGTATACTCTATCGGACACTGCAGCTCCACATGTCACTCTAACGGTTGGATTTGGCCAGCAGGCCCGGAGTTTGGGCCCCATGATTAAGCGCTCCTCAACTCTCACGTGGAGGCCAACAGCTACACCTGACCTACTCAAAGCAGAGGAAGAAGACATGTGGTGCTTCACAGCCCCTTATACCATGGACGCCTCCATACCAGAAAATCTGCCACTTCCCAGAGAACATGGACTCCCTGCTCTGACCACCCAGGTGCTACAGCAATCCTCAATACAGTTCCTGACTCCTCTGGACCACCTCACCTCATGATGTTGGTTTGATACTGAGCAACCCCATCTTAGTGGCCCTACTGGATCCCAACATCCTCCCTGTTCGCAGGAAGCAATATAAAATCTCTTGATCAAGAAGGAGGCATAGCCCCAACAGTCGAAGGCCTCCTGACAGCAGGTGTAATCTACCCTACTACCTCCCCCTGGAATACCCCTATCTTGCCGGTCCCCAAAGCTGGAGGAAAAGGATGGAGAATGGTGCAGGATTTTCGCCCCATCAACGATGTCACCATTCCAGCAGTGCACCCGGTTCCTGATCCCCATGTCGCTCTCACCTCCCTGAATCCTTCCATGACCTACTTTTCAGTCATAGACCTCGCAAATGCCTTTTTCAGTGTGCCCCTCCATCCCAACTCCCAGCCCTTTTTTGCCTTCACATTCAGGGGTCAACAGTACACCTACTCCAGGCTGCCACAAGGGTACCGCGACTCACCGGGACTCTTTAACAGGATACTCAAGACTCACCTCTTGGAACTCATCCTACCACCGGAAGTGGTCCTCATTCAGTATGTGGATGACCTCCTCCTTGCTGCTACAACGGCCCTAGCCTGCCTCACCACCACCGAGACTCTCCTCCATTTCCTCAACACCAAAGGCTACAAAATTAAGAAAGAAAAGGTGCAGATAGCACGAAGACAGGTGGTGTTTTTGGGCAGAGAAATATCAGCCGCAGGCCTGGGGGTCTCCACCAACCACAGGCACTCCATCCTCCGTCATCCAATGCCCCTCACTGTGTCAGAGATGCTGTCTTTCCTGGGTCTCACTGGTTATAGTCGTTCACACATCCCAGACTATACCAACAGGACCGCCTCCGTTCCCTATTGGCAGAAGCGGGCAACCGCAACCTCACAGCCCTCTGCCCTGGACAGCAGAAGCTGGAACAGCCTTCACCGACCTCAAACAGGCCCTAGCTCAGGCAGCGGCCCTGATGGCACCTGACTATACCTCCCCATTCCATCTTGATGTTTCTGAACAGAACGGCTTCCTCAACGCCGTCCTGTATCAGAAAAAGGGGAGAGAGACATGTACTGATGTACCATTCCTCAAGACTTGATGTAGTGGAAAAGGACAGACCACATGTGCCCGGTATGTAGCAGCATTGGCAAAGGCGATAGACAAAACCGCACACGTGGTTATGTGCCATCCACTTCAAATACATACAAGCCACGGAGTTTCAGCATTTTTGGCTAGCAAAGAATTTTCTTACAGTGCAACACGTAAGTCCAAGATACAACAGACCTGCACTCAACCACACATTACATACGTCACCACAGAGCGCAACATGGCAGCAAACCTGGGACAGCAAGGCCAACCACATGACTGTATTGAACTAGCTGTCCAAGAGAGCAAGGTACGCGCAGACCTCTCAAATGACCCACTACTAGACGCTGACATGTGGCTCTACACAGATGGATGCTGCTACAAACAGGAAGATGGGACTAACAGAGCCTCCTATGCAGTCGTACAGCAAACAGCAGATGGAGATCACAGAGAACTGGAATCAGGGATTCTGGAACAACCGGCATCAGCACAAGTTGCAGAAGTAAAAGCACTCACAGCAGCACTAAAAATTGGAAAAGGACAATCAGTCAACATATATACGGACTCGGCATACGCCCACGCAGCAGCTCACATCGATGCTCCGATGTGGGAAAGACGAGGATATACAACAGTGGCGGGAACGCCGATCAGGCACCAGCAGGCCATAAAAGATTTGGTGGCCGCCATCTCCCTCCCCAGACAAGTGGCCATCATGAAATGTAAAGGACACGACACAGTCATTTCAAGGGTGAGCGTTGGGAATGATGCTGCAGACCAAGCAGCAAAGAGAGCAGGAGGCTACACGCCCAAGATGATGATTGTGAGAGCAGAACCACTCCCACGTCTCACACCAGAAGACATAAAAGAAATCCAAGTGAAGGCAGGAGCATACGAGTGGAATGAATGGAAAAGAAAAGGGGCCACAAAAGGTGAAGATGGGCTCTGGAGAGCCCATGACGGAAGACTAGTGGCACCCACCAAACTCTGCCATATGCTCCTGCCGGAGGCACACCGACCTACACATGAAGGAAAGAGACAGACATTGATTAACATGACACAATTATGGTGGCACCCGCACATGGACAGCATGGTGACTCTGTATTGTGCAGAGTGTGAAGTGTGCGGAGCCCACAACCCAAGAAGACCATTCACCACGCCAATGGGCTCTTTTCCGGTTCCAACAGCCTGTTTCCAAGACATCAGTATAGATTATACAGATATGGGAGCAGACAATGTAGTACAAGGGAAAAGATATTTGCTGGTAATGGTAGACAGATTTTCTAGGTGGGTAGAAGCTATCCCAACTAGACATGAAGATGGGAAGACAGTAGTAAAATGGTTAAAAACTGAACTTATACCACGGTACGGCGTTCCAAGACGAATCAGATCAGATAATGGCACCCACTTTAATAACCAGATGTTGAGAGAAGTTGAGGCCACCTTGGGAATTGCACACTCATTCGGATCGGTGTACCATCCACAGTCCCAGGGACTGGTGGAAAGGGCCAACCAGACGTTGAAGGCTAAAATAGCCAAGGTCTGCCATGGGAGCAAGATGAAGTGGGTGGAGGCCCTTCCCCTGGCACTCATGGCCATGAGAGCCGCAAGAGGGGGAGAGACGCACCTCTCACCCCACGAGATCTTGACTGGCAGACCAATGCCAGGTCCACCCAATGATGGAGGTCATATGCCATTTTTGGATGTAAAACAGGTAGAAATGTCTGCCTATATGAATGAACTAACCTCTTTGGTCTCAGCCCTCTCTACCCAGGTGGAGAAAGCCTACAAGAAGCCAGCACCCACCCAGAACGAGAGGCAGACCATTAAGGTAGGAGACTGGGTCAGGGTTAAGGTCCACAAGAGGAAGTGGGCCAACCCCAGGTGGACTGGTCCGTACGAAGTGAAGGAGGTTACTTCACACGCGGTCCAGGTCAAAGGTAAATCAGGCGCACCTTGGCACCACCTGACACATTGTGCCCCAGCAGATCCTCCAACCCGCACTTTAGCGGACACACAATTAGATCTAAAAAATGCAGCGGCTACTTAAGCGCTGTTTAGGAAGTCCAGACAGCCCTCAGTCTGGACAGAGAGCACCAAGCCTAAGAGAAATGGGGCTCGGGAGAAGAGTAATAGTGTTAATTTGTGTTATGCTGGGAATAGGGCGGGACTGATAATGTGGGGAATAGAATCTCTAGAAAAAGCTCCTGAACTCCCTCTAACCAATGATACTGAGATAATAGTCCCTCAAATGACCCGCCGTAAAAGGAGTCCCAACGAGAGACCCCAAATTGATCTAAATTGTAGAGCCCAAATAGTCTTAAATTACACAAAGGGAGCCACTACCTCGTTCACATTCGATTTATGCTCAGTGGTTGATTGCGAGGGTTCAACTCCTCATATAGAAGCTATGACGTGTATCTGTGCTACTCGTGCAAGGCCGCACAATGTGAGAGGACAGGGTGGCGTAGGAGATGTGATTGGTGTAGGGATTGGTCAGACGTAGTGGAATATACAGGCCGTTGGCAGCCCTCCAGGCCACCACAATATAGAACTTATGATTGGGAAAAAATTAGTCTGCAGAGGGATTTTAGTCCGACACAAAACCCCCTTACTTTATCCCTAGACAAGATTTATAAAAGCCCCACCAATCAAAATAGAATTTGGATGATCCTAGGGGTGGAAGTCAGCGGGGCAGACCCACTGGGATCAATACAGATAAATATTATAAACCCACATACCGTTAAGACCACCGCAAAACCAGAAGAGCAAGACCCAGCCCCCTTAACAAATAAAGACGTAATAGTACAAGACTTCTCTAAAATGAAACCCCAAGACATTTTGGAACTGACCACAGGGGCGGGTAACGATAACTTATGGGTAAAATGGTTAGTGCAAAACGCCCAAGATCAAAAAATTGAGGGCTGCGTGGCCTGTGCGGCAGCCCGACCGGCTATGTACACTGAACCGGCTCCCCTTTACCCAGAAAGTGATAAAATAGGGTATCATTGTATGCTGAATCTAACTCGAAGTAAAAACCCCCAAATTGCACCACCTTATCAGCAGTTTATCCACCAGGGATTGAGAAGCCAGGGTATTTTACGGCCATAAAAGGAGAAGGAGCACGTTATCAGTGTTTTAATTTCACAAGCTCAGGACCAGGAGTCATTAGGCTAGGATCTATCCCAACAGAATGGTGCAATAGGACAGTAGCTGGTAATAAGGGTGGAGATGATTATATAGGGAACGTCTCGAGATTAGGACTATTTTATTATTGTGGAAGGCTAAAGTTATACGCCCAGATTAATTTGCCAGATAAGACCGTGGGCCTGTGTGCCATGGTTAGACTAGCCATGCCTATCTCCATAGTTGGAAATCGTGTCAAAATAACGCCAACCATACCCCAGAGATTCACTCAAAGGCGCCGCCGTCACATTATGAAGAGGTCAACGTTTGCATTTGACCCCTTCGTAGGCACCCCCACGTACATAGATGCTATAGGTGTGCCTCGCGGCGTCCCAAACGAGTACAAACTAGTAGACCAAATATCCGCGGGCTTTGAAAACATTCCCATTATTTCAGCAATCTTCCCAATTACTCCCAACAAGAACGTGGATAGGATTAATTTTGTACATTATAATGTTTTACGCTTGTCAAATGCCACTAGGGACGCTATAGACGGGTTGGCCGAGCAGATGGCCCCCTCTTCTCTTATGACTTTGCAGAATCGGATGGCGCTGGACATGGTGCTGGCTGAAAAGGGGGGCGTCTGTGCAATGTTTGGAGAGATGTGCTGCACCGTCATACCAAATAACACCGCTCCGGACGGGAAAGTCACCAGGGCACTGAATCAACTGAAGGCTCTATCTAGGGAGATGCATGAGGCATCAGGTGTTGATAACCCCTTTTCAGATTGGATGTCTAACATGTTTGGCAAATGGAAAGATTTGATGATGTCCCTCATGGTTTCAATTGCTGTGTTTGTTGCCATTCTAGTAACCTGTGGATGTTGCTGTATCCCCTGCTTGCGTACTATGGCTGGTCGCCTGATCTCCACTGCTCTCTCTAAGGAAAAAGCACCACCACCTTACTCACCAGAGGCCGGAACTTTTCCCCTTTTGATATTGGACGGAGTGGGGGAGGAGAACTTTGATCCGGACATAGAAATGGAGTGGTGATGGGGTGGAGGAAAGCCGAAAACCAGACAGTTATGGGAAAATTTGAAAATTCAGGGGCACAGTCTGTAGTAACCTGTATAATGTAGATTAGAAATGTCTGGGCAAAATGCAAAAGGGAGAGCAGGGGAAATCAGGTGTCCAATTAGGGCAATATAGAGAGTTGGTTTTCACACCTTGCAGGTGTGAAAAGGGGGACATACATTTTTTACCATATTAAACTTTTGCTGCACGTTTTTATACAAAAATGAATTCTAAAAGGTTTTTTACACAATTCCTTGTTTACAGTAGGATTCACACCTAGTAGGTGTGAAAAGGGGGAATTTGTGGGAAATTATACTCAGATATTGTGGTTATTCTAAGAAATTACACTCAGGTATTGTACACATGTTTAAATGCTGTGAATGAACTTATGCATAGATAAATGAATGAGGCCTGGGTCAGATACTGAGTGAGAGTGAGGATGGGAGAAGCTTGTCCAACTTTGAACATTCCTGTTCCGGGGGTAGAGTAATAAACCACATCTGGCAGGAAACCAAATAGGAGAACAAAAGGCCAAGAGATTACACTGATATATTAACAGTGGAAAATAGCATCCCCCCACATGAGACACACACACACACATACACACACACCCACACATATACACACCCCCACACCCACACACACACACACATACACACACACCCACACACATATACACACCCCCACACCCACACACACACACACACATATTCTGTGAAGCTGAGATAACATGTCGCATTCACCAGGCCAATAGAAACATTGTTGCCATGACGATATGACCAGCCCAGTGTCGCTTTTAACCAATAAGGCTCCCTTAAGGAGGACCTTAAAAGGACTCGCGCATCTCTGTTTAAGCGCCTTTGATTTGGAAAACCTCTGAGCTAGTCACGTTTTCAATCAGGACCGTGCACGTATAACTGCCCGGAATGCATTGCTCTGTTTTTATTAATAAATCATTTTAATACATAATCAGGGCTAGAAGTGATTTCTTAGCTGATTGAGTCCCGATGGTTGGACCCTCCGAGTGGGATTCGCAACAACAGCGGAAAAGTTAGTCATTACATTTTTTTTTGTTGGTGACCATTAACATTTTAAATATTATTTTTGTGTGTCAGTTAATTTGTGACGGCGTTGCTAGCTAGCTAACATGTTGTTGTTAGCCGCTATTGTTCGTCTGGCGGGCTTGTTACTAATGTGGATTAGGCAGCAAAGTGCGTGTTTGACATTGTTTTTTTGACGATGGAAGAGTCAGTAACGTGGGTGTTGTGTTTGTATTACTCGAGCCGAGCGTGTAAATCCCGGCAAAATGCAGCATGTGAGACTAATGTAATGGGAACAAGTGAGAGTGGTCATTTTTAATGATTCCCCCTGTTATCTATCAGGCATACAAAGGGAACCGAGCAGCGCTGAAGGCATCATACCAAGTCAGCCTCCACATTGCCAAGGCAATGAAGCCCCATTCCATTGGAGAGCAGCTGATAAAACCATGTTTGAAAGATGTGTGTCTCTCTGTCTTGGGTGAGGAAGCAGCAAACAAAGTCAAGTCGATCCCACTGTCAAATAACACCGTTGCAGCCAGAATCAAAGACATGGCAGAGGACATTCAAAAGTTAGTTACAGAGGAAATATTGGAACATAAAATGTTTTCACTGCAGCTAGATGAGTCTGTTGATGTGGCTGGGATTCCCCAGTTAATGGTCTTTGTCAGATACATTAATGTTAAAGATATCAAGGAGGAGTTCCTGTTCTGTGACCACCTACACACGACATTAAGAGGCGAAGATATTTTCAGTGGTGGACAAAAATTTGAAAGTCCTCAAATTGGAATGGATGAACTGTATTGGAATTTGTACCGATGGTGCAAAAAGCATGACTGGGTGCAGGTCTGGTTTTGTGGCCCATGTTCGTAGTGTAATACCAACTGTGAAGGTGACCCATTGTATCATCCACAGAGAAGCTTTGGCCAGCAATGCATTTCAGCGTGACTTTGGAGAAGTTTTTGATATGGTTGTGAGAGTAGTGAATCTAATAAAAAAGCGACCACTACAATAGGCTCTTCACAGAGTTATGCAGGGAAATGGGGGCAGAGCACGAGCACCTGCTCTTTCACTGCGAGGTGAGGTGGCTTTCCAAGGGAAGTTTTGCAGAGAGTGTGGGAACTGAGAGAAGAGGTCATGGCCTATCTCAGGAATGAAGACCCAAACCTTACCAAGCATTTTCAGGACAAACAGTGGCTGGCAAGATTCGCCTACCTTGTGGAAATTTTCACCAAGCTCAACACACTGAACACAAGCCTTCAAGGAAAGGACAACAGCATATTGGAGCTGGAAGATGCAATTCAAGGATTCATTGCACGCCTGGGTCTGTGGCAGTCCCAGCTGGATAGAGGAGAACTGGCAATGTTTCCTGTCCTGTCTGCCTACCTAGAGAACACAGGTGTTCCCCTGAGTGACTCTGTGAAACATTGTTGAGCACATGTCTGTTCTACAGGAGAACTTTAAGCGGTACTTCCCTGACTCTCAGGGATCTCCAAACCTTCAGTGGGTGAGGTATCCTTTCCAAGCTGTGCCATCACTAGAGCTTGGCCTAGGTCAGACAGAGTTAGAGGCACTGGTCACACTGCAGGTAAGCAGTGCCAGTAAGATGCTATTTGAGACAACTACCCTGGCACAGTTTTGGATTTCTCATCTCCAGCAGGTGGAGTTCTCCTGCTTAGCTAAGAAAGCATTATAGGTGTTGATTCCATTTGGCACCACATACTTGTGTGAATCTGGCTTTTCGACTCTAGCATACCTGAAAAACAAATACAGAAACAGACTAAATGCTCAGCATGACCTCAGAATGGCACTTTCAAAAACCGACCCTAGAATAGATCAGCTGGTTGATATCTTCAACCAGCCACATGCATCTCATTAAATTCAAATCAGCATTATTTAAAAAAAATGTTGGTGCCGGTACTGAGGGCTGATGGGAGGGGATAAGAAAATGAGTTGAGAAAGGGGTGAGACACAGAAAGGAGAATAGAAAACTTTTCTGTTTTTGTTTACTTTTAAAATGGAATAAATATACTTCATATACATTTAAATTCATGGTTTGTTCCGTCTTTTGTCCACAGTTTAAAAATGTAGATGTTACAATGATTCATGGTGTATTTTTTGTAAATTTGGGTCCCGGGGAGACACCAAATTTCTCTTTTGGGTCTTGAGGTGAAAAGGTTTGGGAACCACTGCTCTACAGGAATGGGTTAACAACAGTTTCAAAACAACACCAATAAAATTCCCCCAGGCGTGGAGCGGGGGTTGGATATTAGGTTACTTTCAGTTGTGCTGTCTGATTAAATCCTTCAATGCTCCCATCGAATAGAAGCACCCTTGAGGTAAGCACCTCTCTTCCTCTGTTCATATTGATATAAGTGTGTGGCGTGATGCGTTTATTTGCTGTTCTGCAATTGAAGCAGTTAATGAGTCATTCAAAAGCTCATTCACTATTATACAAACTGATTGGACTATTATATTGATGTTTTAACATGTAAGCAGCACTTAATTTGAGGTCTTATTTCAACAGTTTTATCCATTACTTTTGGCTGATTAGCACAAATGTGTTCCAGTTACATGTATTATTTCATTTAAACTCTTAAATGAACTGACTGAGGCCGGATGGAGGGGTGTGACAATACATTTCTGACTGAGGCCGGATGGAGGTGTGTGACAATACATTACGATCAGCATCACACCCATTTCTAATAGTATTTGGAGTTTTTATTTTTATGTTTTATCACAAATTTGTGGTTATATTTCTTTGAGCCGATCCTAATTGCTGTTTTTTTGTTTTGTTGCATTAGTTGAACTACCCCACAATATTTTCATATTTCACCCATCAAAAGCAGCCCCTATAATCTATAACTATGGTTTTCATATGTTTAGTGTGTAAAATCTGAAGATTTCAACATGTTGGAATTGTACAGCTGCAAAGATTCCGTTCAGCAGTTTGAGTCTAAATGATCTTGCCTTTCAATTGAATTATAATTTAGCCTTTTGGCTACTATTTTGCTACTTATGCATAAGTGGTCATTCCCTCATGGGATTGACTTCTCATTAAAAGATAAAAAAATAAGTCAGTAGTAACTAAAACATTATTTTGATAACCCATTCGTTGGTTTGTCATTTTTCATAGAAAGGAAAGAAATGTTACTTCAAATGTAATGTTTTTGTAAATGTTCACTTACAAATTTCCATAACACTCCATTATAGACAGGATATACAGTATGATCTGATCTGGGTGGGGGGGCTGATCTTTAATGTCATATCTACATTGCCCATTATCAGCAACCATTCATCAAAGGTTCCAAAGGCACATCCTGTTTACTAGTCTGATATCTATTTTAAAAAACTAACTAAGAAAACATTGGAGAACCCTTTTGCAATTATGTAAGCACATAATGTAATCTGACAACTTCTGCCCTGGTTAAAAAAACAATGCAACTGATCTCAGCTGGTATTCTGTCTACAATGGAGTACAATGGGAATTTCTAAGTGACCCCAAACTTTTGACCAGTAGTGTACATACACACATACATACATACATACATACATACTGTCAGGCACCTCCCGCTCTGATTCTGTCTGTCGTCACGGTTCCTGTTGCCATGCAACCTGGGGAGGCGTGGCCTTCTTCATTCATCTAGGTCAAGGTCAAGGTCAAAGTTTATTTCTATAGCACACTTACAAACAGTCACTACTGCCCCAAAGTGCTGTACAATTACAGACAACAACACAAGATAAAAGCATAATAAATAACCGGAAAAACCATCTAAAACAAAACATGCCAAAAACAATAAAAACAGACAACAGAAAAAAAGCTCAAATCAATAACAAAATGTCACAGCTCAGCTTGTGTTAAAAGCCAGTGCAAAAAGATGAGTTTTTAAAAGGGATTTAAAACTCTCAATAGAGGAAGCTGCTCTAATGTTGAGAGGGAGAGCGTTCCAGAGCTTAGGACCTGCCACCGAGAAAGCTCTGTCCCCTCTAGTTTTCAGTCTGGTTCTGGGACAGTCTAAAAGCAACTGGTCAGCGGACCTGAGTGCTCTGACTGGAGTGTGCAAAATCAGCATATCAGATAAGTATGATGGTGCTAGCCCGTTAAGAGATTTAAAAACAAACAATAAGATCTTAAAATGGATTCTAAAAACAACAGGCAGCCAGTGGAGAGCCGACAGTACAGGGGTGATGTGGTCACTGCGCCTTTTCCCTGTCAGCAGGCGTGCAGCCGCATTTTGAACTAACTGTAATCGGCGCACTGAAGATTGATCAAGGCCGTAGTACAGTGAGTTACAGTAGTCCAGGCGATTTGTAATCAAAGCATGCACAACTGTTTCCAATTGGCTAAGGGGCAGGTAAGGCTTGACCTCATCTCAACTATCACCTGTTCCAGCTCAGCCTAATCACCAGCACCCACCTGTGTTTCATCATCATTACCACCAGCTCTTATACCTAACCTGACATCCAGTCCCTGTCGGATCGTTAGTCTTCCCAGAATTATCCTGCGGATCATCACACTACACCTCCGGATTCATCTTCACTGCCCTGCCGCCACAGCATATTCCCCGCTTCACCTGGTTTGGTCATCTGGTTCACGGACTTTATTAATAAACTCTCCTTTGTTTCCACTCCTTGTCTGCGTTTGGGTTGTTTCTGCCAGCCACATACATACATACATACATACATACATACATACATATATGGAAGTAGCAAAGTATAAATACTTTGATACTGTAATCAACTACTCAGTAGTTTTCAGATTTTTTATTTTATTATTGTTTTTATTTTTGTGGCAACTTTTCACACATGTGACTCCTTACATTTTAACACAAATACCGGTACTTTCTACTCCTTACATTTTACAAAATTGGCTCGTTACTTTAGTTTTGTACTGAAGGTTGTCTATCAGGTGTGATTGTGAGTGCATGCTGGAGAGCGCCTCAAAAGTGAAAGAAAAGAAAAAAGAGACTGGCTGTCCCGTCGGAGGATAATCAGTTGAGATTGTGTTTGTTTATTTGTGTGTGTGTGTGTGTGTGTGTGTGTGTGTGTGTGTGTGTGTGTGTGTGTGTGTGTCTTTGAGAACTGTAAGTCATATAACTGATGTTGTCAGTTCATTTAAGCTGAAGTAGTTACTTTGCATTTAGATTATGTAATTAATAGTGGGTTTATTGTTATAATTTGATGTGCAAGCATATATATATATATATATATATATATATATATATATATATATATATATGGGTGGTATGTGTCATCCTCAAGCTCGGGTCCTCTACCAGAGGCCTGGGAGTTTGAGGGAGCCACTGGAGCCACTCTCCCAGTTTGGGGGTCACAGCCCCCAGTGCTCCTATTACCACTGGCACCACTGTTGCTCTTACTTTCCACATCTTTTCTAGCTCCTCTTTCAGCCCTTGGTATTTCTCAAGCTTCTCATGTTCCTTCTTCTTGATGTTGCTGTTGCTTGGGATTGCCACATCTATCACTACTGCCTTCTTCTGCTGTTTGTCGATCAACATAATGTCTGGTTGGTTAGCCATCACCAGTTTGTCAGTCTGGATCTTGAAGTCCCACAGGATCTTATCTCGTCATTCTTGACTACCTTAGGAGGTGTCTTCCATTTTGACCTTGGGACTTCCAGCCCATACTCGTGGCAGATGTTCCTGTACACTATGACAGCTACCTGGTTATGGCGTTCCATGTACGCTCTTCCTGCCTGCATCTTACACCCTGCTGTTATGTGCTGTACTGTCTCAGGGGCATCCTTGCACAGTCTGCACCTGGGGTCCTGCCTGGTGTGGTAGACCCCAGCCTCTATTGATCTTGTACTGAGTGCCTGCTCTTGTGCTGCCATGATTAGTGCCTCTGTGCTGTCCTTCAGTCCAGCCTTTTCCAGCCACTGGTAGGATTTCTTGATATCAGCCACTTCTGACTGTCAGTCAGGGGAGACTGTCCAGCAGTACGACCACAGTCTTGTACTGCTGCCCAGAGACCAGCAGATGATGTGTTCCAACAAGGGTCGCAATAAATCAGTGGCATCAGATGGGCATCACACGGTAAGCGTACCTGACTCATTTCCGTTTCCTGTGCTTGTGTGTTGGTAGCGTGTTGCTGCTCGCTAAAATACTAGCGTTAGTTCAATTTGTTAGTTTTGCTATTACAGCGGCAAACTGCCCGCTAAACACTTATTCTTATAGTAGTTCTGCCTAAGCACTCACAGTTCTTTACATGTTCAGTGACTTTCGTTAAATAAACAGTTTTCGAAAGCTTGGTAGCTAACGCCAAGCGACTTTAGCTTAGCTGTTAGCCATATCTGGTTAAGTGACTGGAACTAGAGAAAAGGTTGTGCATTAAACTACATTGGCTTCGCTTAGAGCTCGCATCAACGGGGCATAGGCATAAGCATTTGTTTTACGTCTTTCAGTTACTTTCGTTAAATAACAGTTGTTTTGAACGCTTGGTAGCTAGCGCTAACGCTACCATACTCTAGCTTAGCTGCTAGCGACTTTAGCTTAGCAGTTAGCCATGTCGTCTCCCTCTCCTGCTTTGTCTTGTCCGATGTGTGAGATGTTTAGTTACTCCTCTGCGTCCTTTAACGGCAATGGTATGTGTAACAAGTGTAGTTTATTTATAGACATGGAGGCGAGGCTTAGTGAGTTAGAAGTCCGTTTCCGCACCATGATAGACCAGTCGTTAGTTACTGTAGCTAACCCCGGTACTCGGCGCGGGCCGGCCTGAGCCTGAGTTAGCCTCTGGTAGCCGTCCCCCGGCAACTCCTGAGCAGCCAGGACATAGTAACTGGGTGACTGTGCGAGGACGAGGAAGAGTTAGCCGTAAGCTTTCAAAGGCCACGGACCGCCACCAGCCTGTTAGCGTTTCTAACAGATTTTCCCCACTCAGCAACACACCCGCTGAGAAACCGACTCTGGTTATCGGCAGCTCTATTTTGAGAAACGTGAAGTTAGCGAAGCCGGCAGCCATAGTTAAGTGTATCCCGGGGGCCAGAGCGGGCGACGTTGAGTCTTATTTGAAACTGCTGGCGAAGGATAAACGTAAATACAGCAAGATTGTTATTCACGTTGGCGTTAATGACTCCGGTTACGCCAAACGGAGGTCACCAAGATCAATGTTGAATCAGTGTGTACATACGCAAAGTCAATATCGGACACCGTAGTTTTCTCTGGACCTCTGCCAAATCTGACCAACGATGACATGTACAGCCGCATGTCGTCATTTCGCCGCTGGCTATCGAGGTGGTGTCCAGCTAATGATGTTGGCTTTGTGGATCACTGGCAGTCTTTCTGGGGAAGACCTGGTCTGATTCGGAGAGACGGCATTCATCCCACTTGGGATGGAGCAGCTCTTATTTCCAGAAATCTGGACAAGTTTATTAGTGGACCTAATCCCTGACAATCCAGAGCTGGGACCTGGAGGCAGAGTCGTAGTCTAACACACTTCTCTGCTCCTTTATTCCAGGAGTTATCTAGTAAAAATCCCATAGTGACGGTGTCTGCCCACCGTCCCTTAAAATTATTTAAATCAAAGGTAAATAGAGGAGGAGCTGTGCATGAAAACCTCATAACAATTAAAACCACAAGTGCAATAGTGCAAAAGAATAGGAGAATTAAATGTGGACTCTTAAACATCAGATCTCTCTCTTCTAAAGGTGTACTAGTAAATGAATTAATATCAGATTCTAATATTGATCTATTTTGTCTTACTGAAACCTGGCTGGGTGATGGAGAATATGTTAGTCTGAATGAAGCCACCCCCCCCAGTCATATTAATACTCACATTCCTCGAGGCACAGGCCGAGGAGGTGGAGTTGCAGCTATCTTCGATTCTAGTCTACTAATCAGCTCTAAACCTAAACTACATTATAACTCATTTGAAAGTCTTGTTCTTAGTCTTTCACACACAAGTTGGAAATCACTGCAGCCAGTTCTATTTGTTATAGTGTACCGAGCACCTGGTCCATACTCTGAATTCTTATCTGAATTTGCAGAGTTTTTGTCAAATTTAGTGCTAAAAACGGACAAAGTTGTTATTGTAGGGGATTTTAATATTCATGTGGACGATGAGAATGATAGCCTTAGTACTGCGTTCATCTCTCTTTTAGATTCTATTGGTTTCTGTCAAAGTGTTCATAACCCGACTCACCGTTTTAACCACACCCTCGATCTTGTTCTGGTCTATGGTGTTGAAATTGAACATTTAATGGTGTTCCCACAGAATCCATTTCTGTCTGACCACTGTTTGATAACTTTTGAGTTTATACTGCTGAACTACATGCCAGTAGTCAAAACCTTCTATACAAGATGTCTATCTGATAGTGCTGTAGCTAAATTTAAGGATGTGATTCCATTAGCATTTAATTCATTACCAAGTCACAAAGTAACGGAGGACTCCTATGCTGTTAGTCCCTCCCAAATTGATCATTTTGTTGATAGTGCAGCAGGCTCTGCGAATGACACTCGACTCTGTTGCCCCTCTAACAAAGAAGATAATAAAACAAAGACGTTTAGCTCCATGGTATAACACTGAAACTCGCAAATTAAAGCAAATATCACGGAAACTTGAGAAGATTTGGCGTTCCACCAAATTAGAAAGTTCTCGTTTTATCTGGCAAGATAGTCTTAAAACATATAGGAAGGGCCTCCGTAATGCCAGAGCAGCGTACTACTCGTCATTAATAGAGGAAAATAGGAACAACCCCAGGTTTCTTTTTAGTACTGTAGCCAGGCTAACGGAAGGTCACAGCTCTACTGAGCCAAGTATTCCCATAGCTCTTAGTAGTAATGACTTTATGAGGTTCTTCAATGATAAAATTATAACTATTAGAAGCAAAATTCACCAAGACCTGCCTTTAACTGGCACTGACTTATCTCTAAACTCAGGAACCTCAGAAACAGCTGTAAAACCAGATATATGTTTAGATTGCTTTGCTTCACTTGATCTTTATCAATTTAATTCAATTATTTCTTCATCTAAACCATCAACCTGCCTCTTAGACCCCATCCCGACTAGGCTACTTAAAGAAGTTTTACCCTTAGTCAACACTTCTCTACTAGATATAACCAATCTGTCTTTATTAACAGGCTATGTACCACAGCACTTTAAAGTGGCTGTAATTAAACCTCTTCTGAAAAAGCCCAACCTTGATCCAGATGTTTTAGCCAACTATAGACCTATATCCAACCTTCCATTTCTCTCTAAGATTCTTGAGAAAGTAGTCGCCAAACAGCTGTGTGACTTTCTGCATAGCAACAGTTTATATGAGGATTTTCAGTCAGGATTTAGAGTTAATCATAGTACAGAGACAGCACTTGTGAAAATTACTAATGACCTCCTAATTGCATCAGACAAAGGACTTATCTCTGTACTGGTGTTATTAGATCTTAGTGCTGCATTTGATACCATTGACCACCATGTCTTATTACAGAGACTGGAACATTTAATTGGCATTAAAGGGACTGCTCTTAGCTGGTTTAAGTCTTATTTATCAGATCGATCTCAGTTTGTTCATGTTAACGATGAATCCTCCGTGCACGCCAAAGTTAGTCATGGAGTCCCACAAGGATCTGTGCTCGGTCCAATCCTGTTCACTTTATATATGCTTCCTTTAGGCAATATTATCAGGAAACACGCCATAAACTTTCATTGTTATGCAGATGATACTCAATTATATCTATCGATCAAGCCGGATGAAACTAATCAGTTAGCTAAACTTCAAATGTGCCTTCAGGATATTAAAACCTGGATGAGCTGTAATTTTCTAATGTTAAACTCAGATAAAACTGAAGTTATTGCTCTGGGACCCAAGCACCTCCGTGACGCATTATCCAAAGAGATAGTTACTCTGGATGGCATCACCCTGGCCTCCAGCACCACTGTGAGGAATCTTGGAGTTATCTTTGATCAGGATATGTCCTTTAATTCCCACATAAAGCAAATTTCAAGGATCGCCTTTTTTCACCTACGTAATATTGCAAAAATCAGGAATATCCTGTCTAAAAATGATGCAGAAAAACTAGTCCATGCATTTGTTACTTCTAGGCTTGATTACTGCAATTCTTTATTATCAGGCTGCTCGAATAAATCCATAAAGACTCTTCAGCTGATCCAGAATGCTGCAGCACGTGTTCTGACAGGAACCAGGAAAAGAGATCACATCTCTCCTGTTTTAGCTTCTCTGCATTGGCTTCCTGTAAAATCCAGAATAGAATTTAAAATCCTTCTTCTCACCTACAAAGCTCTTCATGGTCAGGCACCATCTTATCTTAAAGAGCTCATAGTACCTTACTACCCCACCAGAGCACTACGCTCCCAGAATGCAGGGTTACTTGTGGTTCCTAGAGTCTCTAAAAGTAGAACGGGAGCCAGAGCGTTCAGTTATCAGGCTCCTCTCCTGTGGAACCAGGTTCCAGTTTGGGTTCAGGAGGCAGACACCGTCTCCACATTTAAGAGTAGGCTTAAGACTTTCCTCTTTGATAAAGCTTATAGTTAGGGCTATCAGAGGGATGGTTATGTCTCTCTCTCTCTCTCTCTCTCTCTCTCTCTCTCTCTCTCTCTCTCTCTCTCTCCTGTCCACCTCCTCTAGACAGAGGGATGGATCTCTCTCTCCCCATCTCCTTTAGACAAAGGGATGGATATCTCTCTCTCTCTCTCTCATCCACCTCCTCTAGACAGAGGGATGGATCTCTCTCTCCCCCATCTCCTTTAGACAAAGGGATGGATATCTTTCTCTCTCTCTCTCTCATCCACCTCCTCTAGACAGAGGGATGGATCTCTCTCTCTCTTCCCATCTCCTCTAGACAGAGGGATGGTTATGTCTCTCTCTCTCTCTCTCTCTCTCTCTCTCTCTCTCCTGTCCACCTCCTCTAGACAGAGGGATGGATCTCTCTCTCCCCCATCTCCTTTAGACAAAGGGATGGATATCTCTCTCTCTCTCTCTCTCATCCACCTCCTCTAGACAGAGGGATGGATCTCTCTCTCCCCCATCTCCTTTAGACAAAGGGATGGATATCTCTCTCTCTCTCTCTCTCATCCACCTCCTCTAGACAGAGGGATGGATCTCTCTCCCCCATCTCCTTTAGACAAAGGGATGGATATCTCTCTCTCTCTCTCATCCACCTCCTCTAGACAGAGGGATGGATCTCTCTCTCTTCCCATCTCCTCTAGACAGAGGGATGGGATCCGGTTGGCTCCTCTCTTTACCCTGTCTCTCTTAGTTATGCTGTAATAGTTTAGACTGCTGGGGACTTCCTTTGACACACTGAGCTCCTCTCTCCTCCATCTTTTATCTTTCTATCTTTCCATTTGTGTGCATCCATGTCCCAGAAATGCTTGTTACTAACCTAGCTCTGGGAGTCATTCCCGGAGTCCTTATGTTCTTTTCCCCCAGAATGTTTCCTTGGATCAGGAGGCTCAAAATCATGGTAGCAGCTGTCGCCATGGTCCCGCTACACGTCTTGCAATGCCGTGTTCATCCTGCTAAGCTCTGCTGTGCCCTGCTACGTCCTGCTGTGCCTTTTAATGCCGCACAGTGCCCTGTTACGCCATGAACTACTACAAAGAACTACTACAAACTATTATTTTTTGTGACTGTTATTCCCACTCTTCATTCTAACCCCAACCGGTCGTCAGACACCGCCCACCAAGAGCCTGGGTCTGTCCGAGGTTTCTTCCTAAAAGGGAGTTTTTCCTCGCCACTGTCGCATTGTTGCTTGCTCTGGAGGAAACTACTAGAACTGTTGGGTCCTTGTGGGTTCTGGAGTGTGGTCTGGACCTGCAATATCTGTAAAGTGTCTCGAGATAACGTTTGTTATGAATTGATACTATAAATAAAATTGAATTGAATTGAATTCTTCTATTTGTCTGTGGTACACGCTGTGCAGTAGCTTGTCCCTCCATGATGGTTCTTCATCTTCCTTATCCTCACCTTCAGGTTTCTGCTGCCTGAGGTATTCACTAAGCCCTTCATCTTTGGGGGCCATCTTTCTGATGTACTCCTAATCTTCGTTGTTTCATCCTGGACAGTGGTCTTGACACTCACTAGCCCTCGGCCTCCCTCGCTACGCTTGGTGTACAGTCTCAGGGTGCTGGATTTGGGGTGAAACCCTCCATGCATGGTGAGGAGCTTTCTCGTCTTGATGTCAGTAGCCTCTATCTCCTCCTTTGGCCAGTTTATTATACCAGCGGGGTATCTGATGACTGGCAGGGCGTATGTGTTGAGGGCTCGGATCTTGTTTTTCCCCTTCAGCTGACTTTTCAGGACCTGCCTCACTGTTTGTAGGTATTTGGCTGTGGCGGTCTTCCTTGCTGCCTCCTCATGGTTTCCGTTAGCCTGTGGCACCCCAAGGTAGCTATCCTGAACATCTGCAATGTGGCCTTCTGGTAGTTTGAGCCCCTCACTTCTGATCATCTTCCCTCTTTTTGACACCATGCGACCACACTTGTCCAGTCCGAATGCCATTCCAATGTCGTTGCTGTAGATCCTGGTAGTGTGGATCAGTGAGTCGATGTCTCGCTCATTTCTGGCATACAGCTTGATGTCATCCATGTAGAGGAGGTGACTGATGATTGTTCTGCTTCGGAATCGGTATCCGTAGCCAGTCTTTGTGATGATCTATATATATATATATATATATATATATATATAATTCCTATGCTTTGTGTATGGTAGCCTTTACAATGTTATTTATTTCTTTACCACATACACACACACACACACACAGCCATAGCAGAGCTACCCACACCCATGTTTATACTGTTTGTTTGTAAAAAAATCATCAACAGAGAGAAGTTGTCTCCGTCCGTGCTCTAACAGACACACCTGGGGCAAAGTTGGAAACCAGAATCCAGTCCTAGTCTAGTCCTCACTAACAAGTTGACAATCATTTCACTGGAGTTATCGTTATTATTGTTCGCATCATCAGTACCGAATCCAATATAATTGGATGGTAATATACAGAACTGTACGTTGCACTTGACGCACCGCTACAAGACTTCGACAGATTTGGCGGGATTCATTTGCGGCAAATCATTGCGGCTTGATGGCGGTAACATTAGCACATAGTAGTACGGACGGCGACATGAAAGTGGATCTACTTAACCAAGTTAGTTCACTGCTGGCTACAAGTTATTATCTAGCACAACAAAGGCTGTCAGTTGAATGGCGTTTTGTGCTAACGTTAGCAATCAAACAACCATAGATAGCTACGTTGTTTTTTAATGACTGCTAGTTTAGCTACAAGTTAGCATCTAACACAACACTGTCAGTTGAGTGGCGTTTTGAGCTAACATTCTCAAAGCAATCAAACTATCATAGATAGCTAAAACATTTTTGGTTTCTGTTATTGTTTGTAATGAGAAAAGTTTATTATTTTATGGATTTCACAATCTTCAGTATGACATGTTACAGAGCTGCCAACTTTTTCAAAAACCTTGGAGTGAGATTTGGGGGGGGCAACCCATATTTTGCCGCGTACAAAGCAATTTCTTTGGCTCTTTCAGCATCATTATCATTCAGGGTTTAAAATGGGATTTGTTATGTGTGGGGGGGGATGGGGGGCTCTCCCCAGGGGGGTCTGGGGGTATGTCCCCCCAGAATTTTTTTTGAAAAATAAACCATTAAATGGCACTTTCTGGAGAGTTTTGTGAAAAAAATGGAGAAATCAAGTCATACATGATATGTGCAAAACTGTGGGGTTAAGAGCCTTTGCACTGTTGTATCAACAGGTATCAGGGCATTAAGCATTTACATTAATGTTAATCAGTCATCACTTGATTACACATTGTATTACCTTCTTATGATATAAGAACTGAAGCAGACAATGTGCCAAACATAGTGAGCCACATGAAGAGACAGTGCAGTATATGTCAGTAGCAACAGCTGAGAAGATTTAGGTCTGTGGTGAACAGGTCCACCTCACACAAATTTCCTTCTCTCATTCTCTCTCATGACTACCCACACTCACACACCCACACCCACACACACACGGTTTTCAGTGTAGGGACCAGGGACCCAAAGTTAAATTAATGTTGGTCTACCAGAGGGATCAACTAAGACCACTACAATTCTAAAGAATGAGAAATGTAACTGATTTACATAAATTCTAATCCTTTAACCTTTGTGCCAAGGCTCAGTAATGTTTGGCCCTCATCCTCTGTGCCCCCATCCTCTGGGCCCCCCATCCTCTGTACCCCACTTACTGTATTTACTTTATTACTTAGGGAAAATAAAGATCTTCTATCTTGCTGGCACAAACATCTGGACCAGTCAAAGCTGGCCTGGCAACCCAATGGCATAGCCAGGCCAGATTTTGTGACGACATATATAATTTTGAGTATTACACAGTGAATGTTTCTGCTTTAACTATTTCTACCCATTTCTACATCAAGTTATGCTGGAAACAATTGAAAATATCAAAAAATAAGGCCCTGTTTTGTTGGGGAAGTACATCTATTTAAATGTGCACTTATTCATGTGAATCATACATTAATTCATTTGAATGAATTTATAAACCCCTGGACTTCATAAAACTCAGATGTGTTTCATCAGATTTCTGCTCATGTTTACAACTTTGTGCACATTCAAAATATATCTCCTCCCATCTCTGTTGTCCGAGATTTGGAGAGTTGTAATATAGTCTGCTGTGCATGTTATTGCTCCGTTGATATGGTGGATCTCACTCAGACCGTCGCACAGACACAGAGGACCACTTGGGTCTCTGGTCTTTGACAAAGTTTAGAGGGGGCTGTACGCTGGTCTTCATCGCAGGTCTAGGCACAGATGCACCGCGTCACTGTCCACAGCAGAGCGAGTCCACTAAAATGAACTTAAGTTGCTCCACTTAGCAGCCGCGCTGCTCACCTCTATTGTTCCAGAGAGTCGACACGAAGCGACGGACGGGTCTGTAATACTCAGAGCACATACCTGAAGCCGGGGAAATGCACCTGGGATGGTTCGTGAAAAAAAATTTCTCAGTTTGCGACTTTTCGAAAATTCCACAGACAGGGAGCGCTCTTGAACCCCTCACAGTCTCTGAAAGCACAACTAGTCGATCACGAGTGGCTCAACAGGTAGATCTATAGATAAACTCATCTTTCAGAAATTTGACCGACCGGGTTGACACTTCAGCGTGAGAAATCGGGGATGTGGCGTGTGACCGTGTGAAACCAGTCAAATGCGTGTGTCTCACGGCCAATGCGTGAGAGTTGGCAGCCCTGTGTTATGCCGTAAACCGTTTAAATCTGAGCATGCACGACTCAAATCTGCACTTGACTCACATCAGGGAGAGACAGAATGTACGGTTTATGATAAAAGGGAAACAGAGACAGAATTGTCCTGGTACTTGTCTTCCTCTCCGTCATGTCATTATCTTTCTTTGTGTTCATCTTTACTGTATTGTTTCTTTTCCACACAAAATCAGCCAAAATAAGTCTTCTTGTAACATATTAGAATCAGCTTTGGCCAGGTTTGCATAAACAAACAAGGACTGTGACTTTGGTTACTGTAATCTTTGCTCTCAAAGTACAACACTTACTGTAACAAATAAAGAATACTGTAAAAACTGATGGTAGTGCGATTACATTTTTGGGTTTCTGTAAATAACATCAAAGAGAACAATATAACCGTTGTGATTTGGCGCTATATAAATAAAATTGCCTCTCCGGGAACCATCACCTTATCGTGGTGGAGAGGTTTGTGTGTCCCTATGAACCTGAGGGCTGTGTTGTCTGGAGCTTTGTGCTCCTGGTAGGGTCTCCCATGGCAAAGAGGTCTCGGGTGAGGGGCCAGACAAAGAATGGTTCAAAAACCCTAATGGAAGAACACGGAAGGGATAGAGAGACCCCGCCCGGAGGAAGCCCGGGGCCCCCGTCTGGAGCCAGGCCCAGACGGTGGGCTCGACAGCGAGCGCCTGGTGGCCGGGTTTGCCACGGAGCCCGGTTGGGCACAGCCCGAATAAGCGACGTGGAACTTCTCCCTCCTGCCCATGGGCCCACCACCTGTGGGAGGAACCAAAGGGGTCGGGTGCGGTGCAACATGGGTGGCAGCGAAGGTCAGGGGCTTCGACGGACCAGACCCGGGCGGCAGAGGCTGGCTCTGGGGACGTGGAATGTCACCTCTCTGTGGGGGAAGGAGCCGGAACTTGTGCGGGAGGTGGAGCGCTACCAGTTAGATCTGGTGGGGCTTACCTCTACGCACAGTCTCGGTTCTGGAACCGTACTCCTGGATAGGGGTTGGACTCTGTCCTACTCCGGAGTTGCCCAGGGTGTGAGGCGCCGGGCGGGTGTGGGATACTCACAAGTCCCCGGCTGAGCGCCGCTGCGTTGGAGTTTACCCCGGTGGACGAGAGGCTCGCCTCCCTACACCTGCGGGTGATGGGGGGGAAAACTCTGACTGTTGTTTGTGCATATGCACCAAACAAGAGTTCGGAGTATTCGGCCTTCTTGGAGACCTTGAATGGAGTCCTGTATGGGGCTCCAGTAGGGGACTCCATAGTTCTGCTGGGGGACAACGCACACGTGGGCAATGATGGAGATACTTGGAGAGGCGTGATTGGGAGGAACGGCCTCCCTGATCTAAACCAGAGTGGTTGTCTGTTGTTGGACTTCTGTGCTAGTCATGGATTGTCCATCACAAACACCATGTTCGAACATAGGGATGCTCATAAGTGTACGTGGTACCAGAGCACCCTAGGCCAAAGGTCAATGATCGATTTTATAATTGTTTCATCTGATCTGAGGCCGTATGTTTTGGACACTCGGGTGAAGAGAGGGGCAGAGCTGTCAACTGATCACCATCTGGTGGTGAGTTGGGTCAGGGGGTGGGGGAAGACTCTGGACAGACCTGGTAAACCCAAACGGGTAGTGCGGGTGAATTGGGAACGTCTGGAGGAGGCCCCTGTCCGACGGAATTTCAACTCACACCTCGGGCATCCCTGTGGAGGCTGGGGGCATTGAACCTGAGTGGACAATGTTCAAAGTTTCCATTGCTGAAGCTGCGGCGGCGAGCTGTGGTCATAGGGTCTTAGGTGCCTCAAGGGGCGGTAACCCACGAACACCTTGGATATGTTATCCCGGAGGACTCCGGAGGTAGTTGCAAGGTACCGACGGGCCCGAAGGGCTGCAGCCTCTGCCGTAAAGAGGCAAAGCAGCGGGTGTGGGAGAAGTTCGGAGAAGACATGGAGAAGGACTTTCGGTCGGCACCAAGGTGCTTCTGGAAAACCGTTTGCCACCTTAGGAGGGGGAAGCGAGGAATCATCCAAGCTGTATACAGTAAGGATGGGACGTTGTTGACCTCAACTGGGGAGGTAATAGAGCGGTGGACTCCTAAACTCCTAAATCCAGCTGACACACCCTCTGTGGTAGAGGCAGAGCTGGAGGATGATGGGGGATTGTCGTCAATTTCCCTGGTGGAAGTCGATGAGGTAGTCAAACAATTCCACAGCGGCAAAGCCCCAGGGATTGATGAGATCCGTCCAGAATGCTGAAAGCTCTGGGTGTGGAGGGGATGTCTTGGTTGACACGCCTCTTCAACATTGCGTGGAAGTCTGGGACGGTGCCTAAGGAGTGGCAGACCGGGGTGGTGGTTCCCCTATTCAAAAAGGGGGACCAGAGGGTGTGTGCCAATTACAGGGGTGTCACACTTCTCAGCCTCCCTGGTAAAGTCTACTCCAAGGTGCTGGAAAGGAGGGTTCAAGAGGAACAATGTGGATTCCGTCATGGCCGTGGAACAACGGATCAGATCTTCACTCTCGCAAGGATCTAGGAGGGGGCTTTGGGAGTATGCCCAACCAGTCTACATGTGTTTTGTGGATCTGGAGAAGGCGTATGACCGGGTCCCCCGGGAGAAATTGTGGGAGGTGCTGCGGGAGTATGGGGTGAGGGGATCCCTTCTCAGGGCCATCCAATCTCTGTATGACCAAAGCGAGAGCTGTGTCCGGGTTCTCGGCAGTAAGTCGGACTCGTTCCAGGTGAGGGTTGGCCTCCGCCAGGGCTGCGCTTTGTCACCAATCCTGTTTGTAATATTTATGGACAGGATATCGAGGCGTAGTCGGGCCGGGGAGGGTTGCAGTTCGGTGGGCTCGGGATCTCATCACTGCTTTTTGCGGATGATGTGGTCCTGATGGCGTCATCGGCCTGTGACCTCCAGCACTCACTGGATCGGTTCGCAGCCGAGTGTGAAGCGGCTGGGATGAGGATCAGCACCTCTAAATCTGAGGCCATGGTTCTCAGCAGGAAACCGATGGAGTGTTTTCTTCGGGTAGGGAGTGAGTCCTTACCCCAAGTGAAGGAGTTTAAGTACCTTGGGGTTTTGTTTGCGAGTGAGGGGACCATGGAGCGTGAGATTGGTCGGAGAATCGGAGCAGCTGGTGCGGTATTACATTCAGTTTATCGCACCGTTGTGACGAAAAGAGAGCTGAGCCAGAAGGCAAAGCTTTCGATCTACCGGGCAATTTTCGTTCCTACCCTCACCTATGGTCATGAAGGCTGGGTCATGACCGAAAGAACGAGATCAAGGGTACAAGCGGCCGAAATGGGTTTCCTCAGGAGGTTGGCTGGCGTCACCCTTAGAGATAGGGTGAGAAGCTCAGTTATCCGAGAGGAGCTCGGAGTAGAGCCGCTGCTCCTTCGCGTCGAAAGGAGCCAGTTGAGGTGGTTCGGGCATCTGGTAAGGATGCCTCCTGGGCGCCTCCCTAGGGAGGTGTTCCAGGCACGTCCAGCTGGGAGGAGGCCTCGGGGAAGACCCAGGACTAGGTGGAGAGATTATATCTCCAACCTGACCTGGGAACGCCTCGGGATCCCCCAGTCGGAATTGGTTGATGTGGCTCGGGAAAGGGAAGTTTGGGGTCCCCTACTGGAGCTGCTGCCCCCGCGACCCGATACCGGATAAGAGGATGAAGATGGATGGATGGATGGATAAATAAAATTGAATTGAACTGAAAGAACCTCAACCCCTGAGTGTTTCCTAGATGAGAGTTAGTTGTGACTGATCTATTTGCATAATGTCAATCAGTCGTTTCTCTCATTTACAGTAACAATGTAAAATGCAAGGGATATATTTGTGTTTCAAGTTACAATATGAACAGCTGGTCACTTTGACTTTAGCCTAAGATAGTTTTAGAACATGATGTTATCTGTTCTGACATACAGTGAGAAAGCATTTGCAAATTTGTCAGTAAAAATCCATTGTTTTGGTCTTGGTTGAGCTTGGTTGGTTGAGAAGTTCAAGCATTGTATATTTTGTGTCAACTGTATGCATTTTGTGTCAAAGCAACAAGAAATGTGTTAATTGTATAGCCTACACAGACAGATGTTGTGCTATATGTGTTAAGAGTTTAGGAAAGTTGTTAAAGGTATTGAAAAAACTGTCATAGCAATTGTTAAAAAAACTGTAAAATGTAGGCAACGACATATAAAGAGCCTTTTCTCCATGTCCACTGAAGTTTCTAAGCGTGAACTCTTGTAACATCTGTAAATTTCCAAGTCTGTACTTTGTTACTTTTACTTGAGTAAATAATTTAAATCAGTACTTCTACTTCTAACAGAGTATTTTTTTTAATTTTTTAAAACAAGTATCTGTTCTTCTACTTGAGTACGGGAAGTGAGTATTTTTGCCATCTCTGGGTACTAATCTGGGTAATAATTCAATTCAATTTCAGTTCAATTTTATTTATAGTATCAATTCATTACAAGACACTTTACAGATAGAACAGGTCTAGACCACACTATAATTTACAAATTATAGTAAATCTAGTAATTCCCCCAAGAGCAAGCATTTAGAATTAGAGATGCTTCACTCCGTAGCTAAAACAGAGAGCTCAACGCATAGAGTGAAAAGGGGAGCTGCAGCAATGTGCAATACAAAAATTAAACTATGTAAACCTATTCTGATACAACCTCTAAATACAATTGCCTACAGTGTAGTAATATACAGACATTCAATATTGTGGTACTTGAACTACATGCAGTGTACAAAATATTCATTGTACAAGTTAGGTTTTTGATTTCATTGGCTAATGTGTGTTACTGTACTACATAATTACAGTAAATACATTTGTTTTCTGTAACTACATGCCCTGGACACTGTGTTCTCGAATTGTTTTGACGTAATGTCTGACGAATGCTCTGTAGTGTTGAGTTATTGACTGGCTGTGTATATGATCTGAGACCATTGTTTGATTTTACCAGCAGAGTCAAGTGTTTTGTGAATATAGTTTGAGAATTTGGTTTTGTGGTTACGGTTTTGAGAAAATGGGTGAGGGTTTCAAGAATTGCAATCTTAGCAATCGAGAGAAACTGTAAAATAGCCCTAATAGTTTATATCCTCTTTTTCCCCCCTTCTTTTAGTTTCTGAAGACCAACTTCCAGGATGTCCTGCCTGGGGTTGTATCTGACTCTGCTCTATGCTGCCAGTTATCTACTAAACAGTGCCTCATCACGTGAAGGTATTTCATATTGATTTTCACCAGAAACAAATATGTTACATTGTTAATACATTATGAAGTTAAAAAAATGGAAATCGTATCATGTATTGCCTTTTTTTCCATCCAGGAGTGTCACTGAAGTGCAACAAAACTGTGACAGTTGTAGCTTGAGAAATGGCGACACTATACTGCAACATAATATATTCCAATATGGACAATACACACTGTAAAGGTGAAAGTTATTACTGGAATGACAGCAACCACATGTCATGTTGCAGTGGCTTGATGCAATACAAGTATGAATGGGATAATGTGACTTATGTGTCGCTCACCATCTCAAATGTCAGCAAAAATGGAAATTACATCGTTACCATAAAAACAGACTGTGGTTGGTCTAAATCGTCTCCTATAGAAGTACAAGTTATCCAGCTTGGCGATGGTGAGCGCATGGAGCATTCCAACAGCACCCATAATGGTGAGTGGCCTCCGGTGTCTTTTTAATTTTTTGTTTTTTTATTTGAGTGAGTGTTTGTGTGAATGATTATTATCTATTTATATAAAGTTAAAGTTTTGTTTGTACATACAGGATACATTTGTTTTAATCCACATGTTATATAAGTATATTTTTTCTTGCCAGGTGAAACCAGGTCAACAGCCATTTTTTGTGGCATTTCCGTCATCTTCATTGTTTTGGGCATTCTGTATTTCTTGTTTTGAAGTAATAGAGGCAGAGAAATAATGAATCATAGTATCAAGAGGAAAAAGAAAAATGAAGCCCATAGGTTCACTGATTGTCTGACAAATTTGTGTTTCACCATCTCTAGGTATGTTAAAAATATTTCTTACTCATAAGTTTTTCCCTCAACACTGTATTCTGCCATACTGTCACATTGTTCAGAATTCTGATTGAGCCATGTATATATAATGACTTTATTTGATTAAAAAGGCATTTTTTGATGTACACAGTACCATGGTTAGCATTGTTAAGCCTCTGTCCTGATTGACATGTTGACGTAGCCACGCCCCTAAAGCATCACCTGCTTTATCGTCTACTTTAAAATAAATAGAATAGTTGGCCCGTTCGAGATGAGCCATGCTGGCGCAGAATCGATCACCGGCGATCACCCCCACAATGCTAGCCAGTTAGATTGTTTCTGAGTTGATCTGATGTCCTGCACACGTAGGCAACAATAACGTCACGGGATCAAGGTGGTCACAGTTTTGAGAGGCAGTTTCTTTTCACCGACTGCTGGGCCCAGGCGGACTCAGGGTTTGCAGGGAAAAGCTTGGCTCTCAGCTGAACTAACAGCTGATTGGCACTTAGGTAATAAAGCAAGTGAGAAATAGGGTCATTTCCCCATAGACTTTTATAGAAACAACTTATTTTTGGAGCCAGTGGAGTCGCATTAGCTAGAATGCAGGTTTAAGGCACTTCTTCATTGGCTTCACTGCCTGGAAGCTTCGTCCATTAGGTTTACAGTCTATGAGATTGACCCATACAGGGAATTAAAAAATCTGGTGAACCCAACTTTCTGTCTCTTTGCAAGTCTACGTCTTTATAGAAGTGCAATACAAAGCCTTTCATGTCACTCAATTTATTCTGTATTGTATTATATGTATTGTTGAGTTATAAAAAGTTAAAAACAATGTTGTGAAAACAATGTATGTATGATGGAGCCAGGTTAGGAAAGTATGCATATCTCTGTCCCCCACCTTCTCCCTCTTTTCCTCTAAAGAATTGATCAGGTCAAGTCTGGCATTTAACATATGGAAAGGAGCCTCTTGCTACACACCAAAAGGTGGCCTCCTGTCTCCAGTTTCATTTGTTACCATTTTTTATTTTATAAAAACCCACCCGCAGATTAGGTTTTCATCCCATTTAGAAAATTTTATTTTTAAACACCCAATAGATTAACTACATTTTTAATAAGAATTATTTGTTGAATAAGATGAAATTGAACTGTGAGAGTATAATTTCTGATGAGATTGCGGTGTGAATGTGGTATGTTGAAGTGCTACACAGAATGGCTGGCTTGATATTTAGTGAGAAACCGTCGAAAAGGTGTGAATGGTTGATGTGGAACATTGTAAAGTGTGATTGGAGTTCCTCAGAAAATGCATCAATGAGCAGCTAGCAGTTGAAAATGCTTGAAAATTTGTCAAACGTTGAACATTTAAAATAATTAGTTTAATTTGATTACATCTTCTATTTCATGTTTGGTATTGTCCTATAGGGACAAAGATTGGGAATACATTAGTCTAGTCTTTTGTTTTTCCCTGTTCCCTGATTAAGTGTCAATTCGTTCTTTCAAAAACTCACTTATTGTCTCCTGTTTTAATGAAGGACTGCCAAGGAGGCACTGGGGGTTTTCACACCTCATTTAAACACTATAGATACAAACAGATTAAATCAATGCATATCTACTCAGATAGTCTTATGAGTGAATGCTCATGGTCATTAAAGAATTATGGTAATACCTAGCATTGTGTGATGTTCTCCAATGTTTGTCATTTTCTTTTGGATTCATCTGTTTTTCTTTTATATATTTTATATTTTTTTGTGTATTTTGGACTGAAGTTTTTGCCCATTGTCTTAAGGACTGGAAAATATAGACAAAGGAAAACATTTCTCCCTCCATGAGAAATTAATGGACAGATCAAAGACAAACTCATATCACAGTTCTTTCCTCCCAGAATGAAACACTAATATGACTCTTGCAAAGCAAAAGTCTTGCAAAACCATTTATTTACTGGTGAAAGCAGCCCAGACTCCTGGTGATGGAGACTGGTCCGCCCTGATGGGGGTGGACCAGTCTCAAGAAATCCAAATCCAGATCCAGGTGGAACAAGTTCATTCTGGGTGCTGTTGACTACCAGCGCTGCAGTGAAGGACACCCCACACTGTATGGGATCAACAGCCCAGCAGGGGGCCAACAAACACCTGACCAGACGCCGACGGAGAGCATGGAGCGTCGCTGTTGCTGACTTCCTGCGGTGGCTCCTGACACTGTCAGCATAGAGAAGGGAGACTGGAGTCCCCTTCCTGATGCTGACTTCTGCTGACCAGATCATCCCCAGGTGCTGGAGTGGAGGCACACCCAGCTACTCCATCCCAATGTTTCCTCAGTTAGACCCGCAATGACATCCACACCAGGTGTCGGACGTGAGGGGAGGGTCCTGATTCCATGATGAGTTCCAATCAGGGGCACGCTAAGCATAGCATCATCATCTTTCCGTCTTGATGTTTCTGAAACAAATTATGTTTCAGAAAAGGAGGGGAAAGGAGGGTGTTGATATAAGGAGGGTGCGTTCAGTCACCTTCCATCCAATCGGTACGGAGGTCAAATATTCAACCACGATTCTTTACAGCAGCGGCAGCCGAGCGGGCGCACAAATTTGACATCATGGGAGCGCTGTGGTCAGCTGCGGTGACATACTACTGCCTAACAATGAACCAGCAACGATCTGAGATTTGGTCCCCAGAGACTTTGTTTCCAGATTAGACGATAGTGAACAAGGAACTTTCAAAAATCGGGACTTCAGACAGAGTTGAGATTAGGTATAAGGTTACTTGTGCAGTTTTGGATTAGAAAGTTAAATTTATGAGTTGATCTGTTTTCTTCTGATTATACATGGTTATGTTATGCTATTCTTTGATTTAGAGTTTTTTTTTTCCTTCCTGTTGCTTCTGATTTGTTTTTTGTTTTAAAAGTTAGTCACTAATTACTGAATAAAATTAGCCATATGAGCGACAGTTGTGATAAGAAAATATTTTTTTTTACAAGATAAGGAGTCAGATGAGGTCAAAGAAAATGAATTGTTTGTAAAATCATGTTTGTTTCTTACAATTTTTGTAGCTGATGTTTACATTTTTGGTTGTATTTTTATGTTCATGTAATTCATCCATCCATCCATCCATCCATCTTTATCCGCTTATCCGGTATCGGGTTGCGGGGGCAGCAGCTCCTTTCCCGAGTCACATTAACCAGCTCCAACTGGGGGATCCTGAGGCGTTCCGAGGCCAGGTTGGAGATATAATCCCTCTACCTAGTCCTCCCAGCTGGACGTGCCTGGAACACCTCCCTAGGGAGGCTCCCAGGAGGCATCCTTACCAGATGCCCGAACCACCTCAACTGGCTCCTTTTGACGCGAAGGAGCAGCGGCTCTACTCCGAGCTCCTCTTGGATGACTGAGCTTCTCACCCTATCTCTAAGGGAGACGCCAGCCCCCCTCCTGAGGAAACCCATTTCGGCCGCTTGTACCCTCAAGACAAGACATTGTTTTCAGTAACATTTATAGTATTTTCACACCAAAGGAGTGAAAAAGGAGGGATTGTTGAGTTATAAAAAGTTAAAAACAATGTTGTGAAAACAATGTAAGTATGATGGAGCCAGGTTAGGAAAGTATACATATCTCTGTCCCTCACCTTCTCCCTCTTTTCCTTTGACTCTAAGAATTGATCAGGTCAAGTCTGGCATTTAACATATGGAAAGGAGCCTCTTGCTACACACCAAAAGGTGGCCTCCTGTCTCCTGCTCCCTGGGGTCTTTAGGCTAGGACAATACAATGTTGATTAAACTGTGTTGATGTTAGAATTTTACAGTTACATGATAGAACCTTTTTGATCTGTGACCAAAAACGACCTCAAAGGGGTAGAGTTTAGAGTCAGGTCCTTCCTCATTGGACAGCGAAGATGCGCCAGCATGTTGCCATGCCAATGACAGGCCAATGAGATTGGATTTGAATGCACCGGGTGAAAAGGAACCGCCCCCAGGTGCAGGGGATAAATGGGTGTAATTTAGGAATATCAGGACTGGTTTTCATGTGTCTCCATCAGGGGGGAGCATGGATCCAATCCGCTGTCAGCTGCAGTGTTATCATGTTGTTGTTTGTCGTATTGTCTTTGTCTTATCACCTTCATCATTCTGTTTCCATTAAACCTTTTCTTAATTCTCAATTGGACCCGAGCCTCCTTCCTCAGAGATCCAACAAACACAAAGTTAGAAAATTCGAACAGTATCAATATTATATATGTATTATATATATACAGTATCTATGTATACAGTGTGTGTGTGTATATACACACACACACACATACACTCACCTATCTTGCGCTTGTAATGCCCCCTATTGCTGTATGTATATCAAACTGTCTGGGTATATCTGGGGCACTTATCTGAACATACCCTGTGAGTTTTGTGATGATTGACTTTACGGTTGCTGATTTGTGTTAATTTATGTCCAGAGCCACGCCCCTTTCAAAGTTCATTGACCAATAACTTGAAAAGTAATTGAGATATGGACATTCTTTATACAACTTGTAATAAGCTGGATCCATTGATGATTCACTGAAAGTTTGGTGGCAATCGAAGCTACGGTGTAGGACGAGATTTCAAAAATGTGTTTTTCAAAAAATTCAAAATGGCCTTAATCGTATTTGAGGCTTTTTTATAGATCACATTAAGCTGCACCTGTGTGAGGAATTTCAAGTCAATCGGACATACAGTGTGGGGGGGCGTGGCCTTTCAAAATTTGCATTTTGAAGCCAATTGGGTGCATATTTCTATAGAAGCACATGCACACCGTTTCCAGTTATCCCGCCAACTTTCATGTTTCTAGCTCATTCCAGCTCACGTGAATTTGAGCCGCCGCTGCAGACAACATATAATAGTAATGACTAGAAAAGTCCGCAAGAAATTTTAACAGTGTACCTACTAATTGGTACACATCCAAATAGCAATAACACTTAATGAAAAAATAATAAAAGTGTTAAGGGTCTTAACCATTCAGAGATAGACATTTTAAAAACCTATTTAAGACCTTTCTAAGAGAATACAATTGTTTAACAATAGCAATAGGGAATGGATGGATGGGCTTAAAAGACACCACAAATGCATACAGGTCAAGACCAGAGTACAGAGTAGTTCCACTTACCGATTTTTTATTTCTCACAATGTATACTTCCATATTTTGAAAAAAGAGCAAAATGCTACTAAAAACCAGGTATGATGGGAAGAAAACAAAGAGAGAAAACAAACTCAACTACAAGGAATTAGTTACATTACAATTATGGGTGGCCGTGAAGGTCAGGGGCCTCGACGGACCAGACCCGGGTGGCAGAGGCTGGCTCTAAGATAAGAAGCTACCTGCCGAACTCATGCTCGTCGTCCCTCCATGCCCTAGTATGTGACACCCTCCCCCGTTCTCTCGCCACTTCTTCCAAGGGCCATGTATCATTTCTCTATAATCTCTTTTCACCAACAAATGATTCATCCGCAAATAAGAGCAGAGCCGACTGGGAAACCAAACTCCAGATAAGCATTTTGGATGTTCTATGGAAAAACGCTTTGGAAGCTGTTAACTCCTCCTCTAGCTGTGCCAGACTCTCCATTATCCAATTTAAAGTACTCTATAGACTGCACTATAGCAAAGACTAACTCTTCAAACTTTATCAAGATAGGACTATTGAAGCTTGTGACAGATGCTCTCAGACACCATGCAATCTGACACACATGATCCTGACATGCCTTAAATTGTCTAACTATTGGCAATCATTTTGTAAATGTATTTCTGACATCCCAGGTATATCTGTTAGTCCTTCGCCACTGATAGCTATTTTTGAGGTGCCTCCTGATGAACTTGTGACCCTATCTTTGAAGAAAAGTGTTAAAGCTTTTGCGTCCTTGATTTTGCGCAGAAAAAAAATCCTTCCAGCCACCTTCCTTTAAATCCTGGCTATATGATATGTTATTCCTACTAAAACCAGAGAAAATTTAATTCAGCCTCAGAGGCCGTCCCGAGAAGTTTTACTCACACTGGAAACCACTACTTGATTATGTTGATAAACACAACTAATAATCATAAGCATAACCACATTTCACATGGTCCACCGACCCCCAAATATGACTTCCACGGGCAGCAGACAGCCTATGTTACATCCTCCTATTTATTATTAGGTGTCCAAGCCCGAGGATGCGTGCACCGCCGGTATTGCATAGCAATACGCGATTCACACAGCAGGGCTGTGGAACCCTATTGTTTTCCTACGGTTTTTTCCTCCTTCTTCATTATTCTTCCCCGCATAAAAGTGGTGCTGCAGCCTAAAGCGTACATGGTGGCGACGCGCCATTTTCAGGACTGGTCCAAAACTCCGCAAAGACCTCTGACAAAAAAATTACCCACTTCCACCACTAGGTGGCGCTATATCAGAGAAAAAGCACGTTTGGCCCTATAACTCCCAAACTGTACATCGCCCATTTCCGCCCGGACTTTTATGCCTGAAAAATTGCGATTTATCAAAAACAAACTTTTTCGAACTCCTCCTAGACCGTGCAATAGATCTGCACGAAACTTGGCACATAGCATCTCCAGACCAACCTGACAAAAAGTTATATAAAGATTTTTTATAGAATAAAAATTGTGCATATTACGGGCAAACAAATTTGTGGAGCTAACTATGAAAAAACTGACTTTGCCATATCTTGGCCAAAATAAATGCTGTCAAAGCCAAACTTTAGAATATTCCTTGGCATGACCCTCTGAGGCTCTGAAACAAATTTCACAAACATTGGCCACCAGGGGGTGCCACAAATACAAAAACCTGTATTTCTCGTGAACAGACTTTGCCATATCTCGACCAAAATAAATGCTGTCAAAGCCAAACTTTAGAATATTCCTTGATATGAAACTCTAAGCTTATAAAACGACTTTCACGAACATTGGCCACTAGGGGGCGCCACAAATACAAAAACCTGTATTTCTCATGAACGTACTTTGCCATATCTTAGCCAAAATAAATGCTGTCAAAGCCAAACTTTAGATTAATTTTTGCCATGACCCTTTGAGGCTCTGAAACAAATTTCACGAACATTGGTCACTAGGGGGCGCTAAAAATACAAAAAGTTTATATCTCATGAACCGCTCATTCGATTTTTACAAAATTTGATGGGTACCATCTAGGGCCACTCCTGAGGTGCCCCTTACAGTGGGGTACTGATTGTTCCAAGTGGGCGTGGCCTACGGGCCAACGTCTGGATTAACCACTCCACTAAAGTGAATTACTTGAAATTAACAGGGTAGATGTAGAAAGCCCAGAGTTTCATCGTGCTATTAATCCGTACCGTTACGTGCGCCTCTCCGTATTTCCCGACATCTTCCTCTCCCGCCGTTTCGCTTCGGTTCCTCTTTCGTGCGCTCCGCTGGTCGTGGGCGCCGACTTGCACGGGGTGGCTTGGACCCCGTTGAAACTGCGTGCAGTTCTAGTTCTTATTACTATTATTATTTCTTGTCGATTTTTATTTAGTTATTTGTTGATTTTTATTATTTATTATTTTTCCCACAAGTACGGACTGTTGTCTAAAACCAATCAGAGTATATTAACCTGTTGTTATTAAGGGTCTCCGGGATGGGTGGGATAGAAAAATGAATATGTGACTCTGTGGATGTATTGTTTACTGCAACTGTGAATCAATAAAAAATATTTAAAAAAGAAGCTAACTGCTATCCATCCTCAACTAGCATCTCTGAATGCGAGCCTTGGCTCACTCAGATCTAACGTGAATTACCTAAAAACTACCTTTATTACTAAAACTACTACTTTTTTGGGAGATGGAGGTGGAGCTGGCAGACATGGAGGACAGAAACCGGAGATGCAACATCTGCATTGTTGGGCTGAAAAAGGGGCTGGAAGGTGCTAATGCTATCCAGTATCTCTCACGCTCGCTGCCTAAGCAGCTCCTGACTGATGGATGTTCAGATCGAGTTCATGAGAGTCCACCAAATTTACAGTGATAGCCCAAAGAAGAATACCACTACCAGTCGCACGTCAATTTTCAACGTGCTTTGTTACACAACCAGTCATGTGATTCTATAGACTGCGCGGAAATCTCATTAAAACGAATGTTTTGTGGGAGGCCGATAACAGCCCCACAAAGGGAACAAAGGGGAGTTCATCGTCTAAAAGACATTTCTTGGTGAGGTTGGCTTGTTACCCTTCTCTGACTTACAAAATGCATTCAGTCTGCCACGCTCCTCTTCTTTTACCTTCAGTTAAGGTCGGGAGTCAAGGCATAAGGTGTAACCTGATAGAGGGCTCTGCTCATCCATCTTATACGGAAGTTATGTACCATGCAGCCTAAAAATTGTGGTATGGTATCCAGGCTTTATCAGTTTTTAATGATGATCTGGCCGTTCTGCCCTTCCTATCGAGAGGATCTGTGCACATGATTGCTCAGACTGAGTGTCGATCTTGACTGGCATTATGTATGGTCTAACATTCCAGAAGTAAGACGCAATCCAGACCATCAGCAGAGTCATTACAATTTCATTCATAGGACATATCTCACCCCCGTGAAAATGCACCACATGAAAATAATTGACAGCCCTTTGTGCTCTTTCTGCCCAATTAAAAGCACAAGGTACACATCTTCACATGTTCTGGGAGTGTTCTCCCGTTGGTCAGTTCTGGAACTATATTATTATTATACTATATATCCAAAATATCTGCCTTGACTAATGTTACTGTGCCTGTTACTGTCAATGTCGTGATTCTGAGTGAAACTGTCAGCCTTTCAGCTCTCTGAAGCCCAAAAACGTGCTGTGTTTGCTGGACTTATGCTAAGAAAGGGATTGCACACAACACAATGTAGCTCACAAAAGATGTTTTTTTTATAAATTAAACCACCCAACAATATATAAGCCGTCAAGTACAGCTGAAATGGTTAGCAAATTAAACACAAAACTGTTTGGATCGTTTCCATTTCCAGTTTCTAAAATGTGAGGATTTTTCTGCATTGAGTACTTTTACTTTAAAGATTTCAAGTACAATTTCCTATACATACTTTTACTTACGTAAGTAACATTTTCAATGCAAGACTTTTACTTGTAACATAGTATGTTTACAGTGTGGTATTAGTACTTTTACTTAAGTAAATAATCTGAATACTTCATCATCACCATAAGCGAAGTATATCTACGTGTGAAGTATTACATTTTGACCCAGATTGCTTCTCATATTCAAAAGCATTTGGACCTGCGCTCATAATAATGCAAGTACAGTGCCACAATGTTTCAATGTATTTCTTTTTTTGTGTTTCTACAGTTTAAAAAGAACTTCAGACCGGCCAGAGCTGTAAAACCACCCAGAGTTAACCGGCCTCAGCATGTCTGTCCTCAGCAGGGAGGTCAACATTGTCCCTACTTAGTCACATCTGTAAATAGTCCTTTATTAGACTTCAGGGGCATTCTGTAGTGCTAACAATCAATGTGATGGTAATGATATGACATGACCATTCTTTAGAACAGTTGTTGTCTAAACAGATTAATGAACTATATGGTTAATGTATTGCACAGAGGGTTTGTTTGTTATATTTTGAGTCAGCAGCGTGCCTAATGTGCTCAACCCCAGAAAGGTGTCTCACTTCTTGCTCATTTCCTTTTTTATTTAAATTTGTGTTGTGTTTGCAGAAAAGCATTAATAGCTGGCTGATGTTGGGTGTACAGGTGCAACGCGTGTGAACAGTGTTAGTGAATAAAAAAGTGCAGAGTAAGCTTTTTTTTAGATCAAATTTTAATAATATAATTAACACGCAATACAGTGGGACATAGGAATGCATCCCAGGACCAAAAAAAAAACACAGAGAGGAATGAAGGGGAGGTGGGACCCAACAAAAACACAACAGCAGGACCAGAGTTTGCAGCTCACCAGTTGGACACACATACAGACACACACAAATACACACAAACAAACAACAGACATTGAAAGAGAGACGGACACAAGACACACAGGACCAAACACATGCACATACCCTCCTTATCCAGGAAGAAAAGAAAATCCACCACAAACTGACATTCACATTATATTTCTTAGTATTGCACCATTCAGGCTTAATGTCTTGATGCTCGGATTTCTATTTTAGGGAGACAACTTTCAACAACACAATGGCAGTTGTTGTCAAACTGGATTATGACATGACAAATTATTACTATTGTGAGACCTCACAAGGTGATGCGTGATGCAATTACAGTTATAATGACAATGTGAATGTTAATTGAGCCCAGAAACCTTCTGCTATTACAGTATCCTGCAGGCATTACAGGGCTCCGTACTGCAACCAAATGGTTGCATTTTGCGACCAAAATTAGAGAGCGAGTGAATTTTACATCCAATTGCACATGTGCAACCAGTCAATTTGCCCCAACTATTTTTTTTATATACGTTTTTAAACGTTGAAGGGGTGCGTCAATGAATCCGGAATCTGTGGCAGGCTAATGTGTGGAGGGGGAGGGTCCTAGAGATAATCAAGCACGCGTAAACGTCTGTGGGAAGGAGACAGATATCACAAGCAAACTAACAGGCTCGTGAACTGTGCCTGACCTGTAAAGTGGACAAAATTAGGCGTTAGCAGCAGGGGACGGTGAAAAAAATCTGCTCTCAAGTTGGACAGTTTACAGCTGTTTCTAGCAGCGACAACTGAAGATAGACTTTAACAGTATCTTTTTACAGGAGAAAATAAAGTATACCGTCTCCTCCACATGTGCTCTGCTTTCGGGGGCATTATGTGCTTTTCACAAGGTCAGTGGCTCTCATGAGAAAACAAATAGTTGCATAAAGACTTCCTGTAAATAGCTTAACATTGTGTTATTCCAAATGAGATTTGGTGTAAATAGCAGGAGAGTATAGGTCCTGATTATCCTCCACAGCCAGACATGTCAACATAAGAACAACTAAAAACTGTTCTGGCTGCTCCTTTCTGTGCAGTCTGAAGTTTCTTTTTTATGTTCCTGTAGCTTAACATTTCCTTAAAAACCCAATCAGAAAAATCAATGTGAACAATCTAATCTGACCAAGACAGCAAGTGAGATCAGCTTTTAATTCAATTATAATTTAGCCTTTTGACTACTCATTTTTCTCATTATACATATGTAGTTTTTTTTTTTTTTTTATCAGCTCTACTTAAAATTGGCCATTACTTCATGGGATTACCTGCTGCTGACTTCTCATTAATACTACAACGATCAATCGATTAGTAACTATTAAATTATTTGTATAACCCATTAATTGGCTTGAGTCATTTTTCATAAAAAAAGGAAATAAATCTTGGATTCCAGCTTCTTGAATGTGAATGTTTTCTAGTTTCTGCACTGCACTGTGACAGTAAACATAATACATTTAAGTTGTGGACAAAACAAGGATGAGGATGTCACGTCTTGTGCTTTAGGTAACACTGAAATTGATTTCTGACAACTAATACAATAATGGAGAAAATATCTATAGGACTAATGACAGCAATAAAATAACTCTTAGCTGCAGGGCCCCTTCTCACCTCCGTTTGTCACTAATGGAAAAGCCCGCTCCAACTGTTTCTGGGTAAAAAACAAACGGCAGCTCTCACAGTGCAGACACTGCTGCGCCATTAAGATGTCTTACGTTCTATTCCAAAGAGTAAAAAAGTGATTTTACATGTTGTTTGTTCCCAAACAAATGATTTATGAAAATTCAGTTTTTTATGAGGGTTTTTTTATCTGTAGTCTACTCAAATATACATACTTACTGTATATTCATCCGGTGACCTTATTAAAGAGCAACATTTCTCTCCATTCTTACCCATCCTTGATTTCTTTGTTCATCTCTTTCACTTTTCCTTCAAATTGTGTTTAATCATTTTCTGCAGGAATGGGTCGAGTTTCAAAACAACGCCAAGGAAATTCCCCCAGATGTGGAGCAGGGTTTGGATGTTAGTTTACTTTCAGTTTTGCTGTCCGATTTGCTGTCCGATCATTCAATAAAAAAACCCTCCCTAAAACTATTCAACTGTTAAGAGGGGTTCACTGTTCAGTAAACCAACCAGAATTGGCCACAAAATTCATGATCCAATCACAGCATGACATCCTGCTTTAGATGTCTTCTCTCCTTGCTATCAGCTGTCTTTTCAGGCAAACGTGCAACCCTCTCCCTCCCCTTCCACCTCGGGCATCAGCAACCAACGGCAACACGAGTCCCTTTCCGGGTCTCCTGGTTCCCTCGCCACCATCACCAGTATCTAGGCTCCGTCGGGGGATATGTCTGACTTCTCTACCCCTTAAAAATATTTTTGACAATGGAGTCTAATACCCAAAGACTCTGTACATTTATTATTATGTATACATGTAGAATAACTCTTTGCATATCTGCAACAAAATCTCTTCTGATGTAAATGTAGTGGGGCTGATAGTTTCGTTAAGAAATCAGAGCAACTAAATCCATTCAGATTACAGATCCTTCACAGTCTGTTGTCTATTAACATTGGCAAATGCATGTAGTAATTTGACAGCTACTCTGTCTTAATTAAAACAACTGGAGGCTGTGTACTAGCTGATATATGAGTCTGATAACATTTTATTAAATTGGAATCTGACCTAACAGGATGTGAGTGTTTCTGTGACTTCTTTTTGGAGCCAGTGGAGTCGCCCCCTGGCTGGAAATTAGATAGAATGCAGGTTTAAGGAACTTCTTCATTGACTTCACTGCCTGGAAGCTTCGTCCATTATGTTTACAGTCTATGAGCTTGACCCACACTGGGGATTAAAAATCAACACAAAGCCTTTCATGTCACTCAATTAATTCTGTATTATAAAAAACATGCCATCAACAGTAAATGTTATATTGTAGAGGCCTGTGAAAGGAGTGATTGATGTAATATGCTGGCTATACTGAGATGTAATATGCTGGATATACTCTGATGTAATATTTTTTGGCCTTTTCCACCTTTATTAGATAGGACACCTAGGTGAGAAAGAGGGGAAAGACAAGCAGGAAATCATCACAGGTCAGATTTGAACCTTGAACCTCTGCATCGAGGCATAAACCTCAAAATATATGCGCACTTGCTCTAACCACTGAGTCAACCCAGCCACACTGTGAAGTAATACGCTTGAAATACTGTGATGTAAAATGCTGGATATACTGTGATGTAGTATGATGGATATACTGTGATGTAGTATGATGGATATACTTTGTGTAGATTATATGTAACAGTTAAGACTAATTGAACATCTCTTGAAATAAAGTAAAAACAAGCGTTTCCACATCTTTGATCTAATGCAGCACACCCCCGCCCACACACAGCTGATGAAGACCAAGTAAGTAACAGTCAGTTTCCTTTGTAAACCACACTTTTCTTTTTAAGCGTTCGCGTGACATTCAGCCTGTCAGTCAGTTGAGTAGCCTAAGAGTACCCTGCCTGCAGCCACGCTTGCAGGATGAAGGCCAACTGGTGGAACTGTGTGTTGGGATTACTCTGCATGCCTGCTAACGTAATGCTCAGCACCTGGACAGGTGAGTGTGTGTGTGTGTGTGTGTGTGTGTGTGTGTGTGTGTATACAGATGGATTGTTTTTGGTTTAATATCCAAAACAATACAGATATTTTGAATGGGAGTGTGAGTCATCGGTTCCTATTTGTTTGCAGCCTCGTCCTGTTTTCACCCTTTGAGCAAAGTATCTGAAAGCAATGGTGGTAAAATGACTCATTGATTTTACCAATACAAGTAAAAGAAGTACCAATACAACAATGAATTACAAGTAAAAGTCCTTTATTCAAAATTGTACTTAATTAAAAGTATTTTTTAAGGTTATTTTGGGGCTTTTTGGCCTGGACATGCAGCACAGGGCCAGGGGGTGTACTCAACCTGGGATGTTGCAGTTCAGGTTGCAGTGCAGGTGCATGGTCAACAAGGTGTGCTAGCAGAGCACCCTGAATTAGAAAAGTATTTCAACTATTTCTGCAGAAAAATATTGCCTAAGACTGATATATGTAATGTTATCTCCATAAATGGAGACTTGAGGTGAGGCAGTCAGTAACAATTCATTTTTTCCTGACAGTTTCACAAATTCCCTCATCCATCTCTTTAATGAGAGTCAACTCATCTGCTAAGATCACATGCTCCACATCCTTGCCTGATCCCATGGGTTTGTACCTGAAGAGTGGCTTTCATGACATAAGGGACATTGTGTTCTTGTCCTTGGAGAATGGACTAGTGACCAAGAATACTACAGATCCAGAATTTATAGGCCGAATTAATGTAGCTCCAGACCAGCAGATGAAGGAGGGCTACGGGTTTACCCTGCAGCTGTCTCTGCTGGGGCAGGAGGACACAAACGTGTATTCCTGTAGCTGGAAATACTTCAAATTAGAGACGGCAAATATTGAAACGCTGCCCAGCAATGGCACCGTTATTATTGTCAAAGGTAAAAAGAACCATTTGAGCTTAAACATGCACACACACTGTACATTCATATAAAAGGCTTTAACTAAGTTGTTGTCCTTGATTTCCACACAGAGAGTGATCCACATGAACAATGCAGGGATCACATTTGGGATCTTGTCTTGATTGCCTTTAGTGTGACAGCATTCACTGTCCTTTTGTTCCTCTTCGTTAGAGGGATTGTGAGACGCAAACGAGTAAGTACTACTAGTACTACCCATCTAGGCCAAAATTCACACATGCAGTACATGCATATTGCACTTGCACATGCATGCACAACGTGACACCGTGTGATGTGTGTGTGTGTGTGTGTGTGTGTGTGTGTGTGTGTGTGTGTGTGTGTGTGTGTGTGTGTGTGTGTGTGTGTGTGTGTGTGTGTCAGAGATGCTCACAAGTCTCTGAGCTAGAGTCCAAAACAAGTCTCAAGATTAGCATTCAGTGCTTCTTTTGACTGGGCCTTGTTGTATGAAGATTTTAAAGCCAAGGCTTATTATGACAACAGCTACTGGTGCTGTCAACATGTTTGTTGTCCCCTCTCACGTGTGGTGGCACACAGCAGACACATTGCATATTACGTGTTACATAGGTAGGTCATAGGTTACGCAGGCAGGTTGCAAACTCTGGCCTCCTGAGTGGAAGTCCAGTGTTTGTGTGATCCTATCCCCCCCCGACCACCTGCACACACACATACTGTACATACATACATACAGTATATAGGCCTATGTATGCCTAGGTATATTACGCATTTTCAAGTGAACAGTGGTGGAATGTAAGTACTACTCAAGTACTGTACTTAAGTACAAATTTGCTATACTTGAGTCTTTTCTTTTCATGCCATTTTCTTCTTCTACTCCACTACATACAGTGCATCTGACAGCTTTATTTACTTGTTACTTTAAAAATTAAGATTTGCACACAACAGACATGTAGCTTATAAAATATGATGTTTTATTATAAATTACATCACCCAATAATATATAGGCCATCAAATCCAGCTGAAATGGTTAGCCGATTAAGCACACAACTTTTTGGATCATTTCCAGTTTCTGAAATGTGAGGATTTTTCTGCATTGAGTACTTTTACTTTTAATACTTTAAGTACATTTTCCAGATTCCATACTTTTACTTAAATAACATTTTCAATTCAAGACTTTTACTTGTAACATAGTATTTTTACAATGTGGTATTAGTAATTTTACATACTGTAAGTAAATGATCTGAATACTTCTTCCACCACTGCAAGGGAAGTATATCTACGAGTGAAGTATTACATTTTGACCTAGATGGCTTCTGATCTATGCAAGCATATGGACCTAGTGTCATAACAATGAAAGTACAGTGCCACAATGTTGCAATTTATTGCTTTTTTGTGTTTCTACAGTTTAAAAACAACAAAGAACAAAAGCTCCAACACAAACATAAAAGATACAACTCAAACCGAAAGCCACGACACAATTACATAAGCGACAACAGAACTAAGTGTGTTTTTGGCTTGTCTGTTTGAAGTCAGAAACATGGTTTCCACCTCACTTAATTATGGTTACTGGTTACTGTCGCCATGTCATTGTCACAAATAAGCCATTTTGTTCAATATCTTTTTTATATTCATATGTATAAACTCTACCATTTAAGCTACGAAGCTACAGCGAAAACGTTGTCTAAATGGTGCCCAGCGTCTTTACTACTACTAGTTTTACACTACTTTTTGGAATCCATGTTCAATAACCCTCATTTATATAGAATTATGCCTAATATTAAAAAAAGTAAAGATTGTGAATTATTTTGACTAATAGTTAAGATCAGAGGAATGTACAGATGAGTTTAGTCAGGAATGAAAGTGATCAATTGTATTTGCAAAGAGCGTTGTATGTAATCCATCCATTTTTTGTATTCATTTAGTTAAAAAGAAACCCATATTTCAGATATAGACATATTGACCCGAGGACAACCGGAGGGTTAAAGCCATGTAAAAGGGGTTGTTCATAGACTGTATATCACCATTTGTACAGTCTATGGTTGCATGTCCTTAGTCTTACCCTAAAAATAGGTACACACACACACACACACACACACACACACACAGTATACATTCATATAAAAATACAAAGATATTGAACAACTTTGCTTATTTGTGACAATCAAATAGTGACAGTAATTATAATTAGCAAGGAACCATGTTTCACTCACATCTCAAATATACAAGAACTTTCCTCCAGCTCATCCGCCGGCTCTGTTTGTCAACAACACGCTCACTTCCGTTGCCACTTATGTATTTGTGTTGTAGCTTATGTATTTGTGTTGTGGCTTTTGTGTTTGTGTTGTAACTTTTGTATTTGTGTTGAAACGTCTCGGCCACCGCAATCGAAGCATATGGATCTACGCTCATAATAATGCAAGTACAGTGCCACAATGTTTCAATGTATTTCTTTTTTTGTGTTTCTACAGTTTAAAAAGAACTTCAGACCGGCCAGAGCAGTAAAACCACCCAGAGTTAACCGGCCTCAGCATGTCTGTCCTCAGCAGGGAGGTCAACATTGTCCCTACTTAGTCACATCTGTAAATAGTTCTACTTTAGACTTCAGGGGCATTCTGTAGTGCTAAGAATCAATGTGATGATAATGATATGACTATGACATGACCATTCTTTAGAACAGTTGTTGTCTAAACAGATTAATGAACTATATGGTTAATGTATTGCACAGAGGGTTTGTTTGTTATATTTTGAGTCAGCAGCGTGCCTAATGTGCTAAACCCCAGAAAGGTGTCTCACTTCTTGCTCATTTCCTTTTTTAATCCAAATTTGTGTTTTGTTTGCAAAAAAATGATAAGCTACCACATCCTGGCTGACGTTGGGTGTACAGGTGCAAAGCGTGTGAACAGTGTAAATGAATAAAAAGGGCAGAGCAAACTTTTTTTTCTTCAATACAGTATGTTGCATTGTAGGTAGGCTTAAACTGTTGACTTTTGCAGGATACTTATTCTACTTTGTAAATAAATAAATAATTTGAACTTTTTTAACCAGTTTCTGTCTGAATTTATATGTGCATTAAATCTACGTTTTTTCCAGTTTTGCAATTCCTTTGTAGAGTCTTGAAATAGTAATAAAAACCAACCATCCTTATACTGGAAGAAAAGAAAATCCACCTCAAACTGGCATTCACTTTCAGTCCTAATGTCTTGAAAAATAACTAATTCATTTAAAAAGCATCTAAAGGTGACCAGCAGAGCAGCCAACGTTACATTTAGTTCGGATTGGCGATTGGATTGATTTGATATGTGTCTTACATATTATGTGTAGGCCTTCTTTGACATTACCCACCGCAGTGGTGAGGTCATCACTACTCAACCTACAGGAATTTTCATAGGTTCAGCAGCCAGATTCGCAATTTTAAAGCATTTATAGTTATGCCAACTCATTAATCAATAATGAATAATGAATAAATAGATAGGCGGATCAGAAGACTTGCCAAACTCCAGAACCTCTGATGCTTATTATTAATCACCCTGAGTTCACTTAAAAAGTTAAAACTGCCAGCTCACTGAATTCTTGGTGGTTCATTATGCTTTTTGATCATTTCTATTTGATGAAGTAAACACCTGAGATGCCACATGCTGTTACAGCTCCACGAACAGAAACCCTAAGCCTAACATTAATTTGTTTGATAAAATGTTTGATTTAGTTCATCATAGGGTTAACAATAACAACAATAACTTTATTCCACAACATAATAATGCTGCTTTTTCAAACAGTGGTCACTGCATTAATCTTATAATCAAGCTATGCCGAATAAAGGCTCTTTCATCAAGCAGCCTCCTACAACTTTAAGTCTCTTTACAGCCATCTGAAGGCAGCAGCTATCTGTTCCATCTGCAGTCTAACTGAAGTCATTGGTCACTGTCAAGCCACAATTGCGCACAGCACAGCTGGTTAAATGTTGTGCAACAAGCATTAGACTTTTTGTAAAATAACCACAGCAACGTCCCTGCCCATGCGCACAGCAAACTTATTGAATTATTTTACACACTTTCATCTGCACAACAGGCGTGTTTAGACAGAATCACGGAAATTTGTGAAACCCTTAAAACTTCTCCTTGCTCCTGATCTCTCCCTTTGCACAAATGTGCCACATGTAGGCTATATGTATAATAACATGTATAATTCACAGGCACAAGTTCAACTGGTGTTGTTTAGGCTACCTGTGAATACATGTGTAAATATGCAAATATAAATATTTTTTTTTAAATGAAGCATAAACATGTCAAATAAAACAGTTTAGACTGAGATTTGATATCTGTCTTTGTATGCTACTTTAGAATTGATTTCATTTTGGATCATGTTGTTTTTTGCTGTAATATTTCCACTCAAGTTTCAACTAGCCTATACCAGCTTTAAATTCTGAACATTATTATCCGCAGGCACGTAGGATGTTTCGCGCATAGGTATCAAAAGAAGCCTAAGTATTTCAGTTACAAATAAGCTAGTTATTCTTTGCGTGAGAAAATAAAACGTGTGGCGTGTGGCGTGTGACTGTCAAAGCGAATTGGCCAAGCAGCTCTGTTTACAGTACATGCGGAACCTTTGTGCTGAATTGTCAGTGTTTCACGGACTGTCTTGGGTGTAACACCTAGTGCAGCCTTGAAAAACAGTCTGTTGATGATACAACTGTTATAACTGTGATAAATGGAATATTGGGACAGATAAAGAAACGCGTACATGTAATTAACTGTTAGCATCAGTAACGTTAGCTAAGCTATTGGCGACCACGTAGCTAGCCCAGGAAAGATAAACCTTGGCCTTTGCTCTCTGTCCTGCTGGCTGTCCAAAGCTCTTAAGCAGAGGCAGCAATGTGGAGCTTGTTACTAAATACCAGGAAAACCACTCAGTGGGATTAACTATTTACTTTTTGAAGCCACAACGTTTGTTTTTAGCTAGGGAAGAAAATGAGCGGCCATAAAATGATGTTTTCCGGGTTGAAGTTGTGGACTAAAGGAAGAAGTCATGCGTGGATAAACCGATTTCATAATGGTGAGGTACTTTGAAACCATAACGTTAAGTTGTGTGTTAACCCTTATTATGTCTAGTGCATTCAGTGTTCGCCTTTCTATATGGAGGCAACATGTGCCAAACCCAGTAAAAAAAGTTAAGTTGCCTTCCGACAGAGCTGCATACTTGCTTGAAACTATGAGACACCAGTAGACTTTGCTTGGCGATTATATACTGTATATACAGTATAAATACACCAGCACCTTGTATAGTGCACTTCACACTACACAATTCAATTCAATACGATTTTATGTATAGTATCAATTCATAACAAGAGTTAGACACTTTACAGTTAGAGTAGGTCTAGAGCACACTAGACAGTTGTAACACAAGTATGATGTGTTCCAACAAGTTTATTATTTCCTGTTTGCTGCAATGTTTTATTTTTTATTTATTTTAAAAAATATATGTTTATTTCAGATCATCATTGGGTATAGACTGCAGTTGTTCATTGTTTTTCTATTTTCATATTCATACAATAACATCAATTAAGTAGCAACTGAGAACATACAAGTGTAATTATTTGGCAGATTCTGAATACATCATGTACAGACACAGAAGCAAATATGAAGACTTATGTTAAGAGACAAAAGAGCAAACTGGGAGTTAAAAGAGAGAAGAAGAATTCACTTTGAAACCACCGCAATTTCAGTATCAATAGTATCAATATATGTGACCCCTCATCCTACAGCTTCTTCCCTCAGCCACCTTAAATGTTTTGTTTGTTTGCTGCAATTTTAAAGAGGATCTCTCATTCACCCTCTGCTGAATTTTCAGGTATGAATGGACGTGGGAAGGCTTCTTTTTCCACTTGCAGCCCAAAGGTGTGTATTGTTGGAAGCGGTCCAGCAGCATTCTACACGGCACAGAGTTTGATCAAGGTATTTCCCGTTTTTAGTTATGTTGAAAAATATCTATTGGCGTTAGGATTGGGCTGTATGGATAACACCTTCTATCAAAGTATACTGACACCTGACAAACTAAGGTACTTCAGTATTTACATACACTACAACACTTTATGAAGATACAATATTGCCATAAAGCAGTCCTAGTCACTGATTTGAAACATTGCCTACAATGACCTAATACACCAACAACACAACAGTAGCTAACAATGTATTGGCCTATGTGATCCTAGCCTAAGTTAACATAACCACATCTACTTCACAATTATCAACATTTCTTTTATACCTTTACATTAATCTGCAGTAGCACACATACTGGGAGAACAAAGTCTTAGACCATGCTGGTGGACTGCTGTGTTTTCAGCAGGGCAAGGTTATTACCATTATTATTTATTGTGTTTGTTGATGAGGATAAAAACACGTCTAGACTTTAACAGTGGCAAAACAGAGCACATTTATGGCAAAAAAGGTTGAAGACCTTTCAGCTTGGCCAAAATGAAAATAAAGTACCTGCTACATGTATTATTTTTAAACTATTTTCTCTGCTTGTGGTTTCAACATTTTAGCGCACTTCCTTGAAAAACACACCCTGACTGATTGACCCTTGTTTGCTTAACTTTTCAATGCGTGCCTTTTAAATAAATATTCATACTTATAACTGCACAGGCCTCATATTAGTTGGATAGGAAATAATTTGCAGACTGCTTTGTGTAGACCAAGTTGTTGTTTTTGAGTCACCAGGCTAGTACACAATACACATTGATCTCTGTGTGACAAGTTGTCCTAAATATTGCCTAGGTTTTGTACAGATATTTTATTGTAAAGAAAAAGCTTAAATTTCTAAACACATTTTATTGTAAAGCTGGTGTTATTTAAATGTAGTTTTGTGGCTTTTTTTGTGATCAAATATTATTATTATTATTATTATTATTTATTATGCAGTTAACAAACTGTTATATAAGAATGCATCCTAGGACCAAAAACAACACAGAGAGTAAAGAAAGGGAGGGGGAAGACACAACAAAAACACAACAGCAGGAATGGAGCTCACAGCTCACCAACAAAACACACAAAAACAGACACACACAAACAAACAGAGCCAGGATACCATACGACAGGATTTTGGCGTAGCTGACACTATTTATTAGAGAAATTGACAAAAAGAACGTCATGGAGTGGCCATGGTTCTGTCATAGAACTTTCTAACGTACGCCAGCAAACAGACGTAACTGAGTCAAACCATGTAAGAAGGGGCCTGCAGCCGCTTATCTTTCCAGATATTATACTTTTTAGATACTGTCAGTCCCCAATCTGTGAGCATGCGCAAGATGAAAATCCTGTTTTACGAGGATTCACAACACTGCACAAGTCACCATCTGTTTAAAGTTATTACAGGCTGTCTCAACTAGCGGTTAGCCAAATTAGCTGTTAGCTAAAAAAACGCTTTCTACATTCAGTGGTGCGCGGTGGTTTATGGGATGAGTAGTTCCTTTGCTCGAAAATGAAAATATGTCTTGTACCTGTTGACTTTTTTGGGATTTTCTGTTTGTTTTTTTACTCAAAATGATATGTTGTATGTTTATAAGTCATGTGGTAGCAGGGTAGCCTAAGGCATAGTCTAAAACGCTTTATATATGGATTTTTCCAGACATCAATGGGAGGAATAAATGGGAAATTTACTTCCCAAACCCAAGCTGATTTAACCATCCGTCACAGTGGGTTTTATTCAAAGTAACCTCTGATTCATACAAATTAGAATAAAATGTCTGAAAGGTTTTATTTAGGGGTCAGTTCTAACATTGCCTTCTGAAGATTTAATAGCAGAAATATCTGCAAAATGGTCACTGGACCTAGTTTTCATAGCAAGTAAAGGATGAGGTCTAGCGCCTTGGAAATAATAGTGCTGTCTCGTATCTATGAATGAGGAATTCAAATTTCTGTTTCAGAATGTTGTTTGTTTCTTTCTTCACTAGTGATTGTTCTAAATCTATTTCATCAGAAAAATTATTTCGCAACATTGAATCTAATCTGGTGAACTCAGATTCAAGATTTTGCAGTTGAAGTGATCTAGTTTTGCAGTCATTAGAACAGAATAGTATGGTAATGCTCCTAATAAAACCTTTTATCGTGTCCCACAATATCCTGAGGTCTTTTACAGAGCCAACATTAATTTCTGCAAATATCTGGAATTTTGCGTATGAATGGTATAGGATTCATTTTTCAGTAAAGAAGTATTTAAATGCCAGCTGTGTGGTTGTTTGATGTTGTGTGGCTCTTTGAAGTTTTCCAATATATAAAGAACATTATACACCTTGATGCACATTTTTAAATCCATAAAGAACCGGAAACAGAAGACATCTGGGCAATGGCTAAGTCAAATAAAAATAAGAAAATTTAAAGGAACCATGGCATGAACATGTCACTTTATGTGGTTTTTTAACATTAATATGCGTTCCCCCACCCTGCCTATGGTCCCTCAGTGGCTACAAATGGTGATAGGTGTAAACCGAGCCATAAGGTTACCTCCCCTTTCCCTTCTTTGCCCGCCCAGAGAATTTTGCCCACCCATGACAGACTGACATCATGGCTGTCAAAATGGCAAAGTGGCAGTTGGTCAAGGCCACACCCCCAGCCTCCACCTTGCCACCCCTCCCCAAAAGCCACAGCTGCACATGGCTTTCACCTTTGACATCACAAGCTAACATGGAGGTGTCTGGGCCTAATTTGTCTTTAATAATTTTGTGTCTTTTTAATCATGTTTTTTTTATTTTATTCAATAACAAGATTAACATGCTGTACTTAAAAATTATGTTTTGAGCTAAATGTTTAGATATTTCAGTCCAAACCAAAGTGGAGAACCAACAGACCAACCATAGATCAACATTGCCATCCATAGAGACACTTCTAGCATGGCTAAAAATAAAACTTAAGGTATAAGATACACTTGACAAAGCAACAGAACCTGGGAATGAGAAAGGGCTGCACACCCTGCATACTGTTATCAGCTGAGGGTTATACACCAACATGGAGCCCAAAGGCTCCTTGTTGACGCCCATAAATATCCAACACACAGCAAAATAAGCAGAAGCGTGAAAATGCAGGGGCAGGGTCTCTGCACATATGGCCACACACTCCTAGTGGGTCATAAGTGACGAGTGAGAGGTATTACTTTTATGTAAGTCTACACATGTTTTTTGGAACATCCTACATATTATACCTTTTTAAGTCCTGTAACTCAGCCTAAAGGGTCATGTTCTTAAAAGGAGACTTCTTTTCAATCATTGTAAATATCAACATAACATCTGTAATCAAAAAGATTCTGTTTTACATGTTGTGCCTCTCTCCTTTTGTCCTCCCAGGCACGTCAAGATGTTGAGGTGGACCTTTATGAGCGGCTGCCGGTCCCCTTTGGTCTGGTGAGGTTCGGGGTGGCCCCTGATCATCCTGAAGTCAAGGTCCTTGATCCTAAATATATGTGTTTAGAGAACAGACACTATTTGTTTTTTTACAGTACGGACAGGGCTGTCAGCATTTTGAAGTAGCTCACTGTGGTGCAGACTGGCCTTAATAGAAAGTGAGAGTGCCTTCATAATGTTGACATGATTAGTTGGTCTTCTCTGATCTGTGCTGGGATGATTTCTCTACTCAGTTCGTGGTGTGACTATTACTATAACAACTATGTAAGAACTATAAATATAAAAAAAACTCAGTCAAACCGGTTTACTTCAGTACTTGTAGTAGTGCTTGATGAAAGATGAGTCTCAACGTTTGAAGACAGTTTCATTCTGACAGCCGTCAGCCTGCCAGAAAAAAGTCCCTGCCATGTATAATGGAAAATAACCAACATGACGGTTAACTTGACGGTTAACTGGTTGAACTTGATAGGTGATGCAATTACAGTTAAAATGACAATGTTAATGTTAGTTTAGCCTAGAAACTTTCTGCTGTAGAATGGGCCTACGGGGGGGCGACGACACGGCAGTAAGCACGATCAGTTTGCGTACAGTAAAGACAATGAGTCTCTGTTACCTTATTTGACAGAAATCTATATGCAATTGCCTGTTATTTCTGACAATTTGATGAACAAAATTGTCAATAATGCTTGAGTAAGTGAAACCCAAATCAACAAAGCGGAAACCAGGAGTGTCTGACACACAGAATACCTCTATGCAAGAAAAGCGCTGCTACATGTTTAATTATTTACATCAGCAGTTATGAATCTACATCTGTGGTTTTCCGCACATTTCCCTCAGTCTGAGTTCTGCTAGTGTCTTATTAGTTCAGCTACATGTGAGTGAGAAACAAGGAAGTGAAAGAAGTGGAGAGCAGTTCTTTGGAGTGCCGCCAAAGAAAGTTATCAGTCCCCATACAGCTGTTCTCTTTGAGAGTGATCCAACCACCACATAACAAACCCTCACGTTACACCTGTATCTTAATGAAATTGTCCTTTGTGTTATAAGATACACAAACTTGTATTCTTCATTAAATTGACTTAACTGAACAAACAAATCCTGTTATCTTACCTTTTAGACTAAAAATAATTCTGAACCTTCCTTCTCAGAACGTCATCAACACATTCACACAGACGGCCAAACATTCACGCTGTAGCTTCTACGGTAATGTGAATGTGGGGAAGGATGTGAGCGTCGAAGAGCTGCGGCAAGCCTACCATGCAGTCGTACTGGTAAGAACACTAAAACACACAGCTTAAAGTTACTATATGTAACTTTTTAATGTTCCTGAAACTGAATAATTATGTATATAATGATCATTAAAACATCTGTAACAACAAACAAGACTAACAGTGATAAAACCCTATATTTATATAGTTTTTATTAACGCCTGCCTGGGTCAGATTTTTCCTGCAAAGTCACAAAATGATTTGCAGCATGTACACAACGCTACAGTAACACATTCTGATGGGTCACAGATTTCTTTGTACCACCGGAAAAGCCTGTGTTAGGGTATCCAGCCAGGTAAAAAGTAGCAGGAGATTTCTTTATAGGCCTGATTGTATTTAAAATTTATTTGGTAAGATATCAGTTATTGTTATGGCTGATACTGGGGCAGAGCCATCACATGAAAAAAGAAATTAAACAAAGTACAGCTAAAAACTAAAAGGAAAAGTGACAGACGACAGGCAAGAATCCGAGTCAATCTCGATAGGACTTTCAATAGATAACAATTACAGGATTGTAAATAATTTAAAACCGACCCCGGATTGGCCCTCAGGTATGTAATATGTCCATTTTATTCATAAATTAACTTTACAATGCCCAATGGTTGCACGCCTTCCATTTAGCGCTTGTTTTTTAAATTTATTTTCAGTGTTCAGTGTTTGTATTGGCCTACTATTTTCTTTTCCCTTGTCCCCCTGTACTTGTGTAAAATGTCCGTCGGTTTCATGAAATGCGCTATATAAATCTAAGTTGTTACATTATTACAGCAAACTCTTAATGCTTTGGCTCATGACACAGTGACAGTGATACTCGGTTTAGCTCACGAGACATCCAAAGTTACCGTATGCAACACTTAAATGCACATTGTACATTGTTTTCTATCTGAGCCAAATATTCATCGTGACTATATGACCTTCCGGTAATGCTAACTCAGTAATCTACAGTGAGCAATAAAGAACCATAAAGAGAATACCTCTACAACAGCAGGTGTAGGGTTGGTACCTTTGCATCTGAACTAATGTCAGTAACCGACACTGGTACCTGAAATTCGGTTGCCGGTACTCAACCAAAATTCCAAATCTATTTATCCTATTTACGTAGAACACAATATCATTTATGTAGAATATTTTAAACTGACAGAAATTAAATAAAAATAAAAACCCTCACTCTCTCCTCCCAAGCCCATCCCTACAACTTATTAAATTTAATAATTATTCTACTTTTATTCTTGTATTTGTATATTATTCCTATTTTTATCATGACCGTTTTTAATTGCTCTTTAATGTTTCATATAAAGCACTTTGAATTGCCTTGTTGCTGAAAGGTGCTGTAGAAATAAAGTTGCCTTGCTTTACAATCTCAGCCTGTCAGTCGGGCCCCAAAAATAGAATAGCATAGAAACAACTGTTGTGCCTGCTTGTCTCACAGGAAGTGTAACGTCAACAGCACAGTGAATCGTGTTTGTGTGAAATTTTGAAAAACTGCCACTCCTCTGGCGATATCGATGTGAAACAAGTGTGTGACAACATTAAGTCGTTACATTTAACTATTGTGGAGGATGTGGACGTTGTTTACTTCATTAATGGGTTAACTGTGTTAATGGACAGAGGATGGGAATAGGATTTGGTATTCCGTTTCGGATTCAGCCGAATCTTAACCAGTGGATTCGGTATTTGGACGAAACCCAAAAATCAGGATTTGGTGCATCCTTAGTAAAAACAGTGCCGCTTTTGTCCAAAGCAGCCACTAGAATCAACACAAACTGAGAGTTACATATAGCCACTTTAAGTACAGTATGTCTTAACATCCTTATTCATTGCTTTTTGTATGTTTTATGGTAGAGTTACGGGGCAGAGGGAAACAGGAGTATGGGAGTGCCAGGAGAAGACCTGGCCGGTGTGTACCCTGCCAAAGACTTTGTGGGCTGGTACAACGGGCTGCCCAGCTGTCGAGAGGTATGCCTTTAGACTGTGTAAGTCAAGTGAATGTTTCTCAAATGGATAATGCCAGGTGTGAAAACCTCAGCATTAGGCCTGCATGATTTATCTATATAAAATTGCAATCTTTTTTTTTTTTTTATGACTTTGATTATCAGTTCACGAGCCGACTGCATCACAAACACTGCTGTCTTGTGTGAGTTTTAAACATAGACTGTACAGAATAGGTTTTAACGCACTCCCAAGCGCTGCAATGCTCTCCCTTCTCTTCATTAGAGCCTCTATGTTTACAGGCTTGTGGTGATGCCCAATGTGCTATAGGTGCCAAAACAAATCTATGTTTGCTGCTGCTAATTTGTTTTGTTTTGTCATGGTTCATGCGTGCAATAAAAATTATACTTTGTGAGAAAAAAATCGTGGCAGAGAATCGTGATTCATATTTTTCCCCAAATCGTGCAGGCCTACTCAGCATGTGAAATTATCAGATCAGTCATATTTTTCTTTACTTTTGGTTCTACTACTTTATCAGCAAATCTCTGTCTCACTTGATTATCTTTTCCATTCAGCTGAGTCCAGACCTGCGTTGTGAAACAGCAGTCATTCTTGGGCAAGGTAACGTGGCTTTGGATGTTGCAAGAGTCCTATTGGCTCCCATTGACATTTTAAAGGTGAGATAAACACAGCCTTGGTTATTTAAGATAAGTATAAAGTGTGAACATGTGTAACAAAAATGCAAAGCAACCACACAGCATGTTTGTAAATGTATAAAGGTAAATCCAGGTCTATTTGATAACTTTTTTTCAGAATACCTGCCACATTTTATGGTCTTACTGCATGGATATACACTCACCGGCCACTTTATTAGGTACCCCATGCTAGTAACGGGTTGGACCCCCTTTTGCCTTCAGAACTGCCTCAATTCTTCGTGGCATAGATTCAACAAGGTGCTGGAAGCATTCCTCAGGGAGTTTGGTCCATATTGACATGATGGCATCACACAGTTGCCGCAGATTTGTCGGCTGCACATCCATGATGCGAATCTCCCGTTCCACCACATCCCAAAGATGCTCTATTGGATTGAGATCTGGTGACTGTGGAGGCCATTTGAGTACAGCGAACTCATTGTCATGTTCAAGAAACCAGTCTGTGATGATTCCAGCTTTATGACATGGCGCATTATCCTGCTGAAAGTAGCCATCAGAAGTTGGGTACATTATGGTCATAAAGGGATGGACATGGTCAGCAACAATACTCAGGTAGGCTGTGGCGTTGCAACGATGCTCAATTGGTACCAAGGGGCCCAAAGAGTGCCAAGAAAATATTCCCCACACCATGACACCACCACCACCAGCCTGAACCATTGATACAAGGCAGGATGGATCCATGCTTTCATGTTGTAGACGCCAAATTCTGACCCTACCATCCGACTGTCGCAGCAGAAATCGAGACTCATCAGACCAGGCAACGTTTTCCAATCTTCTATTGTCCAATTTCGATGAGCTTGTGCAAATTGTAGTCTCAGTTTCCTGTTCTTAGCTGAAAGGAGTGGCACCCGATGTGGTCTTCTGCTGCTGTAGCCCATCTGCCTCAAAGTTCGACGTACTGTGCGTTCAGAGATGCTCTTCTGCCCACCTTGGTTGTGGGTGGTTATTTGAGTCACTGTTGCCCTTCTATCAGCTCGAACCAGTCTGGCCATTCTCCTCTGACCTCTGGCATCAACAAGGCATTTCCGCCCACAGAACTGCCGCTCACTGGATGTTTTTTCTTTTTCGGACCATTCTCTGTAAACCCTAGAGATGGTTGTGCGTGAAAATCCCAGTAGATTAGCAGTTTCTGAAATACTCAGACCAGCCCTTCTGGCACCAACAATCATGCCACGTTCAAAGTCACTCAAATCACCTTTCTTCCCCATACTGATGCTCGGTTTGAACTGCAGGAGATTCTCTTGACCATGTCTACATGCCTAAATGCACTGAGTTGCCGCCATGTGCCGCCAACGAGCAGTTGGACAGGTGTACCTAATAAAGTGGCCGGTGAGTGTATATAAATGATTATATTGTGGGCCTCAAACGTGTCTCCCTAAAGTAATAATCTGCTGTATTTTATATAAACATACTGTATGTTCAATTATTAAGACCCAAAACCCTCAAAGACAATTGGAAGAAGTGAGGCATACTGACAGGTGTCCTTGGGTAAATATTAAAGATCTATGACAACATGTCTGCCTTGCACCTCCAATCAACACAATGTTAACGGTGTATGAAGTGTTTTCTTGGGAATAAATGGATTTAGCTCCATGCTTGTACAGAGAAAGAAGAAGGTACCATTTGCAGAACCTTTACTTCCTCAACAATAAATTTAAAGAAAATTACCAACGACAAATAGCAAAACTTACATACTACATAATGTTGGACATACAGCAGCAGAAATAACACCAAACATAAAGGAAAATCTTTTTGGAATTTCACTTTTAAATAAACATCAACTTTACATCCCCTCAGAAATCCAGTTTCCAGGAGGAAAATGTTGTTGATGAAGAGACAGATTTAAAAAATATCTCTTTTTTTCCTCCCCCGCAGAAGACTGACATCACCCAGCCGGCCCTGGAGGCTCTAGCAGAGAGCCAGGTCCGCAGGGTGCTGGTTGTTGGTAGGAGAGGACCCATACAGGTTGCTTTCACAATCAAGGTGTGTGTCGGAAGCAGTCTTGTATTAAGTACTCTGAAGTTCCTGCTAGAGAAGTTACGTCATGCTAGAGACGTTACGTCATGCTAGAGACGTTACGTTAGTTAAACCTTGAACAAAGATATTGGAGGCTGTTAAAGGTGCACTGTGAGTTCCTGCATGGGCACTTCTGTTGATGTTCCATGTAAATTTCAAACAAATTGAGCAAGCTCGCCCCTCCCCCCATTTTTCCGTAACTGTCATGAGTAACTGGCTATCACTAATCCCCACCCCCTCCTCTAACCATCTTGTCAGTGATTGGCTGGAGTGGTTTGTTGTATTTTGTGCCCATCCTGTGCCCCTAGTGGTTGTTTGATGTTTACGACCCCTGTGTTATCTCCCGAGACCGGGCTTTTTCCCAGTGTATTCAGGGGTCAGACCACTAGCGGATCAAGGAGAGATGCCTCCGACAAAAATTTAATTGCGCTGAAACCATGCAGGAACTCATAGTGCACCTTTTACAAGAGATACTAATTTGTGTGGCTGGCCCACCGACCTCCAAAAGTAGACAGCCCTGACACAAAACATTCCCTTATCATGTAGCTGCCTTGGTAGACTCTCTGAATATGTAGCTTGACATACATGAAGAGGCTTGGTTGTTAGAGACTGTCCGAATATACTCATCCCTTGACCTGTGACCTATAAATGACCTGATGTTGTCATGTAAGATTTCCCTGACACTGGGAACACACCGCCCATGTAAGTGTTGCATAGCGTAGATACATGCTTGATCATGTTCCTGGCTGTTTTACACAGGACGTGTCTATCTACGCACAAAGCAATCCTTCTCTCCCCTTCCTCAGCTCTCTCTCTCTCTCCGATAGAGTGGGGAAAACTGTGGTAATTTGTGTGTGCGTGCGTGCGTGCATGAGTGCATCCGTCCGTCCGTCGATCTGTCTCTATCTCTGTGTGCCTGATCAGGTGCCTCGCTGTTAGATGTCAAGACAGCCAAAATCACAAACCTAGGTATTTTATTTTGTAAAGCATCTGGCTGCACTGTGGTCTTCCTGTATGTGATTACCTGCCTGGCTTGACACATACGCTCGTGTTAACGACATGTTGTTTACTGGTGAGAAGTCACGTGTATTTGAACAGTTTGGCTTTCTATTTTCATGGGTGGCGAAATAAAAATAGCTGCGCCATGCTGCTATACGCTGAAATATGCAACGGTTACGCCTGCCTGTGTTTTGACTGTTAGTCTCATCAGACCACAACACAAATTCCTCAACAGATGTTAAAGTCACCTTTTAGAATATGAATTGAGTAAAAGTAGCTTAAATTTACTGTACTTACAAATCAAAAGTAATTTTATGATAATGAATTTACTTAATTATTAGAAGTAAAAGTAAACAGAACTAAAGCATACTATTCAGGGTTTCCACATCCTTCTTGAAATATAAAAAATAGCAAATCATTTCTTGCAAGTAATGAGTTACAAAGATGTTTAGGGGAAATGTAGTAAAAGTAGAATAAAAGCGTGCATAGTGGAGTAAAAGCAAAGGTTTCCAGAAATATAAAGTACAGATACGTGAAAATTCTACTTAAGTGCAGTAACAAAGTAATTATAAAAGAAAAGAACATTTGTTAGAGAGAATAAAGTGTTTCTGAAATTGATCCTTTAAAAATATTTTAGCTGTAGACAACTTCTTGCTTTACTACCACTACAGCAACCCCACTCTAGCCCAAATGTTTTGTTATTTGATGTTTATTAAATTCCACCAAGACTCCTGGTTTAACTCAACCTACCGTATTTGGTAGTAGGGGGTGGGGGAGAAATTGATTGAAATTTTCAGTGGCAATACTGTATCGATACACAGATGCCAAGTACAAATCTTTTATAATACAGTATGTGTTGGTCAGTTTGTCTGCTCCCATTTTGCACCAATAAAATTAGGTTGAGTTAGATTGCAGTTCTGGAAACCAAATTTCACCGATTAGAAGTAAACATGGAAGGGAGTGGACCATGTGGGGATCACACTACTTTACAATGGACCCAAAACAATGGACAACAGCATGCTAACACACGGCTAATTAGCACCAACAAGACTACAAAGAAACATGAGGGCTGTGAAGCGGGTAATAACTCAACAAGTGGTAGTCCTCCCTGCTTTCCCAAAGACATGGTGTCTGACTTGGCCCAAATAATCCTGGATATTGTGACAGCACACCCAACTGTGAAATGCATTATACTGCATACAGGGTAAAATTATGTTGTAAACCAATAGTCTGAATTGCTGAAACTGGACTTCATGAATTTGCTGAACAAAGTCAGCTCTCTGAATGCTGAGGTGTTGGCACTGAACACATGGCTTTCAACTGCATGTACCATCCATTCTCTGCAGTTCATTGATAATTTTAACATTTTCTGGGAGATATCTTTGTAAGGCAGATGGCTTTTTCTTAACAACCCATTAATAAAGCTGTTCACCTTTAACCTACTTTACTTTCTGTGTCACACATCTGCCCCCCCCAGTCAAAGACACAAGACGAGGAGTCTAAACAAGAGGAAGGCATAACAAATCTACCACAGCCCCTAGCTGAGGAGAGATTAGACCATGGCGGACAACAGGGCCAAGTCGAGAAATCTCAACCCCCGTCTTTCCTCATCCCTCAACAACCCCTCAACCACCACTCACCAACACCAATGCGTTTGATCCGTATACCCCACCCATGCCATCGCTCTCTCCACTCACCTTTTCCCCTCCTTCCTCCTGCCCCACGTTGGAGTTCACTAACCATATGAAGAAGCGGTTTAATGCTGGAACCAAATATACCCCCCTTCCTTCTCCCATCATTCACCCCCGGCGCCAGGCACCTCCGCGAGAATAAAGTGAATGAGAAAGGAGACAGAGTCGCCATTTTGTTAAAGGACTCATTCCAATGTACACAAATATGTTGCTTCTTTTTGAATATGTGGCTCTTCAGCTGAGGTCCACCCCTCAAGCTATATTTCCTGAGCAAGTAACTGTAGGTTCTGAGCACAGAGAACTATATTTTGCAAGGACAGTACATTTAATTTTGAACGTTAATTAAACGTAAAAATGTGATATTAAATATATATCAAAATTGCAATTTATTGCAGAATATTGCAATAATATTGTAAGGTGACATAATTATCGTGATGATATTGTATCGTGAGGCCTCTGGTGATTCCAAGCCCTAGTACTTGCTGTAGCTTTTCAGTTTCCAGAGGAATTCTTACCAATAATTTAATGCTACTAGCCTATTATTTATTATTTTCAGCTTTTTTCATTACTTTTCATCTAAATATTAAAACTATTCATCCATTACTTTTAGCTAATTATTTTGCTGTGTAGGCCTCTGGTTATCATAGACACTCAATGGCAAGGTGTTACAATGGGAGGATGGGGGGAGGTGTGTACTATGCAGTTGGCCTACTGGATGTGGTAGTTTGTTGTTTATCTTGCCAATAGACTAACTTATCTCATGGTTAATTATAGATATACTTTTAATCAAATCATAATTAATATTTGTTTTTCAAATGAGATGAGCTACTCCTGCTTGTGCCTGTTGGAATTATTTGTAGATCTGTAGCAAGTGATCCCATATAGCAGCAATTACTGTGGTGAGTACAATATAAATGATGGCCAACACTATAAGATCAAGTTGTGGTAAACCAGAATTACCCTTCACAAACATGTTTACCAAGAGAGACATGTTCTTCCAGCTTTAAACCGTTTTCTTGTCCAGCCCAGCCATCCCTGCTATGTTCTCCTTGTCTACAGGAGCTTAGAGAAATGGTGAACCTGCCCAACACGAGACCTGACATGGTGGTGGCTGATTTTATGGGTGTCACAGAAGCTCTTAAAGGTAAGAAATTAAATATATTATTACTTTTCCTCTTTTTGAAGAACTAGTACAGTGCCCGTTGAAAATGTGCCTGTTTGGAATGGGCGCTTACTTGGTCTGTGGTATTGCTGCTTGTAGAATTCATCAAAACCAGATTGTACCAAAATGACTTTCAGAAGGACCCCAAACCACTTAATATGCAACTCCACTGTATAGCCTACTACTGACTTACAGTTACAGTGTAGGCTACTTCTATATCAGAGGAAGACATTGTAGCGTCATGGAGAGAGCAGAGGTGTTCATTTCCATACAGGTTTAGTGATTTGATTTGCGGGGGTATTTTGGCGACTTAATTAACCCAACCCAGGGTGAGTCTGATGAAAACTGATGTATCAGCCCAGTTCAACTCTGAGATTTTCTCGCATTGCACAGCGCTCTGAAGGAATAATCTCCAACATTAGGCTACGTTATGTTCTGCCAGCTCACAACAATAATTGCAAGCGCAAGTGTTGTAAAAGCGTCTCGCTTTATAAGATAAATAGCCTGCCTAGAAGTGGCATCACGCTCTGTCTGCACTTGTTGTCTGTTTGTGCTTTGTGGGATTCTGAAACGTCCGAAATTTGGGAATTGATGTTTGTTTATTCAAAGTAAAAGACAGTCCAAAGTAGTGCTACTTTGAACCTCTTTGTGGGTCTGAGGTGTTTGTCACATTTTCGCTGCCAAAGCTCCGCTGCCCTCTGTCTCTGGTCCTCAGGGTGAGAGAGGGAGAGGCCAGCGGCTGGTGCGGCAAAAGCCAATGTGTGCTTCTTTTACCCATATATATATGGAACGATATCTTTTGCATCAGGTAATTGGCACTGCACTTACTTGTGCCCATAGCAAGACATCTGTCAAGTTTGAAATCCATTGGTTTGAGAGATAAGCGCATCACACACACACACACACACACACACACACACAATCCTGTAATTTATAGATAGATGGAATGTTCTTTTTTACTGTCTCATTAGTCAGCTCTATTCTTGAACTTGTGTGGAAACTTGCACTGGATTTGTTATCTTTCAGTGGACATCAGGGCCTAAGAAGGAGAATATTTGACACATTTTAAGGCAACACAATAGGCTACATACAGTAGCGTGTTTATTATGTGCAATAAAACAGAAAAGAGTAAAACTAGCAGTACAGTACAGTAAGATACTTTCTGTGTTGAAAGTATGAGTTAAGAAATATGACTGATTAATGCAGAGACAGTTGGAAATGTCACAAGGAAGGAAGAAATGTACGCTGTGGTTAACAGCAGCAACATTGAGACGTGTAGCCCATATATGGTGAGGCAAATGGAAACTTTGAATCAGTAAATACAGATCTTCTGTAGTTTTCTGCTGGAGTAAGAAAGTGCAGAATTATGCAACACCATACAGCGTCTTGGCCCTGATGAGTTTTATGTTGGTCTTTGTCCTTGCTATAGAAATGACATTGGACTGATATATGCTGCTGAGCATGTTCACAAATAGAGTGATAACAGTCTCCTTGCATCCGTCCATGGCTAATTATAACAACCTTAGTCTTATCTCTGTTACACATGATAAGCAGTAAGTGAAGGTTGCTAAAAGAAACTGGTAGTGTGTGTTTGTCTCGTTTTCAGTGTTGCTAAACCTGCAAGTGATAGTATTAGCAGCGCTGCAGTGGTGACTGGTGCGTGGTTAAAGCAGCACATCAAAAAGCATGCACTTACAGGTATTGATGAAGAACAAAGGGTTTAAACATGTGTAAGTTATGTTCCTGATGACGGTATTTGGTATGTGACCACATCTGTACACACGCACACATTTTTTTTGTTTATGTAACAAGACAGAGGTCACGTGAACTCTCTCTCTCTCTCTCTCTCTCTCTCTCTCTCTCTCTCTCTCACACACACACACATATACACATACACACACACACACACACACACACACGCACATTTTTCCGATGACTTTTGACATTTGAGTCCTGTCTTGTTTAAAAAGAGCAAAACAGAACAACATTCTGGTCTGTGGTCTATTTATTTTAGTTGATAATAAATTAGTCTTAGTCAAGAAGACTTAAAGCATTTGAGTCTAATACAAGCAAAAACAGTTGACCTAAAATGTTCTTTGTTGCTTTTAAACAATACTATAATATACATACCCGTATATGTATATTTTTACTGAGTTATTGGCCGCTGTGATTGTTCCTCATATTCATTCTGGCCATGAAGAGATCAGACACAAATACACAGTCATTTTGAATGTAACTACTTTAAAAGTAAGAAAAGCCAAAGCTGACAGATGTTCATTATAAGTATCTGTGCTGTGTCAGATTTGCCGAGGCCGAGAAAGCGTCTGACAGAGTTGATGTTGAAGACAGCCCTGGAGAACCCAGGAGAGAAGGAGAAGCAAAACAAGGCGTCCCGCTTCTGGGGCCTTAGATTCTTCCGGAGCCCCATTGAAATCCTGGCCGACCCTGACCACAAAAGGACAGCTGGCATCCGACTTGGCATCAACAGGCTGGAGGTAACAGGATTTTTGTTTTAAAGTGCCCATATTATGAAGAAAAAAACACTTTTCCTGGGATATGGGGTGTTATTTTGTGTCTCTGGTGCTTCCACACGCATACAAACTTGGAAAAAAAAACCTATCCATGCTGTTTTGAGTGAGATCCGGTTTCTGAATGTCCTCTGCCTTCAGTCTCCGGGTGAGCTGTTCAAAATCTCAAAAGCTTTCTGTGTCGCTAACCGAGACAAGGTGGCTAACCATAGCACGTGCTAGCGCTAGCATGCTAGCTTGTTCTCAATGACAAACTACACCACTCTAACCTCGTTTAGAAGAAGTCTCCCAGCTAAACCTGCCTTGGACTGACCAAAGCTGGAGAAAGTTATCTAGCTGACGTACTCTTACCTAGCTACTGCGCATGTGCGACTCCCAAAAAGATAATATAGAAGTGAGATGTCTCACTCTGTAACTAAAACAAGTGAGATGTCTCACTCTGGAGCTAAGACCCAAACACACAGGGTGAAAAGATGATCTGCAGCAATGTGCACTACAACAAACATATGTTTTTTTTTTTTTGAAAATGAAACCATGTAAACATATTCTAGTACAACCTTAAAATACAATTATGAACTTAAAAATGAGCATAATATGGGCACTTTAACAATCAATAAGGTCCTCGTGGTCAGCTGCTTAGTTCATTGGCCGGATTAAAGTTGGTTCCCTATGTATGACCAGGGCTCAGGCGAGGAGCCGGGCAGTGATCACTGGAGAAGTGGAGGACGTGACCTGTGGCCTGGTGATTAGCAGTATCGGCTACAAGAGCATCCCCATCGATCCATCAGTGCCGTTTGACTCCTGCAAAGCCATTGTTCCAAACAACATGGGCCGTATTGAACAAGCCACAGGTACTCAGTAAATACCATAAAGAACAAGAGCACTTAGCAAGCACTTAGCAACTTAGCCTTGCTAAGAAAAAACTGAAAAAATTGAATGAATTCATCTTTCTTTCAAGGTCTATATTGTAGTGGCTGGCTAAAAACAGGCCCCACTGGTGTGATAGCCACCACTATGAACAATAGTTTTGACACTGCACTATCCATGGTGGAGGACATGGACTCGGGAAGGTTGGACGTATCTGCTGCCAAGACCGGTTCACAAAGCATCTGTGCTCTGCTGGAAAAGAGAGGTACTCTACAGTCCCTTTGGTTGTTTCACTGCTTTCTGTTCAGGCCTTTTTTCTGACCCTAGGATTTTTTATAACCAAGGTCTAGATTAAGGTTAGATTTCCATAACATTATTTAAGTGACACGTTATATCTATCTTAAATGAAAGGAGTTTCTGTCTGTTTGTATGGCCTTCGATTTTCTCAACAGCTGTTCACGACTTCACACTTGGCTGGTGTATTGCTGAGTTGAGATCTTGAGATTTACAGGACATATGCGTTATGTACACACTGTGTGGTGTGTGTGTGTGTATATACAGTATATATACATATATATATATATATATATATATATATATATATATATATATATATATATATATATATATATATATATATATATATATATACTTTTAGTCATATTTGCTGAAACTGTCACTATATTCTTACAGTATCACATGATGCAGATAATCTTTAAAGAAATTCACACCCTCTGCCTCCCCCTAGTGCTCCTCCTAGTCAATGACTGCAGTCAAACTGTAAACTACTAGGCAGCGTTGATCAAATACAAATCAAATCAATTTAATTAAGTTCTCGCCTAAAAATCGTCAGAAACATTGTGTAAGCTTGTTAAGCTGTGAAATATAAGCGTTTGTGACCCGGCTGCTTTTGTAAAAGCAGTCGGTCCAAACCCAAGCACCGCCTGCTGACCGGCAGAGCAAACCTTCTGATGTTATAGCTAAACAGTACACTAAAATATGTTTCTGAAACATGCAATGTTATAAATAAGCAATGCTGTAACAGAATCTTGATTCATACTTGAATAGCCCTGCCTAGTTTTTTCACAGATTTCTGAGTAATGTGGTACTGTCAGGCAGAAATGGGAGGTAACGAAGTACAAATACTTTGTTACTGTACTCAAGTAGATTTTTCAGATATTTTTACTTTACTTTACTATTTATTTTTGTGGCAACTTTTTACTTTTACTCCTTACATTTTAACACAAATATCAGTACTTTCTACTCCTTACATTTTACAAAACTGACTTGTTACTTTAGTTTTGTACAAAAGGTCGTCATGTCAGAGAACAGCGCGGACACGCGCCTCACACCGCAAGCGGGCGAGCCACACACAGAGAGAAGGATTCATAACAATCCGTGCTCAGGGATTTATAAACGTGAGCAAAATAGGAAAGATAATATATATATTCTTACCTTATAATACAAATTGTCTCCTCCTAGTTGTATTAAAGCACTTACTGTTAAAACATAAGTTTGGAGACACTACCTTATTTAATCATTAAATTAATAGATATTTTTGTGTCTGTGTTGTAGTTTATATACGTCTAAGCACCGCCGGCTGCTGCTAGACACCAGTCTTATTTCTCCAGGTTGGAGGACGGCTCGTTTTGATAAAAATGTATTTGTAGCTCATTGTTAACCTTACTACGTTAGGAAAGATGCGTCATTTGTGATTTAATATCATTTCTGTGAATATCTTTTAATTGCTCAAGTTTATCTGTGAATATGTATGGTAGTTTTGTTATTTATTTATTTGCAGAAACACACACACACACACACGTTTGTCCTGTTTGATTGTGTTACGTCCCAATGTCTAGGGGTGACCGAGACGCAACATAACGTGTGCCCTCCCCCACACTCTTCCTACTCCCAAACAAGGACAGAACAAAGAATTGCCAAGTAATAGTTTCTATTTAATACAGAAGTGAGGACCCAACATAACAAACAAAATTATACTAGAGGCAACCTAAACTTTCCTAAATAAAAACAACATACAAAGAAAAGACAAAGCTCTAACCTAAACTCCTACATGAAAAACAGAAGAAAAAGTTAACAAACAAAAGAAAGGACATCTCACTCCTACCACGCTGCTATTAGCAGCACAAAACCAGGCTGAACCATTACTTACACAATCTTAAATCATCTCACAGTTATACAGAGGCACATCTTTGGATTTGGCAGAGTGAAGAGAGAGGGCCGGAGTTGTTGGGCGTTTCTCAATCTGTGTTCTTCTATGGACTTGTGTTCTTGTGTTCTTGTGAAATGTTATGTTCGGTCGCCAAGTTAGCATTTAGCACCAAGAACAGTTAAAATTCCCAGATGTGTTCTCGACACGCCCATTTTACCGAGGATACATCGGATGGTAACTTGTGTGAACTTGGCAGGGCCAGTATCCCAGAATTCAATTCGGGTGTAAAGCGCGGATGGTTTTCGGTACACAGATACAACAGAAGTGGAAAGTTTTTCACAATTTACGTCTATTATTAAATCAATAATTTCATTTTCAAGACGTTTTAAGGCGAGAAACCAACTGTGTAGATTTTGAATATAGGCAGTTTAACAAAAATTGATGGTGAATTAAAAAAGCCTTTGGAGTTGGAAAGCTCCACAATCCTTTCGCGAGCCGGTCATATAGTCAGCTCACAGACCCCCCCCTGCCCCACATTTAGACAGACCACTGCAGCAGCGACAATGGCAGAGATAAGCCAGGTTCACAACTGTAAGATATTTAAAACAATTTTTACCACTGTTATTCTGTATTTCATTCATTACATTCGGCGTTTTGTTCTGTGTATTGTTGTAATTGTTTTTATCGGGGGACAACTGAGGAAACCAGGGCAAGCGCTCTCTGTGCTGGGGGTGTTGGGCAATAACAGAAAGAACGCTTCGTCTCAAAAACTGTCAACATCGTTTTGTGTGCTTCTGAACTTGCGAGTTCATTCTTCCAGGTACAACCAGCAAGAACGGTCTCCCCAAGAACACAAGTCCGTTCTTTGCTTACTTGGCATTGAGAAACGCCCCTTGTCTGATGGGGCTTTAAAATGGCTCCCGTCCTCCTGGCAACTAATTAGGAGACAGCAATCACCTTTGCTGAACCAATCCAGTGTGCACACCTGGTCTCCATTATCTGTAGTAGAAGAGCACCTACTAGAGCAGGATGAGAGACATAACACAAAAATGACCCCAGGGTCACAACAGATTGTAATAAAGCATCAACAGAGAGAAGTTGTCTCCGTCCGTGTTCTAACAGACACACCTGGGGGGGGCCGTTGGAAACCAGAATCAGCTTTAAATCCAGTTCTAATCTAGTCCTCTCTAACAAGTTTCAAGTCATTTCACTTGAGTTACCATTATTATTGTTTGAGTCATCAGTTCTGAATTCAATCTAATTGTCAACACAGTAGGCTACTGTACGTTGCCCTTGATGCACCACTACGAGACAGCTCGTTAGATTCCCATCATCCTCGGCCTGAGCTGAGAGAGATGTTTGAGATAGTAGACTGTGCATCAAGAATGTCTCCTGGCCAATGTGCTGCGTAATTCTAAAATATAGGGAACTTCTTAATTAATGTTAGTTTAGTCATTCATATTTTATCCTATATTTTCTTTCCAGAAGCCAGATTTGAGCACACACACACATACATGTAGATTCCTTTAAATGTTAAGGGGAAGATAAAAAAAGAGGAACTGGATCTGTGAATTCTCATAGAATCACAACTGAATTCATACCTTCATATCAGTCTCTGTCAAAATAATCATACTTGGGGTGTTGTAGGCCTATTGGCAGACATTCAATTCAATTTTATTTATAGTATCAATTCATAACAAGTGTTATCTCAAGACACTTTACAGATAGAGTGGGTCTAGACCACACTCCATAATTTACAAGGACCCAACAGTTCTAGTAGTTCCCTCCAGAGCAAGCAACAGTGCGACAGTGGCGAGGAAAAACTTCCTTTTAGGCAGAAACCTCGGACAGACCCAGGCTCTTGGTAGGCGGTGTCTGACGACCGGTTGGGGTTAGAATGAAGAGTGGCAATAACAGTCACAAAAAAAAAAATAATAGTTTGTAGTAGTTCATGGCATAGCAGGGCATTGTGCGGCATTACAAGGCACAGCAGGACGTAGCAGGGCACAGCAGAGCGTAGCAGGATGAACATGGCATTGCAGGACGTGTAGCGGGACCATGGCGACAGCTGCTACCATGATTTTGGAGCCTCCCTGATCCAAGGAAACATGCTGGGCAAAAAGAACATAAGGACTCCAGGGAATGACTCCCCAGAGCTAGGTTAGTAACAAGAATTTCTGGGACATGGATGCACACAAATGGAAAGATAGAAAGATAGAGGAGAGAGGAGCCCAGTGTGTCAAAGGAAGTCCCCCAGCTGTCTAAAACTATTACAGCATAACTAGGAGAGACAGGGTAAGAGAGGAGCCTGGTCAGGCTAGAACTCTCCCCAACCGGATCGGGCTGTATGCCCTGCCTCCCTCTAGTTTTATTATATTATTGATTATATGATAGATAGATGTAACAACTATGACGAGAAGCAGGTGGGCCGGGTTAGGCGGACGCTGTGACTCCTCACTCCCTAACATTATTCAGTTCTATGCCCTAACTAAAAGCTTTATCAAAGCATAACTAGGTGAGACAGGGTAAAGAGAGGAGCCTGGTCAGGCTAGAACTCTCCCCAACCGGATCAGGCTGTATGCCCTGCCTCCCTCTAGTTTTATTATATTATTGATTATACGATAGATAGATTTACATCTATGACAAGAAGCAGGTGGGCCGGGTTAGGTGGACGCTGCGACCCCTCACTCCCTAACAATATTCAATTCCATGCCCTAACTATAAGCTTTATCAAAGAGGAAAGTCTTAACCCTACTCTTAAATGTGGGGACGGTGTCTGCCCCCCGAACCCAAACTGGAACCTGGTTCCACAGGAAAGGAGCCTGATAGCTGAACGCTCTGGCTCCCGTTCTACTTTTAGAGACTCTAGGAACCACAAGTAACCCTGCATTCTGGGAGCGCAGTGCTCTTGTAGGGTTGTAAGGTACTATGAGCTCTTTAAGATAAGATGGTGCCTGACCATGAAGAGCTTTGTAGGTGAGAAGAAGGATTTTAAATTCTATTCTGGATTTTACAGGAAGCCAATGCAGAGAAGCTAAAACAGGAGAGATGTGATCTCTTAACCTGGTTCCTGTCAGAACACGTGCTGCAGCATTATGGACCAGCTGAAGAGTCTTTATGGACTTTTTCGAGCAGCCTGATAATAAAGAATTGCAGTAATCCAGCCTAGAAGTAACAAATGCATGGACTAGTTTTTCTGCATCATTTTTAGACAGGATATTCCTGATTTTTGCAATATTACGTGGGTGAAAAAAGGCGATCCTTGAAATTTGCTTTATGTGGGAATTAAAGGACATATCCTGATCAAAGATAACTCCAAGATTCCTTGCAGTGGTCCTGGAGGCCAGAGTGATGCCATCCAGAGTAACTATCTCTTTGGATAATGCGTCACGGAGGTGCTTGGGCCCCAGAGCAATAACTTCAGTTTTATCTGAGTTTAACAATAGAAAATTACAGCTCATCCAGGTTTTAATATCCTGAAGGCACATTTGAAGTTTAACTAACTGATTAGTTTCATCGATAGATATAATTGAGTATCATCTGCATAACAATGAAAGTTTATGGAGTGCCTCCTGATAATATTGCTTAAAGGAAGCATATATAAAGTGAACAGGATTGGACCGAGTAATTTTCCCAAGTGTTGTCTCTGTGCTATGATGAACTCTAAATCCTGACTGAAAATCCTCATATAAGCTGTTGCTATGCAGAAAGTCACACAGCTGTTTGGCGACTGCTTTCTCAAGAATTTTAGAGATAAATGGAAGATTGGATATAGGTCTATACTTGGCTAAAACATCTGGATCAAGGTTGGGCTTTTTTAGAAGAGGTTTAATTACAGCTACTTTAAAGTGCTGTGGTACATAGCCTGTTAATAAAGACAGATTGGTTATATCTAGAGAAGTGTTGACTAAGGATAAAACTTCTTTAAGTAGCCTAGTCGGGATGGGGTCTAAGAGGCAGGTTGATGGTTTAGCTGAAGAAATAATTGAATTAAATTGATAAAGATCAAGTGAAGCAAAGCAGTCTAAACATATATCTGGTTTTACAGCTGTTTCTAAGGTTCCTGAGTTTAGAGATAAGTCAGTGCCAGTTAAAGGCAGGTCTTGGTGAATTTTGCTTCTAATAGTTATAATTTTATCATTGAAGAATCTCATAAAGTCGTTACTACTAAGAGCTATGGGAATACTTGGCTCAGTAGAGCTGTGGCTTTCTGTCAGCCTGGCTACAGTGCTGAAAAGAAACCTGGGGTTGTTCCTATTTTCCTCTATTAATGACGAGTAGTACGCTGCTCTGGCATTACGGAAGGCCTTCCTATAAGTTTTAAGACTATCTTGCCAGATTAAACGAGAATTTTCCAATTTGGTGGAACGCCAAATCTTCTGAAGTTTCCGCGATATTTGCTTTAATTTGCGAGTTTCAGTGTTATACCATGGAGCTAACCGTCTTTGTTTTATTATCTTCTTTTTTAGAGGGGCAACAGAGTTGAGTATCGTTTGCAGAGAGCCTGCTGCACTATCAACAAAATGATCGATTTGGGAGGGACTGAAATTAGCATAGGAGTCCTCCGTTACTTTGTGACTTGGTAATGAATTAAATGCTAATGGAATCACATCCTTAAATTTAGCTACAGCACTATCAGATAGACATCTTGTATAGAAATGTTTGCCTACTGGCGTGTAGTTCAGCAGTATAAACTCAAAAGTGATCAAACAGTGGTCAGATAGAAAGGGATTCTGTGGGAACACTATTAAATGTTCAATTTCAACACCATATACCAGAACAAGATCGAGGGTGTGGTTAAAATGGTGAGTCGGTTTATGAACACTTTGAGAGAACCCAATAGAATCTAATAGAGAGATAAACGCAGTACTAAGGCTATTATTCTCATCGTCCACGTGAATATTAAATCCCCTACAATAAGAACTTTGTCCGTTCTTACTAAATTTGACAAAAACTCAGCAAATTCAGATAAGAACTCAGAGTATGGACCAGGTGCTCGGTACACTATAACAAATAGAACTGGCTGCAGTGATTTCCAACTTGGGTGTGAAAGACTAAGAACAAGACTTTCAAATGAGTTATAATGTAGTTTAGGTTTAGAGCTGATTAGTAGACTAGAATCGTAGATAGCTGCAACTCCACCTCCTCGGCCTGTGCCTCGAGGAATGTGAGTATTAATATGACTGGGGGGGTGGCTTCATTTAGGCTAACATATTCTCCATCACCCAGCCAGGTTTCAGTAAGACAAAATAAATCAATATTAGAATCTGATATTAATTAATTTACTAGTACACCTTTAGAAGAGAGAGATCTGATGTTTAAGAGTCCACATTTAATTCTCCTATTCTTTTGCACTATTGCACTTGTGGTTTTAATTGTTATGAGGTTTTCATGCACAGCTCCTCTTCTGTTTACCTTTGATTTAAATAATTTCAATGGTCGGGGGGCAGACACCGTCACTATGGGATTTTTACTAGGTAACTCCTGGAATAGAAGAGCAGAGAAGTGTGATAGACTGCAACTCTTCCTCCTGGTCCCAACTTTGGATTGTCAAGGATTAGATCCACTAATAAACTTGTCAAGATTTCTAGAAATGAGAGCTGCTCCATCCCAAGTGGGATGAATGCCGTCTCTCCGAATCAGACCAGGTCTTCTCCAGAAAGACTGCCAATGATCCACAAAGCCCACATCATTACCTGGACACCACCTCGATAGCCAGCGGCGAAATTACAACATGCGGCTATACATGTCATCGCTGGTTAGATTTGCAGGGGTCCAGAGAAAACTACGGTGTCCGACATTGACTTTGCGTATGTACACACCGATTCAACATTAATCTTGGTGACCTCCGTTTGGCGTAACCGGGAGTCATTAACGCCAACGTGAATAAAAATCTTACTGTATTGACGTTTATCCTTAGCCAGCAGTTTCAAATAAGACTCAGGCTGAATCCCATTTCTTTATCTTACCCCTACCCCTTGGCCCTTACCCCCACCCCTTGGCCCTCAAAACCAAGGGGTAAGGGCTAAGGGTGAAAACATACCCCTATAAAATGGGACACCACTTGGTGACATCACCATACAGTATTGATCCCAAATTTCCAAGATGGCGTCTCTGTTGATTGTGTGGGTTTTGACAACAGTGTCATATGCATTTATATATGTTTTAGTTATGTTATGTTCACTTTGGTAGTGCAGAGGCAGATGTTATCTGTGTAATACTTAGGTCTGTTTGCAATACATATGTGTATACACACACACACACACACACACACACACACACACACACACACGGTGTGTTGTATATCTGTTTCAGTTATCACCGTTTTGAATGTCATTGATATTCAGAAAAACATTTTAACAAAATTCTGTCTTTATTGCCTGATAAATTAAACATAACAGGCAAAAACATTACATTAAATATATTATATTACAGAACCATTATCAACTATTAGAACCATAACTTAATGTCACACACATAAAAAGGCTTCAAATGTGTAAAACAAAAAAAAAGACACAAGACCACAAACAAACAAATTAACTACAGCTGTTCTGATATTCCAGACTAGTCTGAAGGAATTTCAGTGGCAGAAGAGACCTTGTTGAAACAAAATAAAGACAGGCTGCAAACTGGATTAAAGGTTTTAGGAATTCGTTGAAAAGGTTTAATTGTTTTCTCTCAACAATCAAAATGACAAGAACAGTTTCCACAATGTACAGTTACAGAGTGGCAACAGTTCTGTGTGCCTTGCGCAGCAAATACAGTCCCTTATATTTCCGTGCCCCCAGCAGAAACCATGCATTGTTTGGAAAAACACTCTAATCTTAAACAAAACACTTCATCTCCTCCCTCAGACTGCTGGAGCCAACATGTCCCCGTGCATCTGTCTCTAGTGTGTCAAAAGTGACTGTAACATTCTGTCTTAGAAGATAGAGATTCATCTTGTCTTTAGATTGGTGCCTGGCTCCAACCTAGAACCTGAGACATGGTGACCCCAGCATATCTTCGAGGCACTTGTTTTCTTGTGCATTTGTCCTTAGGGGAGAAATGTAGAGTCACAACATTTTTAGCTGTCTCTAGAACTGGAGGACTTACTGTAGGATATATTTTAGGAGACACATATTTCAGCAGCACACAGGAGGATTTACTTATTAATAATAAAACTAATTAATCACTTAAGAAATGAACAATTATCGAAAAGAAATCATTGTCTATGTAATTTTCCCATTACAGTGCTTAGGCAGAACTACTATAAGTATAAGTGTTTAGCGGACAGTTAGCCGCTGTAATAGCAAATCTAACAAATTGAACTGGTATTTAGTGAGCAGCAACACACTACCAACACACACAAGCACCGGAAACGGAAATGAGTCAGGTACGCTTACCGTAGTCAGTCCTTCAACAACCAACCCTGTGTCGTAACACTGTGTAGACATCCATTTAAAATGTAGCCAATGGCATTTAAAGAGCCTTTTTCTCCATGTCAACTGAAGTTTTTGAGCTTGCACTCTTAAAAATATTTGTCTTTCACAAGGCTACTTTTACTTTTGTACTTTAACTAAATTTCCAAGCCTGTACTTTGTTACTTTTACTTGAGTAAAGACGTTAAATCAGTACTTTCACTTTTACCAGAGTATTTTTTTAACACATCTGTACTTCTACTTGAGTACGGGAAGTGAGTACTTTTGCCATCTCTGCTGTCAGGTGTAGGTTAAGTAGTAATGACTGACAGCACATATGACAAAAAGTTATTTATTCACTTTTTTAAATTAAAAACTGTATCTTTAAATGCCATTAGCTAAATGTGATTTGTATTGCCTGTAGGAGTGAAACTAGTGACCTTCTCCGACTGGGAGAAGATTGACAGTGTGGAGATGAGAAGGGGTGAAGCCACTGGGAAACCCAGAGAAAAACTCCTGACTGTCAAGGAAATGCTGCAGGTGGCTGGAAAATAACTGAAGACATGAAACTGTTCACAGGTGAACTCTGCACACTGGGTAATTGTTGCAGTATATAATAACAATTCATGGACCTAATTCATATTGTGGACTTGGTACACATTAAAAGCCAGTGGGTAGTGTTGTTTACCCCAAAGTCTTGTTTTCCAGTTTGAACCTTTTCAACAGTATCAATCTAAAACACTAAAAGACTGAGCTGTGGTTTCCTGTTGCACTAAAATCAAAAACAGGACTCCATAATGGATGCTATTAGTACTGAACGTAAGTACTGTAATATACTGTATGTATGTTAAAGAGTAAAAATTATGTGCTGGCAGAATTATGTCTTCACACTTCATATGATGAATATCTTTTATACAAAATAAAATGTTAAAAAATGTATGATAAATACTTTTTCTTTTTAAATTCTTAAATATATATATATATATTATATATTTACACATACATACACACACACACACACACACACACACACACACACACACATACACATATATATTGTAGCCATTGTCTTTCCTTGTGAAAGGCACAGGATGTTTCTGGGGGCAGAGCAGGCCGAGGAGATTCCCAGACCCAGCGAGTTAAACTGACAACATCCACTTTGTATCAATAAGCAGCTGTTGAGAGCTTCCACATTATGTGGTGTGGAAACTGTCTCCTTGTGTTCACAAGTAAAAATGAACTTTTATATAACTTCAGTGATCTCTTTCTATTCTTGATAATGAGATTATTCTAACAAATGTGACCTGTTTCCTTTCATTTCTCTTGGAGTAACATTTCCTACTAAATGTCAGTTTAGATGTTATACATGGTGGGTTTGAAGATAAATTATTCTGGGTGGAATTGTTATACTTTGTGTGAAAGGGATATTTATACAAATCACTTTTTATATACATTTAAAATCTTAGTGTTTTAAGATGACACACGGTTGGTAATTCACAAAGATTTTAGCTTGGAGCCTGTACGACTAAGCGAGATTCATGGGTTAGCTGTTTTTTTTTTTTAAGCTCAGGTTTTCTTAGATCAAGGAATTAAAGTTTACCTTCATAACCTGTTTTTATGGATTCGGTAGGAACACATGGGATTGGGGCTGAGTGCCATAGACAGGGAAGACAAAGTATCGAGAGTTGGACCAATATAATTGGTTTCGGCTTAGTAATGGAATTTGCATATTTTGACTATAGACACTACTGAAACTATTGTGAAGGCATCTTCAAGGAATGTATGGTCATGTGCATTAAGCAGTTTTCCACACACAAAATAAAACTGGCAACATTCACTATATGCAGTCCTTCTAGCACAGTGTTACCTACAGTATAACCTTTGTGTTTTCTTCTCATCGACCATGCACCTGTGGTCCTCCCGGGTCAAAATTGACCCTGTCTGTTTTTCTTTGTTTAGCATGTAGCATTTCAATTCAATTCAATTCAATTTTATTTATAGTATCAATTCATAACAAACGTTATCTCGAGACACTTTACAGATATTGTAGGTCTAGACCACACTCCAGCAAGGACCCAACAGTTCTAGTAGTTTCCTCCAGAGCAAGCAACAACAGTGGCGAGGAAAAACTCCCTTTTAGGAAGAAACCTCGGACAGACCCAGGCTCTTGGTAGGCGGTGTCTGACGACCGGTTGGGGTTAGAATGAAGAGTGGCAATAACAGTCACAAAAAATAATAGTTTGTAGTAGTTCTTTGTAGTAGTTCATGGCATAGCAGGGCACTGTGCGGCATTACAAGGCACAGCAGGACGTAGCAGGGCACAGCAGAGCTTAGCAGGATGAACACGGCATTGCAAGACGTGTAGCGGGACCATGGCGACAGCTGCTACCATGATTTTTGAGCCTCCCTGATCCAAGGAAACATTCTGGGGGGAAAAGAACTTAAGGACTCCGGGGAATGACTCCCCAGAGCTACATTTACAGATGTGTTCACAATAATAGCAGTGTGTTTAAAAGATTTAATGATCCTTAGAATACCTTTTAATTCCAGAATATGAATGCATTGGGAACACTGCACATTCAATTCCAAATCAAAATATGACCAAAATTGATCACGTTTCAAGTGAAGAAAAAGGAATATCAGGTTAAAAAAATAGCAGTATTTGCATTTTTCTTTACAAACTCAAACATTTACTGTATGACCTAAAAAGTGCTTCAAGGGTTTGCTTTACTTTGAATCACTGCACTAATATTTAGTTGCATAACCATTATTTGTGACAACTGCTTCACATCTGTGTTGCATGGAGTCGACCAACTTCTGGCACCTGGTTATTCCAGCCCAGGACGATTGAACTACATTCCACCATTCCTCTGCATTATTGGGTTTTGCCTCAGAAACAGCATTTTTGATGTCACCCCACAAGTGTCCTATGGGAGTGAGGTCCGGGGATTGGCCTGGCCACTCCATAACATCCATCTGGTTCACCTGGAACCAAGACTTTGCTCCTTACTGGTGTGTTTTGGGTCATTGTCTTGTTGAAAGATCCATTTCAAAGGCATTTCCTCTTTAGCATAACGCAACATGACCTTCAAGTATTTTGCTGTATTGAAGCTGATCCACGATCCCTGGTATGCGATAAATAGGCCCAACACCACAGTATAAGAAATTTTTGCACCACCATGCTTTCCTGTCCTCATAGTGTACTGTGGCTTGAATTCAGTGCATGGGGGCCGTCAGACAAACTGTCTGTGGCCCCTAGACCCAAAAAGAACAATTTTACTCTCATCAGTCCACAGAATGTTGCACCATTTTTCCTTTGGACAGTCAATGTGTTCTTTGGCAAATTTCAACCTATTCTGTACGTCTTTTTTTCAGCATTGGGACTCTGGGGGGGCTTCTGATAACTTTGCTTCACATAGCCTTCTTCTGATCGTAACAGTACTCACAGGTAACTTTAAGTCTTCTTTCATTTTCCTGGAGCTTATCATTGGTTGAGCCTTTACCATTTTTGCCATTCTTGAATCCATTTGAATGGTAGTTGACTGTTTTTCCCATGTTGTTCAGGCTTTGGATGACATGTCAAGGCATTTGAAGTCATTTTGGCTGAGCTGCTTATATTTTTCTGCACTTCTCTATATGTTTTCCCCTCTCCAATCAACTTTTTAATCAAAGTCCGCTGTTCCTCAGAGCAATGCCTGGAACAACCCATTTTGGTGAATATTTCAGTGTGAAATGCACTATAATCAGCATGCCCATTTTCTTCCTTACATATCAATAACCGCACTAATTAAATACAACACTATTATTTTGAACATGCCCTTTTCAATTACAGATTCAATTACAGAGAATGAGCAGCATGCATGTCAAGACTGTTGGGTCTGTTGGTTTTCTATGACTCTACAACACTTACTAGTAAATTTGTAGAATTATCACTTCTACCAAAAAATATGATTTATGAGGTTAGTGATGTTGGACTGCTATTATTTTTTAACACAACTGTATATGAAATGCCTAATTTTTTATTAAAATAGGCATCAATTATGAATTATTTTCATTATAGTTAAGATCAGATGAAACTATGTTTGTGGATAACCACTGACTGCTATATGTTAGTAATTAGCCAGGATACTGTTTTGAAACCATTTTATTAGTTTTAATTATCACACCTGTTGTCTTCCCGGCTTAAAAGTTACTCGTGGCCTGTAATACGAATCAAGAGCAACATGCCCTGGATTTGGTTTTACAGGCAAAACGTCCTGTTGCAAACCTGTCAGTGAATAGCGATCTGAGAGCAAATAAAACATATCAAAACATAATTCAAACCAGGACATTCTAAAATATGAAAAATCTTAACATGGTTTAATGTACCTAAACAATCAGTGATTACCAAATTTCTCATATTGCTCCTCATAACCACTGAAAACTGTCAAAAAATGTTACCCAAAGTCCTATTATTATTATTATTATTATAAGCATTGTCCACGTTAAGCATTTTAGAATGTCCCATTGGCAACACACAGCTCAAGAAGCCAACAAATTGCGTGTACATAATTCCCTCCACTTAAAATCTATATCTTTCATAAAAATACCCATTAGGGAATATTAACCGAGTTGTTGGTCTCTAAATGTTTTAACTTTTCTGAGTGCACCTCTCTCCACGCATCAAGCTCCAGCGGAGCTTCTAAGAACGATGACTCCGTTAATGACTGGTCAGTAGGCGGTGCTTTTACACCGGTTGATCTCTAATCTCCAGCATAACCTGTTCCCGATCAGGTTAGGTACTCAGCATAAGTTACCACAATTATAATTTATCACGTCTCAGCTGTTTGTGAGTGTTTTGTGCACGCCTGTCTGCATGTTCATGTGTCAGTGCCTCCAGGATTTTGCGCCAATTCATGCAAATTCAACCAATCACTGCAACTTTACCGCAAATTTGACTAATAACCAGAGTTTCCAGCAACTTTAACCAATCCCGGCAGTCCATGTGCCAGACTTTGTATTAGTATGTGACTGAGAGCCAATGACCAAGCAGGAGTGAGAACGGGTTGACATCACATGTACGTTGCCAAATTAATTTCCTTATTTCTGATATGAAGACGAGACGTGTGTTTTAACTCGAACATCTCACATTTACCAACAGCGAAAGACCGTACTAAACATTTTAGACTGTCCTGCCAACCTGTATACATTTTAACATCAATGTACGCTGTAACATCACAAACTCTGAAGCGGCTGCTGTTTCAATCCAGTCAGCTCTCAGAGTTCCCCCGCAACTGACGCGTACGGGATGACCTAAATTAAGAACAGCTACGCTCTTTATTGTACATGCAATAAGTTAATGTCCAATAAGTACTTTATAGGAATGTATCGCAGGCCAGGAATTAATATAAAGATCAATCATATGTTCAAATTTGATTCAATTATGTCTAAATTCAGCCATTTTCATATTATACCAACATTTGCAGCACCCTGAGCCTTTTTTGAAAGGTTACTAGGAAAACTCAGCCTTGAGTAATTTCTTCAGAAAAAACAAAAACTTCTACAACTTCATTCCAACAAACACGCAAAAGACATTGCAACTATTGGAATTTTACAAAAGCAGGCATTTTGAGCTGCAACAAGGTCAAATGGCCATAAAATCCTGGGACTGATGTCTGTTCATCTGTTGAAAAGTACAGTAGTGTGATCCATTTCCCCATGCACCAGAAAGCACAAAAATGCTCTTTTGCATGTGTCAGCTACTGTGTGTGCTCAATTCCATGTGTTGAAAGCACAAGGTTACCATTACAAGAGTTAGTTCTCAGCTGTTATATTAATCTTTTTGTGGGGGTGTATGTGTTAGTGTGGTCATGTCTACATCTGCTGAATAGCAGAATGCCCCATCGGGTCAAAATTGACCCAGGAAGATAAAATGCTTTAATACAAAAGTCAATGAAAGTAGTTATTACTTGATAAGAGCATCATTGGGCCCCACCCATGTCATTTTTGGTCAATTTTGTTGAAGGACACCTGTATTTCTTATAAAGCCATCTAAAATGTAAAATTTCACCACAAGACAAATTAAAAACTTTAAAACTGTTAGAGTCACAAAAGCCTACTAGTGGGTACTCCACTCGTACCATGCTTACCGTTGTAACTAATCTTAACAGCAGCAACAATGTGTTAATCCCAAAATGACTTTTCATGCAGTTTGGAAGCACACAAATTAATGGCAAAGGAAAACTGTTGTGCTTTGTGGCAAATACATTTTATTCATGCGCTTACAATTTGAGTGAATAGTTGCGTTACATGCAGAAACATCAGACGTCAACGGATGTCAGTTTGACCAATGGTCCCAACGTCAGGTTGGCCGACGGGACAAACGTCACGTTGGCGGGCTGATCGCCCAACGTCAGGTTGGCGGGCTGCTCTCTGGATGTCAGGCTTGTTTTGAGCTTTTTGGGTCGGTTCAGAGGCAGTTGTACATCCGCAAGTTCTTAAATAACTGCCCCAGCTTCCACTTCATTGGTTTCCAGATGGGCTGAAAGATAATGTGAAGAATTTGTTAAGTTACAGCTACCCTTGACTTTTAACACTGCAAAGAATTTACCTTTAAGGCTTTTCATTATTATATTATTTTTCTTAAAAATCTAAGTATTAAGACTTCCTTTCAAGACTTGATAGCCCCAAAAGACTTTTACAACATGACAGAATCTGTAATATTAAGCTAGCACAGCAGGTGTGTTTGTGCTGCATTTACTCGGTTGGGGAAATTCCACAATCTCTACAGAGCTACCTTAGCTTAAGTTGGCTGGCTGAACTGGCAGGGACTAGAAATCATCTATCGCTTTTGAGAGCAAATTGCCACACAATAGTTTAATTTTAACTTTTCCTAGTAATAGTTGTATACTTTCATTATTGCACAATACAGTGCAGATGATGTGGCTATTGTACAAGGTCCGTAAACACCAATTGTTGTATTCTTTAAATATATAAATGTTTGAATAATGTGAGAAAGCAGCTGTATACCCACATTGTATGTCAATATAGCTTTAATTAAAATGCATTGGAATCCCCATTCCAAAAGCCAGCCAACTTAACCTCAATTTACTACATTGTGCCACAAAGAACCTCAGCTGTAAACACAATTGCAGCATTTTCCCAATAGGGTTTCATAGAACCTGCTTACCTTCTTTAGCAGCTTTGCTCAACTTGGACTACATTGACTGGAGAAGTGCGAAGGCCTTCTTCACGGAGATATTAGGAGACATATCTGCAGTACAAAATAAGTTCCGTTAGTATCCGTAAGTAGCTCTTGAAAGATTCTTTCACCAACGTTCTTACCTCTAATCATTCTCCTCTGCAGCTCATCATGGCTTTCATTTGTGCCACCAACTGACAAATTCAAGGCTGGGGACAATGCAATTGCTGTTAATCAAATGTTTCAGCTGTTTGACATCACATATCATGAACTTGTTCCAGCTATATTTCATTTCAGTAGTTAAAATTGACCCTACTCCTCACATTTGCTAACATATTTAAATACAAACATAAGAATTGTAACTACCTTCGTTAATCCAAACAGTCAGCACACAAAGAACAAAGGCCCAAACAGCTCCCATCACTTCAGTCACCAAGAGAAAATGTTTCCTGTGCTACATGCCAGGTTAAAAACCCATCATGCAGGTAGCACAGCTGTTGATGATCAGCTCTAATTGGCTCTCTCTGCAGAGAGTCAGTGCTAGTTGAGATTCAGCCCATGAAAAATGGGAATTTGGAAGCAAGGGACAATTATAGAGTATATTGTAAAGAAAGTCCAGGAAGTTGTGTTTTTTACATGAAAGAAAGTCAATAAAGTTGGTCTGAAGTTGTATAATCAAAGATTACAAGGGAAGAAAACTTTTACATTTTGGGGATCTTGGTTTGATAAAATGCTCGAGGTTATAATTCATATCAATAACACTGAAGATGAATGTATTGAATACCATGAGATGTCTAAGAGATACTGTTAGGGGAACTGTGCAGTTGCTATAAAGAATGTTGCTTTAATAAGAAAAGTACTAGATTATGGATGTAATTGTTTTGGGATCAGCTGCTAGAACATCTTTATAAAGGCTGGTTAGAATTCATGCGGGGCCGTTAAGTCAGCAACCTTGTCAGCGCTTCAGGTGAAAGCTGGAGAAATGCCACTTTTTATTGTTATTGGGCAATTCTACAAACTCCAAATGATTTACATGGATATGAATGAATGTTGCGAACGTCAAAAAAGGAAGTCTTTTGCAATAAAATCTCAGGGTTTCAATGATTGGGTTACAAGTCCAACCGTTTTAATGCCAGCTGTTTCACCACAGTCTATGGTTGATATTTCTATATTAAAACAAGTACATTCAAGCAAGAATGTATTTAATTTGCAAGCTTGCGTGAACATTGTGCTGCATGATATAGTTATTGTGTACACAAACATACGGATGGTTTTAAGAATCCAGAGAATAGGAAAAGCTGTGCTTTTTTGTTTCAGAATTGAAAGTTAAGTGTCTAAAAGATCAACTGATCATTTATCTGTATATGCAGCTGAAATTATGATAATTTAATTGGCTCTACTGTGGATAGAGGAAGTTAAACTTATGAGAATGCTAAGATGTTTAGCTCAACCACTAGCTATTCAACAAAATGCAGTCAGGACATTCTTTATGAAAGTCCATCTTTATATAGAGTCATTAGACCTGGAATTGATGTTCAATTTTCTTGGGTACTGGCTCACATAGGGTACTGGGGAAGCACCGGAGAGAACAGTGTCTGTTTAGCAGAATATGACCGGGAAACACAAAGTTAAATGCTTCTCTACACCTTTTTATAAAAAATCCCACTGGGACATGTGGTGCCTGCAATCAAATGGAGACTGTGGATCATGTTTTTCTTGAATCCCTAAAATTTCAAATGAAAGACTGTTGTTGGGGAATGGACTGGAACGTGAAGAAATTAAACACATGGACATTAAACCGAACGCTGAAGAGGTCTCCGCTAAATTCTATTACAGGTCAAATGTATTAATGCCACCTTGGGATTTCACTCAAATCTAATTCCTTACTTTCAACTACTTTCCTATTTCCTAGTGCCCTCAACCGCAGGCAAGTCCACAATTAAAAGGTAAATGTAAATTTAGGAATAGAAATAGAATGTATTGATAAATCAGTAAAAAATATATACAAAACATTTAACCAAGATTAAAAGAAATTGTTGCAAAATACTAATGCCTGGAATTTAAAATGACCTGACATCATCACCTGCTTGACCAACTCCCACAGCAATATGGTCATACTCACTGTTGCAGACCGGTTCTCTCAAGTCTTTTCACTTCATCCCCCTGCACAAGCTGCCCACATCCATGGAAACTGCCCACCTGCTGGTCCACCACGTCTTCCGCCTCCACGGTATCCCCCTGGATATTGTCTCAGACCGGGGACCCAGGTCACGTCATATGTCTGGAAGTCCTTCTGCCGAGCCCTCAATTTAATTCAAGGCGGTACAGTATGTAGCGTGGCACAGCAAGGCATAGCCAGATGTAGCAGGGTTCAGCAGGACATTGCAGGGCACCGCAGAACGGAGCTGCAACCAAGATCTTGGTGCCATCCTAATCCAAGGAAATATGCTGGGCGAAAAGGAAACATAAGGACTCCGGGGATTAAACTCCCCAGAACTAGGTTAGTAACAGTCATTTCTGGGACGGGATGCACACAAATGGAAAGGGAGAGGAGAGAGTAGCTCAGTGTGTCAAAGGAAGGTAAATCACCCGGCAGTCTAGAACTATACCATTATAACTAAGAGGTTAGGGAGAGGAGCCTGGTCAGACTAGAACTCTCCCCAACAGGATTGGGCTGTACTGGCCTGCCTCCCTGTACTTTTATTATATTATTGATTACATGGTAAATTAAATTGACAAGTATGAAGCGAAGCAGGTGGGCCTGGCTAGGCAGATGCTGCAACTCCTCACTCCCTAACTATAAGCTTTATCAAAGAGGAGGGTTTTCAGATTATTCTTAAATGTGGTGACGGTTTCTGCCCCTCAAACCCAGACTGGGAGCTGGTTCCACGGGAGAGGAGCCTGATAGCTGAAGGCTCTGGCTCCCATAGAGACTCTAGGAACCACTAGTAGCTCTGGTGCTTTAGTGGGACAATAAGGCTCTAAGAGCTCGTCTAGATAAGTTGATGCGAGACCATTTAGAGCTTTGTAGGTCAGGAGAAGGATTTTGAATTCAATCCTGGATTTTACAGGAAGCCAATGCAGAGAAGCTAATAGAGGAGAAATGTAATCTCTTTTCTTAGTTCTTGTCAGAACACGCGGTGCAGCATTCTAGATCAGCTGGAGAGTCTTAAGGGACTTATTTAAGCATCCTGATAATAAGGAATTATAGTAGTCCAGCCTAGAAATTACAAACGCATGGACCAATTTTTCAAGATCATTTTGAGAAAGAATGTTCCTAATTTTGTCAATATGGCGAAGATTGAAAAAGGCTGTTCTTGAGGTTTGTTTTTATGGGCGTTAAAGGATATATCCTGATCAAAAATAACGCCTAGATTTCTGACAGTAGTGCTGAAGACCAGGCAATACCATACCATAGTAGCTATATCTTTAAATAATGAAATTCGGAGGTGTTTAGGGCCCAGGACAATAACTTCGGTTTTGTTAGAGTTTAACATCAGAAAATTGTAGGCTATCCATGATTTTATATCTTTAATGCATGCTTGAAGTTTAGCTAACTGACTGGTTTTGTCTGGTGTGATTGACAAGTATAATTGGGTGTCCTCCGCATAACAGTGAGAGTTAATTGAGTGTTTCCTAATAATATTGCCTAGAGGAAAGATATTTGAGGAGAACACAATTGGTCCAAGCACTGAGCCTTATGGAACACCATGGCTAACTTTAGCTTACTTGGAGGATTTATCATTAACATTAACAAATGGAGATTGATCAGAGAAATAGGACTTAAACCAGCTTGGACCACTGCCAGCTTGTTGTCTGGTTACCACCCTCAGACTAACGGGCAGATCGAGCGGGTGTGTGGCATACTGTAACCCCTCCTCATGGAGTCCCCATCTCTCTTGGATAGAGTACTCCCACAACTCCCTCATCAGTGCTGCCACTGGGATGTCTCCATTCATGTGTGCCATGGGATTTCAGCCTCCACTTTTCCCATCCCTGGAGGATGAAGTGACGGTCCCTTCCATCCAAACTCATCTGCGGTGGTGTCGATGAGTGTGGAGGGAAGCCAGGGCAGCCCTTCAGAGCACTGCTTCTTGGCCCCAATTCCCTCATGCTCCCCAAGCGCCCTCACCATCCAGTCCCTCGCCATCCTATCCCAGCCCTCGTGCCCTTGCTCCTGTTCTTGGCGTCCGCCTCCCCACACCTCCTTCCTTATTATTGTTTCATTAAACGTGAGTTGTTGAGCGTAGCATTTGGGTCCAAACAATTAATAATAATTTGGTGCCCCCCACCCTCTGCAGTAACTCTGGGGACCACCTAGGTCTGTAGATCTCTGCTTTACAACACATTTGCTCATTGCCTCTCTCCTCCCATGATTTTCTTGTGTTTCTCCCGTACCTCCTCGTGGGGTGGGGGACTAAGACGCAAGGAAGGGAGGCAAGTGGAGGGCTCAAGGAAGCAATTTAAGGGCTATGAGATGCAGCTCATGTTTACCACCGCTTTTTGTTTCCAAGGCACTGAACTATTGTATGGGTGTGACAAAGGTTGACTTAACTTGCTGGCTACAAGTACTTCAAATATTGTAACTTTGTAACTGTACATTTTTTTATTTGCTATAGTTATTTTATTTTAAATAAAACATTGTCTACTGTCATTTCTCCTGCTGGTGGCACTAAAGCAAACATAAGAGGGTCACTTAAGTAATTTGTATTTATCATCTGTTGACCTTCAATATGTGTAGCAAAAGATCATAGCAATCCATCTCATTCTGTATTTGTTGAGATATTTCAGTGGTGGGCAGACAGACATATAGACAGACATTGCCATCTCGTGCTGCCAGAATGGCTAAATATATGTCTTATCAATTTATAAATTATGATGTATTATTATAGATTATACCCCTGCACACCCACACAGGTGTTTGCAGTTATTGTGGCTGATTCAATCTGCTCAGGTTAAAGAAGGCAAGGCAGACAAGTCAAGGCTGCGTTATTTATATAGCACATTTTACCAACACCACCCTCCTTCTACTTCTACTCCACCCTGGTCTGGGAACGCCATGGGATCCCCAGTCAGAGCTGGTTAATGTGGCTTGGGGAAAGGAAAGTTTGGGGTTCCCTGCTGGAGCTGCTGCCCCCGCGACCCAACCCCAGATAAGCGGACAAAAATGGATGGATAGATGGACACACAAGGCAATTAAAAGTGTTTTAAATAAAATGTTAAAGAGCAGCTAAAATAATTAACATTCATTAAAAGAAGATACAAACAGCATGAATATAATTAGACAAGTATGAAATATAAGAAAAATATAATGCATTGGAAGAATTGAACAATTACATCATCCACCTGTCAAAAAGGCAGCATCAAAACAAAAAGTTGACCTTTACTGTGCCTTTGGTTAGTCATAAGAATACAAGTTGATGTGTTGTTCAGACATCACAGCTGGACGTAATCTATACCTCAAACTTCAAAATGGCCACTTTAAAATTAAATTATTTATGACTTTTTCAATTATTCATTTATTTATTATTGCTTTGTTAATCAATTTTATTTGGTGCTGAGATGACTTTTATTTAGTTAAGCCCCAGTGGCCTAATGGTTATGCCACTGACCTTCTAAATCAAGGATTCTGGGTTTGTGTCCCATCTGTTGTGATTTATAGCGGAGTGGTGCAGTGGAAGCGTGCTGGGCCTGGCCTCCGTCTCACATTGCTGCCCTCCCTTCCTTCTTGGGCCTAACATCATAGTATTTTCTGCCTAACTTTGCAACAGTTGTGGCCCAAATGCATGCATGTGCCAGTGACAACCACTTGAGGTGCTTGGTGCTTCTCATGTCGCTTAAATTGCCTCCGCAAATCCTTAGTCCCTCCCACCAAGGAGGCACGGGAGAGATGCAACGAGCAAATGTGTTTTAGAGGGCATCCTTTCCTTTGAAGAGACACGTGAATACGTCGGCTGTTTGGGCAAAGTTAGCAATTCCTTCAGCTGCACAGCTTCCGGGGAGGCTGCTCTCGTGAATCCTCGCCTATAGCTCCTCGATGATCCCTTGGCAGAAATTACCACTGGTTTTACACTTATTGTTTTAATAAATGGTCAAAAAAACTAATTCATACAAAATTATACCTAATTTCTGAGTTAAAAAAATTATGAATTATTTTGACTAACAGTTTAGATTAACAGGAACATATGTTGATGAGTTATGACAGACTAGTATAAGTCAGGATACTGTTTAGAAACCATTTCAATTTTTTTTATGGCTGCAAATAATCACACTTTTGTCGTCCCGGGTCAAAATTGACCAGGGGCCTGTTGCACGAAACCAGGATAAGGGATTAAGCCGGGATATTCAAGTTATCCTGGATGAATTTAGCTTTGACTCGGTTGCACGAAACCAGGTTGAATTAAACCCAGCCAAGTAACCATGGAGATTTATTCTTTGCGGCTAGCCTGGTTCAGAGCAGGCTAACAGCCAGGCTAAGATTAATCCTGGAGTGTCATGTGTTAAATCAGCTGACACTCTGAACCAAAATAAACGTGTTTAACAGTTATTCCGTTGTCTTCTGCGTGTGTTCTGCTTTATTTTATTAACATGCATTATTTGTCACTATTGTTGTCACGAGTTTGATTTAAACCCTACTATAGCAGTTGTTTAGATGGTTAGAAATGGTTGCACTGGCACCCAGATGCGGAGTGGAAATCAAGAGAGTCCGGACTTTCCCGGCGAGATGGTAGTGTGTCGAGGCTGCCTGGCGTGCGGTCGCTGCCCGCTACGGTGGCCGCTGCCCGGTGGCCGCAACCCGTTGGCTGCTGCCCGTTGGCCGCAACCCGGTGGCCGCTGCCCGTTGGCCGCAACCCGGTGGCTGCTGCCCGGTGGCTGCTGCCCGGTGGCCGGTGGCCGCTGCCGTTGCCTGCCGGCAGACCTGTGCATCACATCAGTGTCTACCTTCTCTGTAAAAGTAAAGATGAGCAGCGCGGCGTCCGTGGTCTGTGCAGCTTCAGGTTTATACAGGACGCGCTCCGGAGATTAAGTGGGACAATGAAGCTATATTCCCAGATATGATATTAATGGTAGACCGGTCAGGGACCAATACATTCATGATTTTATTTTCTTGTTGCTTGTCCTTCTCTAATAAAGGACAGTTTGTATTAGGCTACTCCTTAATATGTAGGCTGATGTTTTTTTATTATTACTTACTTTGGTTTCATAACCTTCTCATAAGTTTTACATCCCTGGACCAATAACGTGGCCTATATACAGCACGTATATAGTGTAGTTTATATTCGGCACACAGGGAACAACACAATGCTTCTTAATATATTTATTTTGATGCTGTTACTTGTCAGAAGAATAAAAAAATAAAATAAAACACGAATATTGTTTTACACATGCTCACAGCGTGTATTGAAGTCACTTACTTCTTTTTCTAGTTTTTGTACCTTTCTGATTGTTCTGTACAAAGATATTTAGAATCAGACATCGCTTATAGACATTTCTGGTTGTAAAACATGTTGTGAATAAGGGTTTGAAATTAAGCCTTAGGGTCCATCTCCCGAGGAACATTAAATCCCTCTGCTCACTTTTAAGGCAAAGTAGGCTAAATAATACATTTTATTTATATTGTGCTTCACATGGTAGGTTACTCAAAGACACTTTACGGTAAAACCAGCACATTTATCACCTAAAAACGAAACATGAAACTAGCATATTTAGAGCAATTAAAACACTGTGTAGCCTACAACTTTGTAAAATAAAAAAAGTAGAGTGACTAGTCGGCTAAGTAGATATTTTTAGATCCTTAAGCATTCAGTCAGTCCACTATAGTCTGTTGGGCTTTTCCTCTCCGTTTGATAAGAGCCGTATTTCCCTTTCTGCATATTATATGCTTCACCTCCTTGTTACTTTCTGCATATTATATGCTTCACCTCCTCATTACTTTCTGCATATTATATGCTTCACCTCCTCGTTACTTTCCACTAGAAGCTGCTGCTCATTGGGTGAAACATATGCCGCATGCGTCGTCTCCATTTCTGCATCAGTAAATCTGTGATCGATACTGTGGTCTATTTCAGAAAGCCATGAACGTGCACTTATCCCAGCTATCTGCACCTGGCTTGACATAGCTTCACCTGTTCATCCTGGCTCGGCAAACGTGCAACCGATTAAGCCGCGATGAGCAGATCACACTAAGTCAAGTGGCGCTTTTTCACTTATCCTGGATATCTTTATTCTACTTTCGTGCAACAGGCCCCTGGTCTGTTTTGCCTATTTATAAAGCATAAATGATCACACAATTCTATTTTACACATTAGACAACTTTATTCAAACTCATTACCACTAGTTTAGCACTTACTTTTGGATTTTATGGTGAATAAACTTCCTTTACATGAAATACCTAATTTTGGAGTAAAATAGAATCAATTGTGAATTATTTTCATTATTCACAGATAGAGTAGGTATAGACCACACTATAATTTACAAAGTCCCAACAATTCTAGTAATTTCCCCAAGAGCAAGCATAGTGACAGTGGTGAGGAAAAACTTTCTTTTAGGAAGAAACCTCAGACACACCCAGGCTCTTGGTAGGTGGTGTCTGACGGTGCCGGTTGGGGATGTGATGAACAGTGGCAATAACAGTCACAATAATGCTGGAATAGTGACTAAAAATGGTAGTAGTGGTGGTTCATGCCATAGCAGGGCATTACAGTATGTAGGTTGGCACAGCTGGATGTAGTAGGATGCAGCAGATCAGATGAAACTGTGCAAACACACACGGTGGATGCAGGAAAAAAAATGGAGACGAGACGTACAGGATGACCTAAATTGAGAACAGATAGTAAGTGCAATAATACGTTAAATTCCAAACTGTATGAATGTGTCTCAGGCCAGGTGAGGAATTAATGTAAAGATCAGCAAGCCACTGACACATGTTCAAATTTTATTCATTCAATAAATTATATTTTGTCTTAAATCCTCCAGCCATTTTCATATTGTACCAACATTAGCAGCACCCTGAGCCTTTTTGGAAAGGTTACTAGGAAACCTCAGCCTAGAATGTTTTATTCAAGGCAAGTTTCATTTTGAAAGAAAAAAGGCTCCTGCAACTTCATTGCTACAAACATACAAAAGACAATTTAGCGGAATTTTTTATTTTTTTAAGAAAAGCTCACTAAATCAAGCATTTTGGGCCGCAACAATCCTGGGACTGTTCATCTGCTGAAAAGTATAGTAATGTGATCCATTTCCCCATGCACTGGGTTTGTGTCTCTTGCAGGTCTCTGCAATTCCTAGTGTTGGAAAGCACAATATTACATGTAGTTCTTAGCTGCAGCTTATAAACGCATTTGTGGGGGGGGGGGTCTCCACAGGTACATGTCTTCATCTGCTGCAGAGCACAGTGCTCTATTGCCACACCAGGTCAAAATTGACACAAGACCACAAATGCTATAAAATTAAAAACCAAAAGTCAAAATTACTTATCATTGGGCACATCCCATTTTTGGTTCATTTTGTTGACACCTTTATTTCTGACAGTCAAATTTTACCCTAAGACAGAAAAAAGTTTAACTGAAATAAACTCAAGCCTTATAGTTGGTACTCCACTTGTGTCATGCTGACTATCTAATCTTAACATTAGTAACAAAAGTATTAATTCCAAAGTGATCGCTTTTCCTGCAATTGTTTGAGGCATACATTAAGTAACGCAAAGGGAAACATTTGTGCTTTCTGGCAGATGCATTTTTATTCATGAGCTTACAATTTGAGAAATGTTACAATTTAAACCAGTAGTAGGTACAAACAAATGTCAACAGACATCAGTTTAAAAGCTGGCTTTTTGCTGACATCAGGTTGGCAGGCTGACTGTTGTCAAACGTAATATAAGTCAGGTTTGCGGGCTGTTTGGACATCAGGTTGGTTTTGAGCTCTTTGGTTCCATTCAGGGGCCATTGTACTTGTTCTAGTTGGCCAACAAATACCTCAACTTCCAGTTGTGCTGAAAGAAGTAGCAATTGTTAAGTTCCAATTAGCTTTGGCTTTAAAAACTTCAAAGAGAGTTTACCAGTAAGGCTTTTAAGTTGGCTGAACAGGCAGTACTAGAAATAATCTTTTGAGAGCAAACTGCCCCACCATAAACAATTTAATTTTAACTTATTTTAGTAACTAGTATTTTAACTTATGCCGGTAACTGTTGTATAATTGAAATATTGCACAATAAAGTATCATGTAAAGTCATTGGCACAATAGTGATGTGACTATAGACTATAGTGAGACAGTAGCTCACTTAGTATAGTCAATATAGCTTTAATTAAACATGGGTTGGAATCCCCATTCCAAAAGCCAGACAACTTAACCTTAATTACATAAGGCCACAAAGAACCTCAGCTGTAAACTATTGCATTTCCCCCCCCCAAATAGGGTTTCACAGAACCTGCTCACCTTCTTTAATGGCTTGAATCAACATGGACTCCAATAACTGGAAAAGTGCAAAGACCATCTTCATGAAGGGATCATCGGGAGACGCATCTGTAGTACCAAATAAGTTCAGTTAGTGTCCGTAAGTAGCTCTTGAAAGATTCTGTCACTCACGTTCTTACCTCTAATCATTCTCCTCTGCAGCTCATCATGGCCTTCATTTGTGCCACCAACTGGCAAACTCAAGCCTAAAGACAACGCAATTGCTTTTAATCAAATGCTTCTGCTTTTTGACATCACATATCATGAACTTGTTCCAGCTAAATTTCATTTCAGTACTTCAGTTGCAATACTTCACTACATATTTGAATACAAACATAAGAAGTATGTAGTAACTACCTTTGTTAATCCAAACAGTCAGCGCACAAAGAACAAAGGCCCAAACAGCTCCCATCACTTCAGTCACCAAGAGAAAATGTTTCCTGTGCTACATGCCAGGTTAAAAACCCATCATGCAGGTAGCACAGCTGGTGATGATCAGCTCTAATTGGCTCTCTCTGCAGAGTGTCAGTGCTAGTTGAGATTCAGCCCATGAAAAATTGGAATTTGGAAGCAAGGGACAATTATAGACTATATTGTAAAGAAAGTCCAGGAAGTTGTGTTTTTTACTAGATAGAAAGTCAATGAAGATGTCTTTCTAAAGTTACATTTTGGGCATTTGAAAAAATGCCCAGGGGTAGTGATGGGCAAATGAAGCTTTGGGAAAGCACTGAACCACTTAGAGGAATTGTTTTGAAAACCATTACTAGAAGCTTCAGTAACAGCGACCTTGCCTGGATAAGTGCCAAGGCTGCATCTAAATTATCCCGGCAAGATGGTGGACAGGAAGTCTTTCAGACTAGTGAAACATACGTATACTCACAATGGGATATCATTCTTTTTAAAATAAAGATTGATGAATTTGTATTGGTATTGGGAAACAGAGGATGCTCTGGGAAAATATGGCACAAGTTGGGTGTGCTTGTGTAACTATGTTCAGGGGAACACAACGATTTTTATTAAAGAACATTATTTTTTCCCCACTGTCTGTTTCTTTTTTTGCTTACAACTTCTCCACATTTAGAGAAGTTTTGTTTAGAAGGTGAGGGTACACATTTTGTGATTTATCCAGTACACCAGTGGGTCTTCAGATTTTTCCAGCGGTGGAGCCGTCATGTACCGCTGTACCTCCACTGTAGCTTCCATGTTAATGAAAATAAATCGATACGAACAAATCGTACGCTTGTCACTGTAGAAGCTGCTACAAACCAAATGCAACTTGTTTTGATGAAGCAGTTGCTGCTTCGGATGTCATTTGTCACATGATTTTCCCGTACCAAAACAACTTTTGGAGTAGTGGTTCAAATGGAAGTTAATGGTTTGAAGCACGTATCGAAGCTTCAGTGTCAGACTGCCATCATTTCCCAGGGGTATAATTCATATCAATAATGTTGAAGATGAATGTATTGAATACCATGAGATGTCTAAGAAGCACTGTTTGGGGAGCTGGGCAGTTGCTATAAAGAACGTTGCTTTAATAAGAAGAGTAATAGATTATGGATGTAATTGTTTTAGAATCAGCTGCTAGAACATCTTTATAAAGGCTGGTTAGAATTCATGCGGGCCGTTAAAACTTAACGGCCCGCGTTTAGGTGGACATTGGACAAATGCCACTTCAGCTACAAAGAAAACAGTTAAGGACAAATTGTTGGGCAAATCTACAAAGTCAAAATGATTTACATATGAATAAATGTTGCAAAAGTCAAAAAAGGAAGTCTTTTGCAAACAAATCTCAGATTTAACAAAGGAATTGGGTTTCAATGATTGGGTTACAAGTCCAACCGTTTTAATGCCAGCTGTTTCACCACAGTCTATAGTTGATATTTCTATATTAAAAAGTACAAGCAAGAATGTATTTAATTTGCAAGCTTACGTGAACATTGTGCTGCATGATATAGTTACACAACCATGGATGGTTTTAAGAATCCAGAGAATAGGAAAAGCTGTGCTTTTTTATTCCAGAATTGAAAGTTAAGGTGTCTAAAAGATTATTATGACCATTTATCTGTATATGCAGCTGAAATGATGGTAATTTAAATGGCTCTACTGTGGATAGAGGAAGTTAAACTTATGAGAATGCTAAGATGTTTAGCTCAACCCCTGGCTATTCAACAAAATGCAGTCAGGACATTCTTTGTGAAAGTCTACTATCTTTATATAGACTCATTAGACCGGGAATTAATGTTCAATTTTCTTGGGTACTAGCTCACGTAGGGTACTGGGGAAGAACCGGAGAGAACAGTGTCTGTTTAGCAGAATATGACGTGCAATCAAATGAAGACTGCGGATCATGTTTTTGTTTAATCCCTAAAATTTCAAATGAAAGACTGTTGGAGAATGGACTGGAACGTGAAGTAATGGACATTAAACTGAATGCCGAATAGGTCTCTGCTAAGTTATATTACAGGTCAAATGCCACCTTAGGATTTCACCCAAAGAATCCTATTTCTTACTAGTAACTACTTTCCTATTTCCAGTTCCTTGAACCGCAGGCAAGTCCACAATTAAAAGGCAGTTGTAAATTCAGGAACAGTAATAGAATGCATTGAAAAATCAGTAAAAAAAATAAATATATATATACAAAATATTAAATCAAGATTAAAAGAAACTGTTGTAAAACAGTAATTAGTCCCTCCAGGATTTCGCAATGTCACGCTTTACACCAATTCACGCAAATTTAACCAAAAATCCATTTTCCAAAATTGTACATCCTTCTCTTATTCCTGCCCACAGGAGATTTGAGCCGAGGAGTCGAGGAAGAGCCTCGAGGAGAAAGGAATTGAGGCAACAGACATTTAACAAACATTAGATATTGTTTAAAAGTGATATCAATTAAATATGATGTGCGGCACAGCTGCATAAGCTTTTCATGGTTTTGTCATACAGCTGTATTTTATGATATCTGTCAGAGGAGAAGAAGACTATGGAAGGCTATAGAGCACTTGATTCAAATGATAGTGAAAATGTAATTCCACAATAGCATTTTCATTTTCAGTGTTTTTAGAGTCAAAATTTAAATCAAAATGCCATAATCCAATATTCATATTCAGTGGATGCAGGAAAAACCAGATGAGACGACAGAATTACCTAAATTGTTACTTGTTACTTTAAGTGCAATGATAAGTTAAAGTCCTTTATCAAACCGTATGAATGTGATCTTGGCCTGGATGGGAAATTAACTAATGTAAAGATCAACAAACCACTAACACTAATGTTCAAATTTGATTCCTTCAATAAATTATTATTTTTTGTCTTAAATCCACCAGCTATTTTCATATTATACCAACATTTTCAACACTGTTGGAGCTAAATCCTGCTCCGGTCTCATGGTCCAGTCAATTACTAGCCAGAATCTCAGATGTTGATGTGTGAATTATTTTTATTACATAGGATATCCTGAGACAAAGTTACCTGGATCAAGCTGACTCTTTGGCTCATGCACCCCTGTTCTTATTCACTATGGGTGGGGTCTCCAGGTCACAGTGATGTGATGTGTTTGTGTGTTTGTTATCTTTCAGTTGGAATGTGATTGAAAGTTTATGACCCTATCAGGAGTTGCAGAACAAAGAATAACATGACCTGCTGTACTCTTAGTTGAGCAGTAAACGGGGACCACAACCAGACACAGGATGTGTCCCTAACCATCTATCCTGCTTCTGACACATTTAGTAGAGCTGGGTTATAACAAAATGTACCAGAACACCTTATATTATGGAACAGAAGTATTGCAAAACAACTTAATGCACAAATAACAAACTTAATGCATGACCAAAATGTCTTCACGTACGTTGAAATAATGCTTTTGCCTTTTGGCTTGAATGTATAATGCAAATCACACAATGTTTAAACACATATAACATTTTAAATTCCAACAACACCCTGAGCGTTTCCTAGGAAAACTCAGCCTACAGTAGTTCTATTCTCCCCAAACAAGTTTCTATTTAATTTTTAAAGAACTCACAACTTTTTTTTTACAACTTTCTCTGTCGCCCGCAACTTCATTGCAACAAACATACAAAAAACATTGCAACTTTTATTGCAATTTTTCCCACAACATAAGGCATTTTGGGACACAACAATCTCAAAAATAAAAATTGGAATTTAAGATGACCACTCTTATTTCTGCCAAGGGATCATCGAGGAGCTTTGGGCAAGGATTCACAAGAGCAGCCTTTCCAGAAGTCGTGCAGCCTAAGGAGTTGCTTACTTTGCCCAAACAGCTGACATATTTATGTGAAGCTTCGGAGGAAAGGACATCTCATCCCTCTACAACAGGGGTCTTCAACGCTTTTTAAGCCAAGGACCCCTTTGCTGAGATTGAGATGGATCAGGGACCCCCTACTATGTACAGTATATTGTATACATTGCATATAAAACTGGGTCTACAGTAACATGTGCATAGTATACCAAGCTATTAAAATAATTGTTTTTATAAATCATGTTTTAATATTAAACATTCACTTGGCCCATTGAATCCTTAGGATTTACTGTATCTGTGGATGGCTACATTACTGACAACCTTACCTATAGGCCAGCATATCATAATTTTTCACAAATAGGGGGGGGGGGCTTGACCAACTCCCCTGCTTTGCTTGTTTTTAAGACATGATGTCTCTGTCTTTTTAATGCACGGGCCAAACTCTGGGCAGGCAAAGCAGAGAAACGAGAGGTAACCTTGCTCCTCATGACATCATAAGGGGAAGATTCCACATTGGTCTATTTGAGCTTTCATTTTCTCAAAGGCAAAACAGGATACCCAGGGCTTTACACGTAATGTCATTTCTAACCACTGGGGTACCATAGGCAGGCTGGGGGAACTCATATAAAAGACCTCATGAAGTGACATTTTCATGCCATGGTACATTTAACCTCTCCTTGGTTGAGTGTCTGTGTAAGAGGTTTATGTTTGTGTGGTACTGCTAAAATTGCCTAAATGTCTAATAAGGGCAATAAAGTGCAATTTGTTTACCTTGTTATGAGTGAAAGCCTTTTTCCCACCTAAAAGAAAACAAGGCGCTCTTCTGAAAATACAAAATCTAAATCAAGGTACAAGCGGCCAAAATGGGTTTTCTCAGGCTCCCTAGGGAGGTGTTCCAGGCACGTCCAGCTGGGAGGAGGCCTCGGGGAAGACCCAGGACTAGGTGGAGAGATTATATCTCCAACCTGGCCTGGGAACGCCTCGGGATCCCCCAGTCGGAGCTGGTTGAGCTAGCTCAGGAAAAGGGATTATGGTTTGGGGTTCCCTGCTGGAGCTACTGCCCCCACGACCCGATACCGGATAAGCGGATGAAGATGGATGGATGGATAAATCAATTCATCCGTGAATCTAAGTGGTTATGTATGCCATATTTAAAGTGATTCCCTCAAGGCGTTCAGAGATATTGAATTCACAAGAATCGGATGGACACAGTCACCTTAAACCTTTGACCTCCAAAATCTCATCAATTGATCTGCGAGTTCAAGATTATCAAAATTTAAAGAAATTCCCTCCAGAAATTCCTTCCTCCCTCCTGTGTTATCACGTTCACAAGAATGGGAAGTGCGTACGTATGTAAAGATGGACTGGCGACCCAAAAGCATAATATTTCTGGCCACGGTTGGAACCAAGACATAACAAGAGACAAAAAAAGAGGTGGGGTTAGACAGAGTTAAGCCCTGACAGAATAGAGAATGTTGTCAAAGTTTCTGTACAGCAGGAGAGGAATAGTTTTGGAGAGTGACACTTTGTTGAAACAAAATAAAGATAGCTGTGCAGCTGAGATTTAATTATTCACTGCAGAGAATAACCAAGTGGGAAGACAGTTTTCACAGAATTAACGCAGTAACTGTGTGACAACGGTAGCATCCCCATCTTATATCCTGTTTCCCCTAGAGAAGAAAATGACGTGTTTTGCAAAACACGTCTAATCTTACAGACAAGTTGGAGCCTCTTCTTGACCCTGAACTTGCTTTGACAATACGTAGCTCTGAACAAATGTTTCCTTCAGACTCCATGGCATTGTACTGAGAGGAAAAATGCAGAGGCTAACAGTTGTCTCTCCATCAGGGAGGTCCCACAGGGAAGGGATTTTAAAAGTCATATAACATGAAAAGCATTGTGAATAATTATATGAATAATCATAATCCATGCATATTATAGAAAGATATATGAAATCATGCTTAAATGTAATTTTCCCATTACATGGTCTACACAGTGGTGTACATCCAGAGGTGCTGGATACCTTGGCATCAGATCCTGGATGTGAACCTACTCCGGGACTTCCATAGGCTCCATCCTGGTGCTCCTGGCAGTCCGCCTGGTGGCGTTTGTGGGAGGGGTGTCATGACTCCGGCATCATGACTTGGTGTTGCCGGTGTTTTGTGTTGCTCTAACCAATATCTGTTTGTCCTGGGTCTCCTGACGCATTACAGCTGATTCTCCACTGCACACCTGGTCCTGATAACCACCTCTGCTCCATTTAAGCCATAACCTGACATCCATTCCCTACCGGATCATTAGCGTAATCATTTCATCTGGATTGGAAATCATTCCTGCTTAGCCATCAACTTCAACTACATTACCGGATCCGCACTGTCCTCCTATCACCCATTCTATCCACTGCCTACCTTCTGGACTGACCCATTGCTACACTGCTTTTTTTCAATAAATACCTTATTATTCATAATCACCTTGTCCTGATCTGCTTCTGGGTTCCTGTTTTGACTAATCGTGAAAGCATCAGTGATCTCTTTCTATTCCGCATTCTTCCTACAGCCTTATATCAGTTTTTAGGCTGCCAAATAGGACACAAGTTACTGCAAATTAAATTGAGATGTCAGGGTTTCAATCTCCACCTCTGAAAAGTGCCGTTTCTTAGCCGGATTACGTCTGGCCATGTTGTAAATAATAGGGGCGAGGCCTCAAAACGGAAAATATATTGGGGCATGATATTTAAATTACGATCGTTTCCAGCTGCTGCATTTACCAATGTACAATCATTCTTATGCTCTGATTGGCGTGATACGAACGTTTCATTAATCTCACGTGAAGCCTGTCGTAAGAGGATTTCTGCGCGCATATCTGGTTTCTACGTTAGGTTGATAAATGAGGGCCATTATCTCCAAGAATGTGCTTCAATACATAACTGAAGTGAGCACACTAATGAGTAGCACAAAGGTGCAATTTGTTTATTTTGTCATAAGCTAAAGCCTTTTCCCAAGCTAAAAGAAAACAAGGTGCTCTTCTGCGAACACACAGCTGGGAGTGCTTGAGAGCACTTTTGAAGTGCAGCTTGATTTTTGGCTAAGATGCTTCGGGCGTGTTTAGGTGTGAGCCCAAATAGTTGTCAAACGACAAAGACAAGACAGCAATCAGGCGGTAGAACCAGGGTATTGAAGTCCCGTCCATGCAACCGATGCAACCTGTAAACAGCCCAACCACTTACCAATTGCGTCACTGGAAAGTCAGCATTACTACAGGGTACTGACAGGGTAGTTGATGTCGATTTGTCAAGGGACAAGGGAAAAAGGGGAAGAGGGAGGGAAGAAGGAAAAAGAGGACAAGGAAGAGGAAAAAGGAGGAAAAAGGAGGAAAAAAGAGGAAATGAGAGAAAAGATGAGAAAGAGGCTAAATTACCTACGTAGTGTAAGAATTTTATAGTTTCTATTAGGTCAGATTTTAATTTAATTGCCGAAATTGGAATGTTTCTGAGAAATAAGGGAAGCTTAATGTAGATCCAAAGGTCACAGATTCCATCCTCACCTAGCACCAGATCCAGGTTTGATCCTCACCTAGCACCACATCTTAGGTTCGATCCCCACCTAGTGCCAGAGGACCCAAAGCTTACCAGTGAGTTTAGTAAGTTGTCTTTACACTGTCCACTACTTTGTTGTTCTACTAAACAAAGTTCTGGAGGAATAAGCTATTAGGCAACTTATGAAACAATTGAAAGAAATTATTTATAACTTTTAGATTGACTTTTGAACAAAATAACACATTTAACACATTTAGTAGTCCTACTATATTTCGTCAATATTAAAAGTTAGTCTTTATAATAAGTATTATTTATTAATAAATAATTTTCTTTTTCTTTAAACAATTTAAGGTAAAACCAAGCATTTTTTGTTCTCTTTTCTCTAAAGGCAAGTATGTCATACAGTAATCATTTGCAGGGAAGTAGGATGTATAAAGGCAAGTTATATGCTCAGCAGTGGGTAGACTATTATTTTGAATAATATTGAAATGAAGCCAATTAATATAAACATGCCAACTTTATTACATTATTGATCTCAACAAGCACAAGAAATGACTGACTATACAAAGGTTTTTACGCCAGGTAGGAAAATAAGAGAATCAACAAACTAATACATTTTGTACCAAGAGTAAAACACACATAACATATAAATCACAATACATAATATATATAATATGCATAGGAAAATCTAACTATTTACATTTTTGATTTTTTAATCTGATCTAACCACAACTCTTTTGACAGTGTTTTTGTATTTGGGCAGTAGATAGTGCCTTGAGATGGACTGTGCCCAGTTTCTGCAGTCTTGAATTGTCCACACTTCCTGCAAGTGTACTCCAGCTTCCTCTTATTAAACCTTGCCTTAAAGGCAGGTGGAGGTGCTGATGGAGCAAGAGGGGCAACAGGTGTATGGGGAGCACGGTATGCAAGCGTTAGAACAGCAAACAAAGTTCCTGGGGCTTGAGGATAGACAGAGGGCACAGGGGCTACTGCCCGCCACCACTTTGTCTTTGCCAACCCCACAGTGCTTGGGGTCAGGTTGTAAACATGTTCAGTGCAGTGTGTTTGAAGAGGCGCAGCAGCGTGAATGTTGGCAGGTGGAAGGGCCTCCGAGGCCACAGCAATTCGGGCAGGTAGATTTTTTCCCTGCAGGATCAGTGTAACATCCTGGTGCTTCACCCGTTTATTATGCCACTGCATGAGGGTTGTTTGATTGATCTCAACCAGCTGCAGTGTAGTGCTCTGCATGATGGCTCCATTACCCTTAATAAGCTGCCGGATTTTGCAGTAATCCTGCAGGACATAAGTCCATCTTGAAGTCTAGTCCTGTTCTTTACCCTGTACTTTCTTTTTTGGATTCTTGAGTAAATCACAGAGTCTGATACAAATGGCTTCCACCAAGCGGCAGCATTCTGGCCACTGGGCAGGGTAGGCAGTGGATCCCAGCACACCCCGATTCAGGCTCTCCACACCAGGAGTAAACTCTCTCCTGCTATGAGTTTGTCTTGGTGTCTGGCAGCAAACACCACCCAATCACTAATATTATGTACACAATACTATGGGATAATATCCTTTTGGGTAATTTTTTTTCTTAGCTATTCTTTAATCCCTCTTACTAGTTGTTCTTCAGGCACGAAGACAGCTGCAGGCTGGGAAGCTGGGGTGAACACAGAGGCGGCAGCAGGCTGGGTGGACACAGAGGCAGTTGCAGGCTGGATGGACACAGAGGCGGCAGCAGGCTGGGTGGACAAAGAGGCGGCAGCAGGCTGGGTGGACAAAGAGGCGGGAGCAGGCTGGGTGGACACAGAGTTAGCAGCAGGCTGGGTGGACACAGAGGCGGCAGCAGGCTGGGTGGACACAGAGGCGGCAGCAGGCTGGGAAGCTGGGGTGGACACTGACACGGCAGCAGGCTGGGTGGACACTGAGGCGGCAGCAGGCTGGGTGGACACTGATGCAGCAGCAGGCTGGGTGGATGGAGCAACACACTGACCTGGAACAGATGCTGATGTTATCAGGTTCATAACTGTTGGGTCTAGATACTGTTCCTCAAAGCCTTCGTCTTCCTGCTCCTCCCCAATGTTGATATCTTCCAATACCTCATCTGTCTTCTCAGAGTCTGGGTTCATGTCTTGAATGGGCTGCCCTGTCTGATTATTCAATTCAATTCAATTCAATTTTATTTATAGTATCAATTCATAACAAACGTTATCTCGAGACACTTTACAGATATTGCAGGTCCAGACCACACTCCAGAACCCACAAGGACCCAACAGTTCTAGTAGTTTCCTCCAGAGCAAGCAACAATGCGACAGTGGCGAGGAAAAACTCCCTTTTAGGAAGAAACCTCGGACAGACCCAGGCTCTTGGTGGGCGGTGTCTGACGACCGGTTGGGGTTAGAATGAAGAGTGGGAATAACAGTCACAAAAAATAATAGTTTGTAGTAGTTCTTTGTAGTAGTTCATGGCGTAACAGGGCACTGTGCGGCATTAAAAGGCACAGCAGGACGTAGCAGGGCACAGCAGAGCTTAGCAGGATGAACACGGCATTGCAAGACGTGTAGCGGGACCATGGCGACAGCTGCTACCATGATTTTTGAGCCTCCCTGATCCAAGGAAACATTCTGGGGGGAAAAGAACATAAGGACTCCGGGAATGACTCCCAGAGCTAGGTTAGTAACAAGCATTTCTGGGACATGGATGCACACAAATGGAAAGATAGAAAGATAAAAAGATGGAGGAGAGAGGAGCTCAGTGTGTCAAAGGAAGTCCCCCAGCAGTCTAAACTATTACAACATAACTAAGAGAGACAGGGTAAAGAGAGGAGCCAACCGGATCCCATCCCTCTGTCTAGAGGAGGTGGATGAGAGAGAGAGAGAGAGAGATATCCGTCCCTTTGTCTAAAGGAGATGGGGGAGAGAGAGATCCATCCCTCTGTCTAGAGGAGGTGGATGAGAGAGAGAGAGAGAGAGATATCCATCCCTTTGTCTAAAGGAGATGGGGGAGAGAGAGATCCATCCCTCTGTCTAGAGGAGGTGGACAGAGAGAGAGAGAGAGAGAGAGAGAGAGAGAGAGAGAGAGAGAGAGAGAGAGACATAACCATCCCTCTGTCTAGAGGAGATGGGAAGAGAGAGAGAGATCCATCCCTCTGTCTAGAGGAGGTGGATGAGAGAGAGAGAGAGAAAGATATCCATCCCTTTGTCTAAAGGAGATGGGGGAGAGAGAGATCCATCCCTCTGTCTAGAGGAGGTGGATGAGAGAGAGAGAGAGAGAGAGAGATATCCATCCCTTTGTCTAAAGGAGATGGGGGAGAGAGAGATCCATCCCTCTGTCTAGAGGAGGTGGACAGAGAGAGAGAGAGAGAGAGAGAGACATAACCATCCCTCTGCTAGCCCTAACTATAAGCTTTATCAAAGAGGAAAGTCTTAAGCCTACTCTTAAATGTGGAGACGGTGTCTGCCTCCTGAACCCAAACTGGAACCTGGTTCCACAGGAGAGGAGCCTGATAACTGAACGCTCTGGCTCCCGTTCTACTTTTAGAGACTCTAGGAACCACAAGTAACCCTGCATTCTGGGAGCGTAGTGCTCTGGTGGGGTAGTAAGGTACTATGAGCTCTTTAAGATAAGATGGTGCCTGACCATGAAGAGCTTTGTAGGTGAGAAGAAGGATTTTAAATTCTATTCTGGATTTTACAGGAAGCCAATGCAGAGAAGCTAAAACAGGAGAGATGTGATCTCTTTTCCTGGTTCCTGTCAGAACACGTGCTGCAGCATTCTGGATCAGCTGAAGAGTCTTTATGGATTTATTCGAGCAGCCTGATAATAAAGAATTGCAGTAATCAAGCCTAGAAGTAACAAATGCATGGACTAGTTTTTCTGCATCATTTTTAGACAGGATATTCCTGATTTTTGCAATATTACGTAGGTGAAAAAGGCGATCCTTGAAATTTGCTTTATGTGGGAATTAAAGGACATATCCTGATCAAAGATAACTCCAAGATTCCTCACAGTGGTGCTGGAGGCCAGGGTAATGCCATCCAGAGTAACTATCTCTTTGGATAATGCGTCACGGAGGTGCTTGGGTCCCAGAGCAATAACTTCAGTTTTATCTGAGTTTAACATTAGAAAATTACAGCTCATCCAGGTTTTAATATCCTGAAGGCACATTTGAAGTTTAGCTAACTGATTAGTTTCATCCGGCTTGATCGATAGATATAATTGAGTATCATCTGCATAACAATGAAAGTTTATGGCGTGTTTCCTGATAATATTGCCTAAAGGAAGCATATATAAAGTGAACAGGATTGGACCGAGCACAGATCCTTGTGGGACTCCATGACTAACTTTGGCGTGCACGGAGGATTCATCGTTAACATGAACAAACTGAGATCGATCTGATAAATAAGACTTAAACCAGCTAAGAGCAGTCCCTTTAATGCCAATTAAATGTTCCAGTCTCTGTAATAAGACATGGTGGTCAATGGTATCAAATGCAGCACTAAGATCTAATAACACCAGTACAGAGATAAGTCCTTTGTCTGATGCAATTAGGAGGTCATTAGTAATTTTCACAAGTGCTGTCTCTGTACTATGATGAACTCTAAATCCTGACTGAAAATCCTCATATAAACTGTTGCTATGCAGAAAGTCACACAGCTGTTTGGCGACTACTTTCTCAAGAATCTTAGAGAGAAATGGAAGGTTGGATATAGGTCTATAGTTGGCTAAAACATCTGGATCAAGGTTGGGCTTTTTCAGAAGAGGTTTAATTACAGCCACTTTAAAGTGCTGTGGTACATAGCCTGTTAATAAAGACAGATTGGTTATATCTAGTAGAGAAGTGTTGACTAAGGGTAAAACTTCTTTAAGTAGCCTAGTCGGGATGGGGTCTAAGAGGCAGGTTGATGGTTTAGATGAAGAAATAATTGAATTAAATTGATAAAGATCAAGTGAAGCAAAGCAATCTAAACATATATCTGGTTTTACAGCTGTTTCTGAGTTTCCTGAGTTTAGAGATAAGTCAGTGCCAGTTAAAGGCAGGTCTTGGTGAATTTTGCTTCTAATAGTTATAATTTTATCATTGAAGAACCTCATAAAGTCATTACTACTAAGAGCTATGGGAATACTTGGCTCAGTAGAGCTGTGACCTTCCGTTAGCCTGGCTACAGTACTAAAAAGAAACCTGGGGTTGTTCCTATTTTCCTCTATTAATGACGAGTAGTACGCTGCTCTGGCATTACGGAGGCCCTTCCTATATGTTTTAAGACTATCTTGCCAGATAAAACGAGAACTTTCTAATTTGGTGGAACGCCAAATCTTCTCAAGTTTCCGTGATATTTGCTTTAATTTGCGAGTTTCAGTGTTATACCATGGAGCTAACCGTCTTTGTTTTATTATCTTCTTTGTTGGAGGGGCAACAGAGTCGAGTGTCATTCGCAACGAGCCTGCTGCACTATCAACAAAATGATCAATTTGGGAGGGACTAACAGCATAGGAGTCCTCCGTTACTTTGTGACTTGGTAATGAATTAAATGCTAATGGAATCACATCCTTAAATTTAGCTACAGCACTATCAGATAGACATCTTGTATAGAAGGTTTTGCCTACTGGCATGTAGTTCAGCAGTATAAACTCAAAAGTTATCAAACAGTGGTCAGACAGAAATGGATTCTGTGGGAACACCATTAAATGTTCAATTTCAACACCATAGACCAGAACAAGATCGAGGGTGTGGTTAAAACGGTGAGTCGGGTTATGAACTATACAAGTAGTCAACACCAATAAGCTCTCCTGGGAGGTGGACAAAAACAATAAAGAGAGATCTTATTAGCATGAATGAGCACAAATGCATAAATAAACAATATATATGTAAATTTGTAATGTAAAAATGTTTTACCTTCTTGGTAGAGTACTTTTATAATAGACCCAAAGACAGAAGTGATTCTGGCCTTCATGTGGTCCATTCTACTCATTATGTCCTTTCCGTAGACTGTCATAAGCCACCTGTGGGTTGGTACCTCTACGGGCTCTGGCAGTGAAAAATGCAAAATTAAAATCAAACAGAAATCAGGGGACTGTGACAAGATAAGGTCAAGAGAAGAAGAATGTCATTGAGGCTGGAGAGGAGGAAAAGACTGTGATAATTATAAAACAATGTATGTGGACAGACAGCAGCTCACTTGTGTGTCAGGATGATATGGAACTCTGACCGGTGAGGAAGGTGCAGCTGGTCTATAATACTGACACCCAAAGACAGGTGGGATGCTTTGCATCCTGAGTCGCTGCACCTGAGGGTCTCCATGATCATCAAATAGTTCCTGTCAATATCTAGTACCTGTTGTGCCCTTTTGTGAATACACCCTCCTGTGAGGTGCCCTCCACATTTGGGACAGATCACTCTGATGTTCCACAGGTGGTATGGCATCTACACAAGAAGGCGTGGCAGAAGAAGAGTTCTGGAGTGGGGTCATGGTGGTAGGTGGATCATACCAGAGTTTCAGGTCATCCCTTAGATTACTGCAAGATTATTGCTCTGGGACCCAAGCACCTCCGTGACGCATTATCCAAAGAGATAGTTACTCTGGATGGCATCACCCTGGCCTCCAGCACCACTGTGAGGAATCTTGGAGTTATCTTTGATCAGGATATGTCCTTTAATTCCCACATAAAGCAAATTTCAAGGATCGCCTTTTTTCACCTGCGTAATATTGCTAAAATCAGGAATATCCTGTCTAAAAATGATGCAGAAAAACTAGTCCATGCATTTGTTACTTCTAGGCTAGATTACTGCAATTCTTTACTATCAGGATGCTCGAAAAAGTCCATAAAAAGTCTTCAGCTGGTCCAGAATGCTGCAGCACGTGTTCTGACAGGAACCAGGAAAAGAGATCATATCTCTCCTGTTTTAGCTTCTCTGCATTGGCTTCCTGTAAAATCTAGAATAGAATTTAAAATCCTTCTTCTCACCTACAAAGCTCTTCATGGTCAGGCACCATCTTATCTTAAAGAGCTCATAGTACCTTAAAACCCTGCAAGAGCACCGCGCTCCCAGAATGCAGGGTTACTGGTGGTTCCTAGAGTCTCTAAAAGTAGAACGGGAGCCAGAGCGTTCAGTTATCAGGCTCCTCTCCTGTGGAACCAGGTTCCAGTTTGGGTTCAGGAGGCAGACACAGTCTCCACATTTAAGAGTAGACTTAAGACTTTCCTCTTTGATCAAGCTTATAGTTAGAGCATAGAATTGAATATTGTCCGCCTAACCCGGCCTACCTGCTTCTCGTCATAGTTGTCAGATCTATCTATCATATAATCAATAATATAATAAAACTAGAGGGAGGCAGGGCATTCAGCCCGATCCGGTTGGGGAGAGTCTAGCCCGATCCGGCAGCTCTCTTTACCCTGTCTCTCCTAGTTAGTCATGCTCTCCTAGTTAGTTATGCTCTCCCAGTTATGCTGTAACAGTTTTAGATTGCTGGGGGACTTCCTTTGACACACTGAGCTCCTCTCTCCTCTATCTTTTTATCTTTCTATCTTTCCATTTGTGTGCATCTATGTTCCAGAAATGCTTGTTACTAACCTAGCTCTGGGGAGTCATTCCCCGGAGTCCTTATGTTCTTTTCCCCCCAGCATGTTCCCTCGGATCAGGGAGGCTCCAACATCATGGTAGCAGCTGTAGCCATGGTCCCGCTACACGTCCTGCGATGCCGTGTTCATCCTGCTACGTCCTGCTGTGCCTTGTAATGCCGCACAATTCCCTGCTAAGCCATGAACTACTACAAAGAACTACTACAAACTGTTATCTTTTCTGTGGCTGTTATTGCCACTCTTCATTCTAACCCCAACCGGTCGTCAGACACCGCCCACCAAGAGCCTGGGTCTGTCCGAGGTTTCTTCCTAAAAGGAAGTTTTTCCTCGCCACTGTCGCACTGTTGCTTGCTCTGGAGGGAACTACTAGAACTGTTGGGTCCTTGTAAATTCTGGAGTGTAGTCTAGACCTACTCTATCTGGTTTAGACCTACTCTATCTGTAAAGTGTCTTGAGATAACTCTTGTTATGAATTGATACTATAAATAAAATTGAATTGAAATTGAATTGAATTGCAATTCTTTATTATCAGGCTGCTCGAAAAAGTCCATAAAGACTCTTCAGGTGGTCCAGAATGCTGCAACACGCATTCTGACAGGAACCAGGAAAAGAGATCACATCTCTCCTGTTTTAGCTTCTCTGCATTGGCTTCCTGTAAAGTACAGAATAGAATTTAAAATCCTTCTTCTCACCTACAAAGCTCTTCATGGTCAGGCACCATCTTATCTTAAAGAGCTCATAGTACCTTACTACCCCACCAGAGCACTGCACTCCCAGAATGCAGGGTTACTTGTGGTTCTAAAAGTAGAACGGGAGCCAGAGCTTTCAGCTATCAGGCTCCTCTCCTGTGGAACCAGGTTCCAGTTTGGGTTCAGGGGGCAGACACCGTCTCCACATTCTCCGTCTCCATGCTTTATCCGGTACGGATAAAGCACTTTTGCAGAGTAAGAGTATTATACGAGTAATACAGTCAATATATGTGCTCAGATTGAATAAAACTCCTCATTGGGGAGCTCTCTGTGTCTGCGTTCTGTGATAGGCTAGTCACAGCGCACCTCCCCTACATGAATACAGATTTCTTGTGTTGCTCCGCTCTGCTCACTCACACGCAGAACACTGAGAAGAGAACAGCTCTCTCCCTCTCCCTCAGTCACTCAGGTCCGCGGGTCTTTTCCGTTACGTTTAGGGTTTCTTCAGCTTCAGGTTTGTTTTTTTTCTTCGGTTTGTTGTACTTACTTAACCAGTAGATTTCTGGTAACGTTGGCTTTGTTCAGCCATGGTCCTTGGTAGAATGCGACTGAACATTTACTTGGACATTTTAGCCTTTAATTTTAAAATCCTACATGAGATTGGTCCGATATTAACTGGGTGACACCATGGATATGTAATGTCTGACCCAGACTTGGAATGAATCATCAGCTGGCTCTAACCAGTTGCAGATCTAAAAAAGCAGCATCGGCCTATTTGATCTGTCGAACACAGTCCCCCCTGCCCCTCCCCCTCTCTCTCTCCCCCCCCCCTCTCTCTCTCTCTCTGTTTCTCTCTTACTCACTCACACACACATACCTGGTGTGGAAATTTAAAAAAGAAAAAAGGACCAAAAACAAAAAAAATCATCATAAAAAAATTTAAAAAAAGATTGAGTATGAAAAACTTGCAAAACTTGTTCTGCATACAGTCCGTTTGTTACCATGACAACACCATTGATCTGAAGCTCAATGCTGATGCTGTCAGGTAAATAGTTTTCTAATAAGCAAGAAATATAACAATTTCTGATCAACACATATCAATTGCATGCTTAAAATAACATACTGGTTAAAGCCCCGCCCATTTAGAGACAACCCGACCCACTTCCGGTTTAAATCCTGTCTACTTCCGGGTCGGCCCCCGCCCAGTCCAAGTACAGATACAGATACAGATAATTCATATGGTTAACAGATCCAGATCCAGATCCAGATAATGTTTTACTCGCTCATCCCTAGTAAATAACATCACAGAGTATGGTCTAGACCTGCTCTTTTATAAAAAGCGCAATGAGATAACTGTTGTTGTGATTTGGTGCTATATAAATAAAATTGAATTGAATTGAATTACCTGAACTTACCTCAACTTCTTAGCCTCATAGTTGTTGTTTTATGTTCCTGGATCCTGAGGTAGATGATCATATCGTCACTGAAAACATATCTAGATAGCAGGATCATTGTCAATCCTGTTGTAAAACCTTTGTCTTTCTTGGAGTATATCCACTCTGATACTTTCTTAAAAATGCGTATCTTTTGCTATGGTTAAGCCTTGTATCCAAACTACTCTGGCAGATGTAGTAGTGTCGATGTAGCCTTGGTAAATAATTAGCAGCTGGTAGATAAATCTCCCCATCGGGGGAATCAAACCCCAGTCTTCCGTGTGACAGGCGGAGGCGGTCATCCAAAGTTTCAGAAGTATAGTGGTTTTGAAATATGCCTTTGAGATACAAGAACTTCATCACTTGGGACAGCAACTGACTCCCAACCCAATGGGAGCAATCCTGCACTTTCAGACTTGGAGGGGCTGACTTTCATCCTGACTGCTTGAAACTAGACTTCAATCTGCCCCAGTGGGTGCTGTAGATCACTGCCTGATGAAGCCAACAGAACCACATCTTCTGCAAAGAGCATACAGTATGTCTTCATTTTATAGACTCAAGGTCCAGATTTAAAAGTACATGTAACACATTACAAGAAGGGTAGGCTACAAACAAACACACAAATATAAATACATAGTCATACTGACTCCCACAAATTACATAAAGGAAACATACAAAACAAACATGAATTCATACATATATACATACAGACATAGAAATAGCTATGTCCAATAATATAAAACAGGTACAGATGCGTGTTCCCAGAGTTTGGAGGTATAGCTGGGGTCACTAAGTGCAGGGTTGATTATAGCAGTTAAAATTGTATTCTTTGACACTGTTAATTGACATATAAATCTGTACATAAAATTCTTTAGCACAGAAATTTGTGTACAGGTGACAATATTTCACCTTGTCGAATCCCATTGGTAAGTGTGAAAAGAGCCGATGTTGTCTTCCCCCATCTAGCTTGCATTGCTTGATGGGAGTACCAATGATGCAAGATGCAAGATACGTATGTAATTTTATTCCTCGCATTTGCGTTTTTCTTTTATTCTAATTCTGGGCCATACCTCGCTTTTTCCATTATGTTGTATCTTTTAGGATCTTTCAGAAAAGGAAAGGTGATCGTAGTCATCACCACAAGGAAATAGGCCTACAGACTAAAGACACAGACATGGATGATAAGACACAGGATGGATAGTCTCTGCATCCTGCTTCTTCTGGTCATCAGTGAGTTTCCTCCAAATCTTACGCTAACATAATTTCTAATACGCTAAAACCTGGGATCCGCTGCTTTTATTTTAGTTAGTTTTAGAGGTTTCTTGGCAATAGTAGCGGTGTAAATAAAAGAATCACAATATGATTATATATTGATTCTTAAGACAATTATACAATATTTACTGATAACGCAAAGTCTGCCACGATACAATTTTGATTTGATTCAATTCTATTCAGGGGCCTTTGACCGATACAAGACGAGTGCAGAGCAGCAGAAGTGCAGGCCTGAGTTACAGGAGCAGCCATCCACCATCAGACCCAGGAGCAGCCATCCACCACCAGGCTCAGTAGCAGCCATCCACCACCAGGCCATCCACCACCAGGCCATCCACCACCAGGCTCTGGCAACTGGGGAACATAGACTACACCTGCCTGTACACACAGTGCACAGCAAAATGCTCAGCTCATCTCTTTTTCCTCTCCAGGAAATGAAGACTGCTGCTGAGGAAGGAACCTATTTGGGAACACTAGTTTAAGGTCAAGACACCACAGCATTTTAGACCTTTAAGCTGCCTGTAAGTATGATATTACAGTTTAAGAGAAAAAGCCAGGCTAGCCCGATCCTGTTTGGGAGAGTTCTAGTCCGACCAGGCTCCTCTCCCTAACATCTTAGTTATGCTGGTATAATTCTAGACTGCCGGGTGATTTACCTTCCTTTGACACACTGAGCTGCTCTCTCCTCTCCGTTTGCATTTGTGTGCATTCCGTCCCAGAAATGCCTGTTACTAACCTAATTCTGGGGAGTTTAATCCCCGGATATTTACTTTTCGCCCAGCATATTTCCTTGGTCCTGCTGCACTACACGCTGCTACGTTCTGCTGTGCCCTGCGATGTCCTGCAGTATCCTGCTGTGTCCTGTTGAACCCTGCTACATCCTGCTACATCTGGCTATGCCCTGCTGTGGCACGCTACATACTGTACCGCTTTGAATTAAATTGAGGGCTCGGCAGAAGGACTTCCAGACATGTGACGTGACCTGGGTCCCCGGTCGGAGCCGATATCCAGGGGGATACCGTGGAGGCGGAAGATGTGGTGGACCAGCAGGTGGGCAGTTTCCATGGATGTGGGCAGCTTGTACAGGGGGATGAAGTGGAAAGACTTGAGAGAACCGGTCTGCAACAGTGAGTATGACCATATTGCTGTGGGAGTTGGTCAAGCAGGTGATGATGTCAGGTCATTTTAATTTCCAGGCATTAGTATTTTGCAACAATTTCTTTTAATCTTGGTTAAATGTTTTGTATATATTTTTTACTGATTCATCAATACATTCTATTTCTATTCCTAAATTTACATCTACCTTTTAATTGTGGACTTGCCTGCGGTTGAGGGCACTAGGAAATAGGAAAGTAGTTGAAAGTAGGGAATTAGATTTGAGTGAAATCCCAAGGTGGCATTAATACATTTGACCTGTAATAGAATTTTGTGGAGACCTCTTCAGCGTTCGGTTTAATGTCCATGTATTTAATTTCTTCACGTTCCAGTCCATTCCCCAACAACAGTCTTTCATTTGAAATTTTAGGGATTCAAGAAAAACATGATCCACAGTCTCCATTTGATTGCAGGCACCACATGTCCCAGTGGGATTTTTTATAAAAAGGTGTAGAGAAGCATTTAACTTTGTGTTTCCCGGTCATATTCTGCTAAACAGACACTGTTCTCTCCGGTGCTTCCCCAGTACCCTATGTGAGCCAGTACCCAAGAAAACTGAACATCAATTCTAAAGTCTTACTCTATATAAAGATAGACTTTCATAAAGAATGTCCTGGCTGCATTTTGTTGAATAGCCAGGGGTTGAGCTAAACATCTTAGCATTCTCATAAGTTTAACTTCTTCTATCCACAGTAGAGCCAATTAAATTACCATAATTTCAGCTGCATATACAGATAAATGATCAGTTGATCTTTTAGACACCTTAACTTTCAATTCTGAAACAAAAAAGCACAGCTTTTCCTATTCTCTGGATTCTTAAAACCATCCGTATGCTTGTGTACACAATAACTATATCATGCAGCACAATGTTCACGCAAGCTTGCAAATTAAATACATTCTTGCTTGAATGTACTTGTTTTAATATAGAAATATCAACTATAGACTGTGGTGAAACAGCTGGCATTAAAACAGTTGGACTTGTAACCCAATCATTAAAACCCTGAGATTTTATTGCAAAAGACTTCCTTTTTTGACGTTCGCAACATTCATTCATATCCATGTGAATCATATTGATTTTGTAGATTTGCCCAATAACAATAAAAAGTGGCATTTCTCCAGCGTTCACCTGAAGCGCTGACAAGATCGCTGACTTAACAGCCCCGCATGAATTGTAACCAGCCTTTATAAAGATGTTCTAGCAGCTGATCCCAAAACAATTACATCCATAATCTAGTACTCTTCACACAGCTCCCCAAACAGTGCCTCTTAGACATATCATGGTATTCAATACATTCATCTTCAGTGTTATTGATATGAATTATAACCTCGGGCATTTTATAAAACCAAGATCCCCAAAATGTAAAAGTTTTCTCCCCTTGTAATCTTTGATTATACAACTTCAGACGAACTTTACTGACTTTCTTTCATGTAAAAAACACAACTTCCTGGACTTTCATTACAATAAACTCTATAATTGTCCCTTGCTGCCAAATTCCCATTTTTCATGGGCTGAATCTCAACTAGCACTGACTCTCTGCAGAGAGAGCCAATTAGAGCTGATCATCAACAGCTGTGCTACCTGCATGATGGGTTTTTAACCTGGCATGTAGCACAGGAAACATTTTCTCTTGGTGACTGAAGTGATGGGAGGTTTTTGGGCCTTTGTTCTTTGTGTGCTGACTGTTTGGATTAAGAAAGGTAGTTACAATTCTTATATTTAAAGCTTGTATTGAAATTTGTAGTAGTTTTTTTGTAGTATAGCAAATGTGAAGAGTAGGGTCAATTTTAACAACTGAAATGAAATTTAGCTGGAACAAGTTCATGATATGTGATGTCAAACAGCAGAAATTTGATTAACAGCAATTGCGTTGTGTTTAGGCTTGAGTTTGCCAGTTGGTGGCACAAATGAAGGCCATGATGAGCATGAGAGGAGAATGATTAGAGGTAAGAACGTTAGTGACAGAATCTTTCAAGAGCTACTCACGGACACTAACTGAACTTATTTTGTACTACAGATATGTCTCCTAATGACATCTCCATGAAGAAGGCCTTCGCACTTTTCCAGTCAATTGAGTCCAAGTTGATCCAAGCTGCTAAAGAAGGTGAGCAGGTTCTATGAAACCCTATTGGGAAAATGCTGCAATTGTGTTTACAGCTGAGGTTCTTTGTGTCACAATGTAGTAAATTAAGATAAAGTTGTCTGCCTTTTGGAATGGGGATTCCAACTCATTTTAATTAAAGCTATATTGACATACAATGTGGGTTATACAGCTGCTTTCTCACATTATTCAAGCATTTATATATTTAAAGAATACATTAATTGGTGTTTACGGACCTCGTCCAATAGCCACATCACTCGCACCATATTGTGCAGTAATGTAAGTATACAACAGTTACCAGGAAAATAAGTTAAAATTAAACTATTGTGTGGCAATTTGCTCTAAAAAGCAACAGATGAGTTCTAGTCCCTGCCAGTTCAGCCAGCCAACTTAAGCTAAGGTAGCTCTGTAGCGATCGTGGAATTTCCCAAACCGAGTAAATGCAGCACAAACATACCTACTGTGCTAGATTAATCATTACAGATTCTGTCATGTTGTAAACAAACTCACCTGGCCTAATTACAATAGTCTTTTGGGGCTATCAAGTTTTGAAAGAGTCTTAATACTTGCTTTGCTTTTTAATAAAAAAAGAAAGCCTTAATGGTAAATTCTTTGCAGTGTCAAGGGTAACTTAAAAATTTCTACATCTTTCAGCACAACTGGAAACCAATGAAGTAGAAGCCAAGTCAGTTATTCAAGAACTTGCAGATGTACAATTGCCCATGAACCGACCCAAAAAGCTCAAAACGAACCTGACGTCCAGAGAGCAGCCCGCCAACGTGACCTCCGTCCCCTCGGCCAACCTGACGTTGGGCGATCAGCCTGCCAACCTGACGTCCTTCACCTCGGCCAACCTGAGGTTGTGCGATGAGCCAGCCAACCTGACCTCCGTCCCCTCAGCCAACCTGACGTTGGGCGATCAGCCCACCAACCTGACGTTCTTCACCTCGGCCAACCTGAGGTTGTGCGATGAGCCAGCCAACCTGACCTCCGTCCCCTCAGCCAACCTGACGTTGGGCGATCAGCCCACCAACCTGACCTCCGTCCCCTCTGCCAACCTGACGTTGGGCGATCAGCCTGCCAACCTGACCTCCGTCCCCTCAGCCAACCTGACGTTGGGCGATCAGCCTGCCAACCTGACATATGTCCCCTCTGCCAACCTGACGTTGGGGATCAGCCTGCCAACCTGACGTCCTTCACCTCTGCCAACCTGAGGTTGTGCGATGAGCCCGCCAACCTGACCTCCATCCCCCCTGCCAACCTGACGTTGGGCGATCAGCCTGCCAACCTGACGTTGGGCGATCAGCCTGCCAACCTGACGTCCTTCACCTCTGCCAACCTGACATTGGGCGATGAGCCCGCCAACCTGACATATGTCACGTCTGCCAACGTGACGTTGGCACCCTTGGTCAAACTGACATCCGTTGACATCTGATGTTTCCGCATGTAATGTAACTATTTCAATTTTTACCAGGTTTCTCATTGCAAGCCCATGAATAAAAATGAGTTTGCCAGAAAGCACAACTGTTTCCCTTTGCCATTAATTTGTGCTTCCAAACTGTAGGAGAAGGGGATCATTTTGGGATTAACACTATTGTTGCTAAGTTAGTAAGCATGGCACGAGTGGATATTACCTACCCTTGGTTTGAAAGTTGTTTTGCCCAAATACAGATGTCTTTCAACAATTAACTGAAAATGACATGGGTGGTGCCCAATGATGCATTTATCAAGTAACACTTTTGACTTTTTTTATAGCATTTGTAGTCTTCCTCTGTCAATTTTGACCTGATGGGGCACTCTGCTTTACAGCAGATGTAGACATGCACACACTGAGACAAATGCATACACCCCCCCACAAATGGTTTACAACAGCTGAGAATTACCTCTTGTAATGTTAACACTGTGCTTTCCAACACATGGAACTGCACAAAGTAGCTGGGATGTACAATAGACGGCACTGTTTTCTGGTGCACAGGGAAATGGATCACACAACTGTGCTTTTCAGAAGATTAACATGCACACAGACATCAGTCCTTCCTGGATTTTGTGGCCTTTTGACAGTGTTGCAGCACAAAATGCCTGCTTCTTGGAATTTTTGAGGAAAATTATTCAAGGCTGTAAAATTTCCAGAAAGGCTCCAGGTGCTGTAATAAGAAAATGGCTGGATTTAAGACCAATAATTGAATAAAATTACAACATATGAATGATCTTTACATTGTTCATTCCTATCCTGGCCTGGGACACATTCCTATGGTTTGAAGTACTTATTGTAGGAAGATATTTGGGAACACTGGTTTATGGTAAAGATGGCACAGCATTTCAGATCTTTAAGCTGCCTCTAAGTATGACAGTTTAGGAGAAAAAGCTAGGCTTGACTTAGTGTTATCAGTGCATCCTGGCTTAATCAGTTTCACATAAACCAAACCAGGCTCAGGAGGAGCGACTATGTCAAGCCAGGTGTACGTAAGTCAGATAAATGCACGTCCGCTGCTTTCTTAAAGAGACCGCACAGTCGATCACAGATTCACTGATGCTACAATGGACAGACGTGCTCCATACTTAACTCCGAAAGAGCAACATCTTTTAATGGAGGCTTGTGAGGAAATGAAGCACATATTAAAAAAAGGAAACCCTGCCGCTATTATAAAGGAACAAGAAAAGGCATGGCAAACAAAAGCGGATCGACTTAAGTAGCCTAAATATACATTTCCTAACCACTAGCCATAACTGAAAAGGTCATATATTCAAGGAGTTACTTGTCATTTGCTGAAATGAACAACTTTACACTTAGAAGTCAGTGTTGTAACGTGTGAATCTGACAGCTGATGAATTTGTATTAATTTATTTTATTAAA
>JABXJD010000235.1:452500-677500 GCA_013375575.1 Percina caprodes | reverse complement strand
TACTGTGTCAAGCAGCTCCTATTTAAGTGATGCCTTGATTGTGAACAGGTGTGGCAATAATCAGGCCTGGGTGTGGCTAGAGAAATTGAACTCAGGTGTTATAGTATAGTTATAGTATGTTTTAACAAGGGGGGCAATCACTTTTTCACACAGGGCCATGATGGTTTGGATTTTTTTTTCACCTTCATTTACAAATAGCATTTTGTGTTTACTTGTGTTGTCCTTGACTATTGTTTAAATTGGTTTGATGTTCCGAAACACTTAAGTGTGACAAACATGCAAAGGAACAGGAAATGAGGAAGGGGGCAAACACTTTTTCACACCACTGTATTTAAACCAAACCCATGACCTACAAGGATTTCAAGGGGGATATATTTGTGATTATAATGGAGAGTGGTGGGACCATGAGCTCTGAAGGTCACCAGGGGTCAGATACAAATTGCCTCCATGTCTGAAATAAAACCTTGAAGAATGTAGATTATATGAGGAAGGTTTCATGCTTTAGTCATAAGATGCACAACTGTCTGCCCACTATAAACCATATGTAGTGTGATATGAGTGTAGATATGATTTGCCCATCTGTCGTTTTACCATTTTCCAGTCATGTTGAGAAGAAGTCTTTGTTTGAACGAAGCAGGCTATTACACAGAGGAGGGGACTCCAGTCATTTCCTACAAGGAAACCTGTTACCGGTAAGCAGTGTTTGTGTGCACATGTGTCCTGTATGTGCATAAGCTGTGATGTCAGCACTTTATAAATCTTAACATATCTTCACTCGACAAAAAAAAGAAAGTTTTATGTCCAAAGCTGTTTGTTTTTTTAAGGAAATGACAAAACAGGCTAATTTGAAACCTCCGACAAAGTCTGAAATTGCCTCACTATTTAAATATTTGTATAAGGCACAGATAGATATGATAATAAAATAAAGCATAATAAAATGTTTCAGCACAGCATGGAAGGTGGGAACATTGCTCATCACAAACAAATGGCTAGGTAGTCTATCAAATAAAATTTGTTCTGAGAGTATACTCGCTAGAGCGATTGGCCTGTAGTTTGCTAATAATCCAGAGAAGCATATAGCAAGTTACAGATTCTATGGCTTGCAAACTTCAGGTGTTCAGCTGTTATGTTCACAGCCAATTTCTCAATAGCATGACACACTTCATCAGGTCTGTGACCACACCATCATTATTAATGACATCACCAAATTAAAAATCTCTGTAAAATGTTTCCCCAACAGCTCTAATATTTTCCTACCCTGAGATCCCATCAATGCAGTTATTAATAACTTTGACTTCCTTTCAGAATTCATACAAATCATTCTGCTGAAACTTTCTGGCCATATAATTTGCCATCACCATCTGCTCATTACTTTTGATGAAGCGTACAGCATATTTAAAGCTTGCATTTGACTTTTCCATATGTTAAAACTCTAGGCCATAACGAGCATTGTCCATGACGTCTCTTATCTTTCAGAGAAGGAAAGGTTGCCGTGGTCATCACCCCGAGGAAATAGGCCTACAGACCATAGAGACATGGACCGAGTCCCCACTCAGGCCAGTCATACATGGACCACAGCAGTACGGATCATCAGCGGTCTCTGCATGCTGCTCATCGGTGAGTTTCCTCCAAATCTTAACGCCAACATAATTTCTAAAACGCTAAAAACGCTGCTTTTATTTTAGTCCCTGCCCCAATTTTTTAAAGGAGGTTCCTTGTAGTGGTGTAAATAAACAATCACAATATGGTAATATATTGATTCTTAAGACAATGATACAAGATTTACTGATAACGCAAAGTCTGCCACGATATGATTTCGATTTCATTCAATTTAACTTGTGGAACTTGTTTGGAGATCCATTTCTAACTTTGTGTCTTTGATTTGTGTGAATGCAGGTGCCAGAGTTTTACATGATTTATCTTCGGATACATATTGGCCTCCAGGATTTGGGATAAGATATACAGCTGGTGGTATTAATCTAAAATTCAGGCGACCAAGGGCATTTATTTATCTCGCTGTCCCACCCAGTATCCATCACTAGCGTGACACTCGGCCACATAACAAAGAGCCAGTCCCCATATGAACGGTCAGTGTTATGTTTTGGTCATTTGATTTTCAGTTCATGAACAGGTATTAAAAAACAAAAAAACGAGCGGTTATTTGATTTTCGTTTTAAAAAACAAAATTGAAAATTGAAATACAACGCATTTTTCCTTTTCATGGTCCAAAACGGAGGAGCGAAATTTAAAAAAATTATTTGATTTTCATTTTCTATTCATACAACGAAATATATAATCACTAGAAAATAGAAATTCATATTCATCTTCATCTTCTCAGACCGGGCTGGCGTCTCCCTTAGAGATCGGCTGAGAAGCTCAGTCCTCCAAGAGGAGCTCGGAGTAGAGCCGCTGCTCCTTCACGTTGAAAGGAGCCAGTTGAGGTGGTTCGGGGATCTGGTAAGGATGCCTCCTGGGGGGTCCCCAGGGAGGTGGTCCAGGCACGTCCAGCTGGGAGGAGGCCTCGGGGGAGACCCAGGACTAGGTGGAGAGATTATATCTCCAACCTGGCCTGGGAACACCTTGGGATCCCCCAGTCGGAGCTGGTTGAGGTGGCTCGGGAAAGGGAAGTTTGGGGTCCCCTGCTGGAGCTGCTGCCCCTGATACCGGATACGCGGATGAAGATGGATGGATGGATGGTATGACATAAGTGCAGTCTCTTTTTGGTTTCACAGTAAGAGCATGGTTCAATCACACACATTTTTCACTAGTCATTTACCTTATACCCACCTATCAAATTAAAAAGAAGAGACTGCAAATAATGTAACAAAATAACAAATATTGCTCCCAAATAAATTAGACTATCCCTTAAATAGTTGTAAAATATTGCATACAAATAGCTAGTGCATTTAGTCAATATGTCTAAATGATCATTGCTTGACATCTACGTTGTTATGGACTGTATTATAGTGTGAATAAGTGATTTGGATAATGAAGCTTGAAAAGTTTTGCACAAATTAAAACCCACTCTTCCATCCAATAGGCCTGCTGTACTTACCTGTGGGATGTGGGACCAGGTGCGACTAGATCATGGAAAGGAGTTTTATTGGACCCTCTTCATGCAGTTGCTGCTGTCATCTTATTGCCACAATCAGGAGAGAAGACCTCATTTACAGACTTCATCCACAAGGGTACAGTTCCATGAAAAGGAAAAATGCTTTGTATTTCAATATTCAATTTTGTTTTTTAAAACGAAAATCAAATAACCACTCGTATTTTTGTTTTTTAATTCCTGTTCATGAAATGAAAATCGAATGACCAAAACATACACTGACCATGAACGCATCGCCAGTGCACCGAGGACATTTTCAATCTATGTAAGTCACACATTTTCTGTTATTATACTTGATATTGAAAATGTTACAGGAAAATGTACTAGAATTAAAAGTAAAAGTACTCAATGCAGAAAAAATCCTCACATTTTAGAAAACAGAAACGATCCAAACAGCTCCGTGTTTTAATTGTCTAATATTTCAGATGTACTTGTAGGCCGTTATATTGATGGGTAGTTTAATTTGTATAAAACATCGGATTTGATACCACTATGAGTTCTGTGTGCAGACATCCTAATCTGTAAAGTAACTAGAAACTAAAGCTGTGATGTGCAGATGAATGTAGTGGAGTACAATTTAGAATGTTCTCTCTGAAATGTTGTGGAGTAGAAGTAGAAAGTGGCCTGAAAAGAAAAAGTAAAGTACAAGTACCTTAACACTTGTGCTGAAGTACAAAGAGAGAGTAAATGGAATGTAATTAGTTACATTCCATCACTGGAAATGTCCAGCATACTTGTCAGTGTTATTCACACAGTGCACAACAAAAGGCTCAGCTTATCTCTTTTTCCTGAATGAGGACTGCTACTGAGGAAGGAAGATATTTGGGAGCACTGGTCTATGATCAAGACAGCACAGCATTTCAGACCTTTAAGCTGCCTGTAAGTATGATATGACAGTATAACTTTCATGAACATGTATAGAGAAATAAGTAGAGATTCTTCTGAGAATGAAAACTCTTCCTTCCCATGTTAATGGCTGCAAACTGTGGTAGTCAAACAAACTGTATTATAGACGTGGATTTCATCAATTCTCTCTCTGACTCTTACCAGAATCCAGACAAAGGAGTCTTCCGATATGTGAAGCTACAGATTGACAGCAACTGGGGAAACACAGACTACACCTGCCTGTACAGCTTCAGGGTTCTAAGATAGATGAAGGTGAAGGTAAATCAATCACAATACACCTGAATTTGCCAGAATTTAGCTTACCAAATTAGGATTCCTAATTAGGATTTGCTTTGGATCGCATTGCTCACATTGTGCTTACTCATACAAAACAAACAACATGTACACACTATAAACAATATAGACCGGTTGAGACAATAGTGCAAGGAAGAGTGCAAAGTATGCAGGAGTCAATTATAATTATGATAGTTATTATTATTTTAATTATGGAGCATAGTGCAGAGGGTGCTGGAATAAATAATGTTATTATATAAGTATTATATATTACAATATGAACAGTATATTGTGAAGGATTCATAAACTCAAAACTATGTTATGTTCCCAGATGTTTCGCAGTTGATTTACCTTCCCTCTTAGGGCGGCATGGTGGCTATGTGAATGTAGCCTCCCATGTCTGTGTGGGTTTTCTCCGGGTTCTCTGGTTTCCTCCCACACATGCAGGTTACTGGTGTGTTTGAATTGAATTGGATCATTTAATTGGAATAAATCAATTATAATTACAATACTAAATGAATTGAATTGTAATTATTTTTGCTCTGTTTTTTTTCAATAAAATGAGTTAAATTTCATCATTTGTCCATCTTGTAAAAGCAGATTATTGCACCTATTGGATTTTTCCTACATCACCAATTATTAATCAAGCAGGAATTTTTACTGTCCTGGGGGGGTTCTGAGCTTGTTGTCAAGCCAAAAGACTTTCCCTTTATATATTTATATTGATAAAATGAAATAGTTTTTTCAATAAAAATAATTTGCTAAAATTCAAAATCAATACATTTCTCTCTTCCAATTAAATGAAATCACTTCTAGTATTTGGGTCTTTGTCAAGGTATACATTAAATGTACAGAAGACCCAGGTGCTAGTTCATAAATAAGACCCTCCTGATTACATAAAGTCTGATAATAAGCTTTAATGGCAGGCCGACTCTATGCATTATCTCAGGGTATTTCTGACGAAAGATTTGGACAGACCATCAATTATCTCCTAAATCTCCAAATTGAACTTATTACCAAGACTTTTGTATCTGTTTAAAACTGTGCCTGTTAATATTCCAGGTAAGCAATTTGGAGTGGGAAAGACCCATATTAAGGTACCTGTGGCAGGGCAAAAAACAAGGAGGAGCCATTACACTCTCCAACTGCCAAGAAAAAACGGTAGTTTAGCACTGCCCTGCCTGAGGGACTATCACAGGGCTGCCCAAAAACAGCAGGAATTTAACAATTCAAAGCTAATGAGACTGCTCTGACAGACAATACCCCAATTCAAAATATTAGAATGAAGACAACCCATTGGACCAGTCTACCTCTGAAAATATGATATAAAGGTTAAATCTAAGAACTGTAGAAGGGTTTCTGACATGGTGTGCATATGACACTGATTTTACCCCATATACTCGAGACAGCTGATACAAAAATTGGGCCACAAGTGTTGTCTCTGGGCAAAATGGGGACTAATGGGGAACTTCCAGATTTTCAAATCAAGACTGGATAAGAAGATAATTAAGGATTTGTATAGATATTTTACAAATGGGATGTGTGCATTTTTCTTTATCAAGTAATCATAGGTGGATATAGAAGAAACAAAAGAAGGGCAAGATGAATGCATTTTATTCAGCTTATGGATCACAAAGCCTAACAGAATTTGTTTTTAAAATCTACAATGGATTTTTGAACCAGATACATTTTTGAAAGCAATTTCTACAGCATATGTAAAAGAAGAAATAAGAACAATGATGTATTTTAACATTGATAGAGAAAGAGTGAGAGTCTATACAATATGCACGATTTAACTTGCTGGAGACAATGTGGTCTTGTGAATACCAAATATTGACGTATTATTTGGGACTGCAGTTCATTCATTTTGGCAGGACATGTAAAGGTTGTAGAGAGTATACCTGAGTATACTTAATTTTCAAAAAACACCATCTATTTGTTTTACTGCACCTTGCTGCAGCTCCTCTTTTCACCCTGTGTGTTGAGCTCTCTGTTTTAGCTACAGAGTGAGGCATCTCACTTCTGTTCCATCTTCGTTTGGGAGTCGCACATGCGCAGAAGCTATTCAAGGACTACTAGCCAGTCAGAAGCAGAGTATGATGGAGTGCCACGCTAGCACCTAGGGGAGCATTATAACGTGTTTCAAAGTGTCGCACGTTTTTCTCTGAAGTAAAGGCTGGACTACAATAGAGCAGTTTGTGAACAGTGTCTTCTGTTGGAGATGGAAAAACCCTTTGGGGTGGACTTTGGGCTTTTTCACTTTGTAAACCTATAATGTACACAAAAAATATAGGAAGGAAAGGAGATAAGAAGGGAATTAAAGGAAAGGGAAAAAGCATCATATGAGCACTTTACTATACCTGCAGGCTGACATTAACAAACACCACCTGGAGGAAAAGTAAAAGTTGGGACGGTTACCCTAAAGTTTGTTTAGGATTTGGGGAAGTTAGGATTCTTGTGTAATACTCTTCTACAATCTTAGAATAGGGACATTGACTTAGGAATTATTCATCCCTAATGTTTCTTTCCTAAATCAGGAGCCATGGTCACCAAAAAGGTAAGATAGGATCCACATGTTAATTTTCTTTAATCATCAATCATGTATCATGAATAAAAATGCAGGCATTAGAGCGGCTTTCTGTGCTTTGTTTATTTATGTTTTATTTAACTTTTTTTAAATGAACTATAGAAGGCTACAATAACAGAGGATGAGCGTAGCATGATGCAAATGCACTATAATCATAGTGTGAGCACCTGCTGCAGTTGTAGTCCATGATGTCATGGATGAATAAGACCCCACATTTGTTTTTACAGACTGGCAAGAGCGACAATTAACGTTTCCCAAGATTTTAATGAACAAATTAATAAATATAACCTCTATTGTAGAGCAAAAAGCATCTTAAGGAGTGGCTATGGCGCGGAGCTGAGCAGTCGCATTCTCAATCCCTCCGTAGGAATCGGCTACATTTACTTATCCTGAGTTAAAAGTCTGTAATCTAAGACTTGTAGGCCAATGTGATGTAGCCTATGTCAGTGTAGTCGCTCAACAGTTACCCCACATTTTTGAAAGCTGGATGAGTATTCGTCAGCTTACTCGCTTCAGTAAATGACTGACACCCTGGTTCCCCCCCCCCAAAAGATGGAAAATGGACAATAGCCAACATCCTCAGCACCTTCAACTGTGCACTCCAGGCTCTCCAGGAGAGAGGACACCGCTGCCTACACTCAAAATACCAGTAGGTTCAAAGTCTCTGTGCGTGTGTATGTGCGTGGGTGTGTGTGTCTCATGGCAATGCATGTCCCTCTGTTGACTGCTTTAAAATGCAATGATTGAGAGATGCTTCTGGTGTTACATCAAATACTGTATGTTGTATAGCCTAGTCAAGTGTTTTATGGATATATCAAACAGATTCTAAAGTCCATCCCTTATCTGGATAGTTCTCACTTGATTATGACTGGGGATTACAACCTGGTGATGGACTCTGTCTGGGATCGCTCCTCTCAGTCTGTACCAAGACCGTCCAAATCTGTGCAAAAAATCCTGTCGTTCATAGATACATACACATAATATTATAGACCAATGGACATTTCATTAGGAGCGCAAGCTTACAAACTGAAATTGATCTCTTAACTACCACTCAAGCGGAGAGGCTCCGAGGCTTTGAGTCGCATGGTAGATTCTATGAAGAAGGGGATAAACCTTCCAAGCTATTAGCTAGTCAGCTCCGCCAAAAAGCGGCGTCCATAGCATTAGAGCCTTCAGCCCGTCTTTCTGCCAGGGGATGCAAATGTTGCATCTTCGGTTTCTGTCCTCCATATCTGCTAGCTTCACCTACGGCTCATAAAAAGCGTGGCCATGGCTGTCAAGAATTGCTTTATACAGTAGTTTTTAGATTGTCCACATCAGATCTGATAGAGCCAATGCTTGCAGTTAGAGATGCTAGCTGGGCATGAATAGCAGTTAGCTTCTCGTTGTTGTTAATCCCCACCTGTTGAATCTGAGAAAAACCTGACTCCAGTTAACTTTTCTATTTCTCCAGAAATGCCTCTGCAATGGCATCCATATCCCCGCATTAGGTTTTGTTCTTTTTTGTCATTCTGCTTTAAATGACTCTATCGAGCACAAAGTGAATATCACAGTTGGAACCATATAAAACAACAACTTGGCAAAATTGGGCCAGGAGCTATACCTTAAGGTACCATCTCTGTTGAGCCGATCATGTGACTCTCTTGATGATCCTCTCAAACAGTTATTGAAATTATTCTTTGTTGAGAAGAAGCTGAACTTCGTCCTTTAACACACTTCTCACACACATAAGCTGTATTTTGGTTTCTTTAATTTTTTAAATAACACAACTCATCTGACACTAATGGCTTTGATGAATAATTCTGCCATGTCTTTCTGTTGCAAGTTGTACTTGGTCTTAGTGTTGAGCATTGGATTGAAAAGATACACAGAGGGCATAGAGTACATACATAACAGCATCTGGAAACATACAGACACATAACACAGCTGATCCCAGTGTTACAACATTAAGCAGACCATTGCAGAGTAGTGATTGGACTGATACTGACAATTCAAGTTTGTTTAAGTATTCTACAGAAAAATTTGTCTGCCTGAAGTCTCAAAAAGTAGCTCACAGCACTCATAAAAACAAAACAGACTTTTAAATTGCAGCAATAAGTGAACAGCTACTACAGTGTGAAACTCACTCTATGTTGAGTGCCCTAAATATTTTATTCATTTGTTTATTTTTACTAATTTTTAGTTGTCGACCTATTAATACATAAAATCCCAAGAAATGTTTTAATACATTATCATTCTTGATTATATTTTGACAATATATGTCCACCTACTAGCTTTTTCCAGAGCTTTGCTGAATCACGTGACCTAAGCATTTCACTTCTGTCACATAGTGTTCTTGTATGGAGGGAGGGTGATTCTAACCCCTTCTATTTGTTGAACAACCAGGAGAATCACAGGGGACCCCCTTTCCTGTCAGAAATTGTTTTCAAATCACATGAGTCAGCACTTAGCCTGCCACTTAATATCTCTGCTGGTACACCCTAAAGAAAAGACATCCCCTTGTTACAGTAGATCACATGATGACAACCGAGCAAACCCCATCTGGTTACGAAGGCTGTGAGATGTGGTTGAAGGCTCAAGAAAAAGCCAGTAAGAGGATCTGTTTTTAAATCTACGTATTTGTTGTCATTAGGAAATAGAAAGTGGAATATCTTGAGTCCTTAATGGTGAAAACTGGATCTGATTGTAAAAATGGTTCTGGTAAAGGTAAGCAAAACTGGAATTAAATGTCTTTGTTCTAAATGCTATGTGGGTCTAAGTTGACAGCAATAAAGAGCACCTTATTTGATTTATTGAAAAGCTGGTAATTGTTACCAGTAAAGTGAGACATTTTCATGCCCAGAGGGATAGCTGTATTTTAAACTAGACAGCAACTATTCAACTGATCAAATGTAATGTACAGCCTCAAAATGTTGCATTAGAGTACAGTTCAGACAAATCCTTGCTTATGAACACTCTCTGCCTTGTATCCACTGCATCAAACTGTGATCTTCATTATAAGGGCACTAATGGCCGTCTTTTCTTACCCTACTTTGTTCATCCTCCTTCACTTTCTGTGTGGCTCCTATTTCTATTTGTCACACATCATCCTCAGTCCTTTTATATCCTTTTAGTGTACAGTTTCTCTTTTCTCATCACTAGTCTTTTTTTTCATTATACTGTGTCTTCTCCACCATTCTCTCCCATCTCCTTAACCATCATCACCTCTTCCATTGCTTCCAAGTCATTGACATTTCCATTCTCTTTTTCCTTAGGCTCCTCTTCACCTTCATGATCGCCTTCCACCCCAAAGTTCAGTCCCTCCTTCTCTGCAGCAGTCACAGCCATTTCTACCTTAGCCTCTAGATCTTTCTTTTTCCTGCTAATGCAAAAGAAGTTACCTATGGCGATGACAAAGGCTGACAGTGTGACCTCACAGCCAGCCAACAGGAAGACATACATGTACTGATGGGTGGCATCCAAGAGGCGACCTGGTGGAGAATACAAGAATATTAGCATGACTATTACTGGTTCTCATCAAGCTGAACTCATGAAGTGAAACACCTTCACTTGACCAGATACTACAAGGAGAATATTGAAAAGACTGAGAACGTCAGTAGTTTCAAAACTAGAACCATTTTACTGTAACCACAGCATCCCCAGTTTAAATTTAGCTGGGGACCTTTGTTGCATCTATATCTCCATTGTTTCCTGTCATCTCTCAATTATCACTATATATAGTCATTAAATGGACAAAATGCAGGTGTGGATGCTCTGGAGCATTAAGTCTAGGTGAGAATGAGTTTAAAGTTCCTTTTGTTCAAAATTGCCAAAAACCAAAGATGATGAGCCTTACTGTGAGCATAACACAAACTTTCACATGCTTTCCTTCCATGCTCTGACCTGCTCCAGGAGGTCCCACTAGTACAGCAAAGGCTTCCATCAGCAACACCAGGCCTATGGCACTGGAGAACTTCTCTGTCCCTACAATAGACATGAGGACCTCGAACTGTAGCGCTCCCACCATGCCATACGAGATACCAAAGAAGATACAGAAGACCACCAGACCTCCATAGTTATTTGCCTGCAAGGAGAGAAACCAGAGACCTGAATATGACAACTGGTTTATGGAGAAAATACAGGTGATAAAACAAGCCTCGTTGAACAGGAGAGACTAAAGGTACCAACATACAGTAACCTAGCCTAACTATACAATCAGTCTAATCTACAGGATTAATTTTTAATGTTAATGAACTGACTTACATCTATAGAACAACAATCTTTTTTTTTACCAGCCTAATTGTTATATACGGTACATAAGATGACAGAATCTCTTCATTTTTTTAATTAAAGTTTTTTCCATTTGAGTACTTTTCCAAGTAGGTCAAGTTCTTTGACCTGTACAACATATGTGATTTCTAGCTAATTTGTGAAGATACCATATACCATATCATCTATACAGACACATTCCTCTCTATTCTCTTTTTCATATAGAACCCAATGGCGCATTGTTACCTGTGATCCTATGAGGTCAGTGCAGCCGTTGAAGATCATAGCAAAGCTAAACAGGTAGACAGTTCTGGGCCGTACCCACTTCATGCCTGCTATGAGTCCTGATGCAGGCCGAGCAAACATATCAACAAATCCCAAGATGGTGAGCAGCAATGAAGACTTTGTGTCTTCATAGCCAAGGCCTTTAGCATAGCTGACCACAAACACTGGGGGCACAAACAAGCCCAGCACCATAATAGATGCTGCAAGGGTATAGATGAGAAAACCTCTGTCCTTGAACACGCTGAAATCCAACAGTTTCTTTTTTTTCTTTTCTGCAGCTGTGGGAGTGCTTTCCTCCAGATACTGTGGCTTCTTAGGGGGAAACAGGGGCCTCATGAGGGCACCACAGGCACAACAGTTGAGCAGAATGCCTCCTAGTATGAGGAACCCCCCCCTCCAGCCATACTGGTACTGGAGAATCTGTCCCAGTGGAGACAGACAGCACAGTGCCACAGGGCTGCCCGCTGCTGCTAAGCCATTGGCTAAAGGACGTTTCTCACTAAAGTAGCGATTCAGCATTATCAGAGACGGCTGGAAGTTCAATGCCAGACCCAGACCTGAGGAGAGACATACAGGCAATGTTACAGAAATAATACATTTTTGCTATGTTAAGATAAAGTGGAGCATGGCATGCTGAGCAGAGAATTAAATCAGACTCCCTATGTGTGTTATCTGATCTTCTTTGTTCTTTGTTTTTAAGCCAGTCCGGCCGCAACTGCATGTGAGTGTTTGTGACTGCCTTGTGCGGCAGTATTTGGTATCTTTCAGAGTGCTCAGGTTCTTCTCCTGAAGAGCATGAATGTGCTCAGTGAGGTCACATGGCAATATGGCCATTAGTTTGGATATTTCTTGTGTACCAATGATTTTGCCCTTATGATATTGTAACGCTAGTAAATGTTTGCGTTAACTGTTAACTCGTCGTGATGACAGACAAGTACTTTCGGAGCGTGGATTGAATAAAAGCATGGAGACAGCTTCGACTGACACTTAGTCCATTCCTTTTAATCACCCCTCAGTGTAGTACAACTCAAGACTAATAACACATCACATCCCTCCGCCAACCTGCCAACCAAACCACAGGCAGGGTAGGCCCACAACACGCAAAATAGTTCCCCTTTTAAATAAAGCCAAAGAACAGACTAGGATGATGGAAATAACATATTTCAGCAACTCCACAACCGGTCATCCGCTAACCAAATACTCCAGATGAAATGTCCCCATTTCAACAAATCCCATCTCACAACTTAATTATTCAGAAAACCAGCACTTTACAAATACTAGAAAGATTGCAACCACATTAACTTGGGTGGAGTGAAAAACATATTTTTTTTTTTTTTTTTTAAGTTTTGTTCGGTTTAAACACTCCATGTGAAAACACAATCAACAAAACAAAAAAAAATGGCATTAAGTTCTCATAAACAATCCCTTTTCAGGTATAAGTGAGAGGGGGTTTGTTCACAGCACGAGTCGCTGCGGTCTCCGAACAACCCGTCCTGAACGAGTGGTGGGAGGGCCAACAGAACATGTCCCAACAGGCAATGTGTCAGCAGCAGCAGGCTGTTGGTTCTGTTGTGGCTGGACTTGTGAGACCCGTCCTGACGGTCTCCGCAGCAGCGGAACAGAGGGGCAGGCAGGAGCAGAAGCCTGTCCAGGGTCAAGTGGTACGGAGTACATCGGGAGTGAACCCGACAACGATGTGTACCTGGGGAGAATGTTCATATGCTGCTGAGGTACAAGTTGTTTCACTGGCAGCGAAGATGTTTCCAAACTAGACCGATAAGGCTTCAATCGATCATAGTGAACCACTTTTTGTCTATCCTGAGAATGTCCCAAATCCAAGAGTTTGTATACAACTCCCTTGTCATCTGATGAAACAACTTTGAAAGGTCCAGTCCAGTTAGGCTCAAGCTTCTTTCTCTGTGTAGTGGGATCGTCCATCCATACCAGATCTCCACATTGGTAAGGTTTAAACTTTACATGTTTATTGAAGTAGTACTCACGCTTTAGTCTCTGCTCCTCACAATGACAGTGAACTGCCTGAAAAACTGTGTCCAGCCGTTTCACCAATTCTGAGCCATAATTCTGTGGAGTCTGTGGAAGTACTGGTGTAGAGAGTGTTACACTAGCAGGAACACGAGGCTCTCTCCCATGAGCCAGAAAATAAGGGGAGTATCCAGTACTAGAATGACAAGTAGAGTTGAAGGAGAGAACCACTGCTGGCAAATAGTGGTCCCATTCACGGTTCCTGCTTCCTGCTTCTTACAGTGCAGACGCTTTGCTGCTTGCTCCTGCCTTTGCTTGCATATTTTTGCTGATAATCTTGCTTTTCCTCTGAGAGAAACTATGAGCAGCGGCTCTTGGATACCTATAAATCATTGGACTATACATTTTTTGTAGACATAGTAGGCTATTGCCATATTTTAACATTTATCTGCCTGAGCGTGGCCTACCAATAGCTCAAGCCTGTCCTACAGTGACTGTAGCTAAAGCTAATTAGCAGCAAGATGCCTCCTTTTTCTGTGGATGACTACTACAAACTCCTTCAGAAGATTGCACTTCTGGAAACCAAGGTTCACCTATTAGAAGTGAATGTGGAAGTGAACAGATCTTGTGGAAATGACACCACTTTACCATGGACCCAAAACAATGGACAAAAGCATGCTAACACACGGCTAATTAGCACCAAGAAGACTACAAAGAAACAGGAGGGCTGTGGAACGGGTAAATCAACAAGTGGTAGTCCCCCCTGGAACTCGGCTGGTGCAAAGTCTAAGAGTAAATCATTTTCCTGGGAAATGGGAGGACGACTAACGGGCAGGGCACAGCGCCCTGAGATTTGTGATACGACCGGCTGGCCTGCATTATCATCCCAGCAGAGCGCCTCTTCAACCCCTGTACCTAGTAGGACACAGCCGTGGACAGCTGCAAAAGGGAAAATAAGCAACAAAATACCTCCCCAACAACCTGATGTGCAAATAGAAAACAGATTTTCTCCTCTGCTGCTGGACGCTGGACAGCCATCTGATGACCGGGATTGCGTCTCATCGCCACACAGCAGGGTAAGGACCAAGAGCATTTCAAAAAGTAAAAAGCTAACAACAACTGGGCCTCAGACCCTGATTGTGGGTGACTCTGCTGTAAAAGATTTAAAAAACAGTAAAAACACCAAAATACTCTGTTTTCCCAAAGACACAGTGTCTGACTTGACCCAAAGAATCCCAGATATCATGGCAGAACACCCAACTGTGAAGAACATTATATTACATATAGGATCGCATGATGTTGTAAAGCAACAGTCTGAATTGCAGAAACTGGACTTTATGGAACTGCTAATCCAAGTCACCTCCTTAAACGCAGATGTGTTTATCAGTGGGCCTATACCGCCAGTGAGAAGAGGAGCTGAGAGATTCAGCCGACTGTTGGCACTAAACAAATGGCTTTCAACTCAATGTATCGTCCTTTCTCTGCAGTTCATTGACAATTTTAACATTTTCTGTGAGCGCTTTCATCTTTTTAAAGCAGATGGACTTTTCCTTAACAAGCCAGGAGTAAAGCTGTTCACCTCTAACCTACTTTACTCTCTGCGCTACACATCTACTCCCTCCGTCAAGGACACAAGACAAGCCCAATCTAAACAAGAGGAAGACACAACAAAGTGCGGCAGTGATTCACCACAGCCCCCACCTGTGCACAGATTTGACCGTGGGAGACCAGAGAGCAGAGATACGGAACCTCAAATCTCCTTTTCACCCGTCCAGCACCCCTCAAACCCCCCTACCAGCCCCGAATCCCTTGAGGAGCCATCGCTGTCTCAACTCACCCTTTCCCCTCTTTCCTCCCCCATGTTGGAGTTCAATGACAAGATGAAGCAGCTGGTAGTTATTGGAACCAAATTTACACCCCTGCCGTCCCCCATTGCTCAACCCGGGCAAAAGTAAAACAACAGGCACCTCGGCCACCTTGTCACCAAACTCCTTCCCCCCGGACTGATAAGGACGCCGATCCAGCAAGCATTAACTGATATGTGCCGGGCCTAGGCTCCAGGACTAGTGACACTCATGACTTTTTCATAGACAAGCCCGGGCCCTGTGTTTTCAATTCTTCCTCAATTTATGTTGTGATAGGCAATAGAAAAAGGATGACAAATAAGCACTTAACTGCAAACTTAGCAAATTTAGCATCCATTCCTTGTCAGCTACAGCTTGTCCCAAAAAATGAGAACACACTAACACTAGCTCTACTAAACGTCAGGTCTTTGGCAGAAAAATCATTTTTAATCAATGATTTTATTATTAATCACAATCTAGATTTTATGTTTTTAACTGAGACCTGGTTAGACCATAATAACAGCGCTGCTGTTCTCATCGAGTCAGCTCCCCCTAACTTCAGTTTTATGAGTGAAAATAGAGTGAATAAGAAAGGAGGTGGAGTCGCCATTTTGTTTAACGACTCATTCCATTGTACGCAAATATGTTATGGAAATTTTGCTTCTTTTGAATATATGGCTCTTCGGTTAAGGTCGTCCCCTCAAGCTATATTTCTAAATATCTACAGGCCACCTAAATATTGTGCAACCTTTATTGATGACTTCACTGAACTGCTGTCTATAATCTGCATTAACTTTGATTGTGTAATCATTGCGGGTGATTTTAACATTCATGTTGACAACCCCCTTTGGTCCCCCTACCAAAGAACTGTGTTGTGTTTTTGAGAACTATGGACTGACTCAGCATGTGACAGAGCCCACGCACAATAAGGGGCACACGCTGGACTTGATTGTCTCCAAGGGTATGAACATTTCCAAGGTTGTGGTGACTGACGTTGCTCTGTCTGATCATTCCTGTGTTTTCTTTAACGGCTCTATCTCTGTGCCCAAAAGTGTCCAAACAAAGATAATCAAAAACGGTTTATCACTGAAAACACCAGTGAAAGATTTACTCAGCTTTTCTCCTCCACACCCGCCCTCTCGGGGCTCTCAGTCACTGAGCTTGTAGATCATTTCAACTGTAAAATTACAAATGTTATTGATGCCATTGCTCCCACTAAGGTCAAAGTTGTCTCTGGTAAGAAAAAGTCTCCATGGAGAAATGTCCCACTGGTGAGAGCAGAAAAAAGAGAGTGTCGGAAAGCTGAACGAAGGTGGCGAAAAACAAATCTCCTGGTCCATTATAACGCCTATAAAGTGAGACTTTGCATTTATAATTTGGAACTGAGGAATGCAAGGCGGTCCTTCTTCTCTGATATTATCTCTAGAAACAATAATAATTCACGTGCTTTGTTTGCTACTGTCGATAGGTTAACAAACCCTCCACTACCAGTTGCACTCTGACTTTGCCTCCTTCTTCAAAGACAAAATTCAAAAGATTAGACAAACAGTCAGTGCCTCCATATCAAGTACAGGATATATGTTGTCACAGTGTTCAAGCAAAACTAGTTCCAATATGACAGAATTTCATACGATCAACCATAAAAACCTGGAGGACATTATACAACATCTGAAAACCTCCTCCTGTTGCCTTGATATTCTACCAACGGGCGTTTTCAAAAATGTCTCGAATTGTTTGGCTTCTGATCTTCTACAGATTGTGAACATGTCTCTTCTTTCAGGAATCTTTCCACAGGCCCTGAAAACTGCAGTAATCAAGCCACTCTTAAAAAAGAACAATCTAGACACATCACTAATGAGCAACTATAGGCCGATATCAAACCTTCCGTTTTTAAGTAAAATCATTGAAAAAGCAGTTTTTCAACAACTCAACCATTTCTTGTCACTAAACAACAGTTTTGATACCTTTCAGTCGGGTTTCCGACCACACCACAGCACTGAGACGGCTCTCGTTAAGGTCTTTAATGACATCCACCTTAACACAGATAATGGCAAAATTTCAGTCTTAGTATTACTTGATCTCAGTGCTGCATTTGACACGGTCGACCACGACATATTACTAGACCGATTGGAAAACTGGGTTGGCCTTTCTGGCTCAGTACTAAACTGGTTTGAATCCTACTTACAGAATAGGGATTACTTTGTGTCAATAGGTAATTATACATCTGAACGTACAAATATGACGTGCGGAGTTCCCAAGGCTCCATTCTGGGGCCTCTTCTGTTTAACATCTACATGCTTCCACTGGCTCAGATTATGGAAAACAACAAAATAAGTTACCATAGTTATGCGGACGACACACAAATTTACATAACCTTATCGCCAGGGGACTATAGTCCAATACAAAAACTGACTAAGTGTATTGAACAAATTAACGGCTGGATGTGCCAGAACTTTCTGAAATTAAATGAGGGAAAACTGAGGTGGTTGTTTTTGGAGCAAAAGAGGAACGATTAAAAGTCTGCGCTCAGCTTCAAACAACAATGTTAAAAACAACAGACAAAGCCAGAAATCTTGGTGTAGTCATGGACTCTGACCTGAACTTTAACAGCCACATTAAGACAATTACAAAGTCAGCCTATTATCACCTTAAGAATATATCAAGGGTTAAAGGACTTATGTGTCAACAGGATTTGGAAAAACTAGTCCATGCTTTCATCTTCAGTAGACTTGACTACTGTAACGGGGTCTTTACAGGTCTCCCTAAAAAATCAATCAGACAGCTGCAGCTGATTCAGAACGCTGCTGCTCGGGTCCTCACTAAGACCAAGAGACTGGATCACATCACTCCAGTTCTGAAGTCCTTACACTGGCTTCCTGTGCCCCAAAGAATTGATTTCAAAGTTCTTTTGCTAGTTTATAAATCACTAAACGGTTTAGGTCCAAAATACATTTCTGATCTGCTAGTACACTATGACCCCCCCAGACCTCTCAGGTCATCTGGGACGGGTCTACTTTCTGTCCCCAAAGTCAGAACTAAACAGGGGGAAGCAGCTTTCAGTTTCTATGCTCCTCATATCTGGAATAAACTCCCAGAAACCTGCAGGTCTGCTGCTACTCTCAGTTCTTTTAAATCGATCCTGAAGACCTTTCTTTTTGACGTTGCCTTCCTTTAAATGTTGCTCATTTCTTTACTGTTTATTCTTTTATATACTGCACTGTAACTTTTATTCCTGTGTTTTATCTGTTTTTATTTTTGAAATGTTTCTTCTGTTTTTTTTATGGGTTTTATTTTCTTTTAACTGTTTTTATTGTTTTTAACTGATTTTGTGTAAAGCACTTTGAATTGCCCTGTTGCTTAAATGTGCTCTATAAATAAAGCTGCCTTGCCTTGCCTTGCCTTGCCTTGCCATTATCATGAATGAGTTTCGCCAACTGTCCCTTTAAAGTCCTATTAAATCTCTCAACCATCCCATTTCCACGGGGGTGGTACGGTGAGGTTCTTTTCTTGTTGATGTTCAGTCTCTGGCATATCGTTTGAATAATTTCCGATTCATATTGTCGTCCCTGATCTGAAAACAGTTCTTCTGGGACACCATGTTCTGGAATGTATCTTTCACAAAGTAATTGTGCTACTGTAGTTGCTTTCTGATCTGACATAGGAAAAGCATTAACATACTTCGTAAAATGATCTTGCACTACAAGCACATACTTATATCCCTGGGAAGTGAGTGGAAGCTCAGTAATATCTGTACATACAAACTGGAAAGGTCTTACTGCTTGTATGGATTGCAGGGGAGCTCTGTGTCGTGGGACAGGTGTTCTGTTTGCTTCACATGTATGACACCTATCACAAAAATTCTCTATATCCAACCTCATGGTTGGCCAATAGCACATGGTTAGAGCTTTTTTGTATGTGCGATCAGCGCTATAATGACCAGAGCAGGGTGTGCCATGAAGAATGTTCATTGTCTCTGTAATAAGTGTGGTGGGAATCAGCACTTGATACACAACTGGCTGTCCTGGTGCAGTGTGAGCTTTACGACAGAGCATGTCATGACACAGTACGAGTTTAGGGAATTGCCACCAGAGTTTTCTTTGGATTTTACCTTTTACCTGTGAAGGTAAGGACGTTTGTGTTGCTGTACCCATTTGTACACTTCTGAGAGAATGGGGTCAGACAGTTGATTAGCTACAATGTCATTACCTTGACCAGAAAGTGTGTGTTGTAACAATTCCATACCTACATTGGTTGTCTGAACAGCAGAATCCAGTTCCGCACAGCAAACCTGATCTGTGGTGCTGATCATAGAAGAAGGCTGTACTGGTAGATTGTCCAACTGTGGAGATGGAGGAGTGTCCAGTTTGACAGGAGAGTGATGTTCCTGAGTTGTTGTATCCTTTGAGACCACTGGGTCCTGTGGGAGGGGAATCCGTGACATAGCGTCAGCATTAGTGTGTTTCTTTCCTTCCTTGTGTAGTATAGTCCACTGATACGGATCCAACTCCAAAGCCCAACGACCTCGTCGTCCTGTGGGGTCATGTGTGACATCCAGTTTCCGTAAAGGGAGGAGAGGACGGTGATCTGTGATGATTGTAAATGGATTACAGCTCAAGTAGTGTCTAAAGTGTCTAACAGACCAGACAATTGCCCAAAGTTCTTTGTCATATGTGGACCATTTTTTCTCTGTGCGGGTCAAAACATGACTTGCATATGCTATAATCTGTTCATTCTCATTTTGAACCTGTGAGAGCACTGCACCCACTGCATAGTTAGATGCATCTGTACTGAGAATAAATGGCTGATGAAAGTTGGGAAATGCCATTATTGGAGGGGATGTGAGTGCATCCTTTAATGCCTGAAAAGCAGTCGAGCACTCGTCGGTCCAATCAAATGGCACATGCTTTTGCGTGAGTCTGTGAAGAGGATGAGCAATGAATGCATACTTGTGTACAAAACGTCTATAATATGAGCACAATCCCAGAAATGCTCGTACCTCTGTGGGTGATCTTGGGACAGGCCACTCACCTACACGGTGGCTGTTGACTGGATCCAGTGTAAGTCCATCACGTGACACAACATGTCCCATATACTTGACTGCAGATTTGCAAAAGTCACATTTCTTTGGATTTAATTTCAAACCTGCTTGTCTGAATCTGGTGAGAATGTCTGTCAGGTTCTGAAGATGATCGTCAAAATCCCGACCCATACAGATGATGTCATCAAGATAAATGACACATGTTGTCCAGTGTAGACCTCTCAAAACAAGCTCCATTAGTCTCTGAAAAGTTGGTGGGGAGTTTTTCAGACCCATGGGCATTACTTTGAATTGGTAGAGACCGTCACCTGTTGTAAATGCCGTTTTGGGCCTGTCTCTAGGGCATTTCAACTTGCCAATATCCACTGGACATGTCCATGGTGGAGAAAAACTGCGAGCCGGACAGTGCATCAAGACTATCATCGACCCTTGGGAGAGGATGTGCATCTGTGATGGTGACAGAGTTCAGTTTACGGAAATAAACACAAAATCTGTATGTGCCATCTTTCTTTTTCACCATGACCACTGGGCTGGCCCAGGGGCTTGTACTGTCTTCAATCAGATCCTGAGCTTTAAGCTCTTCCACCTGACGGCGGATCTCCGCTTTCATTGAAGGAGAGGTACGATATGCTCTTTGTGAGATGGGAGTGTCACACGTAGTTGTGATTTTGTGTGTTACTAGGTCTGTCCGTCCAAAGTCAAACGGTTGCTGACTGAAGACATCTGAGAATGAGTTTAAAGTGTCTTTCAATCTGTCATGTTGTGCACTTGTGAGATCAGGGTGTGAAATATCAGGCAGTACAGGTGGCTTGGAGAGTGCACGCATCTGAATGTTGACATTACAAACAGAGCTTTCCATTATCGTGTATTTGTCTTTACTGCCATCAGAGGTGGCATGAAAAGTGCCTATTTGAGTGCCACCATGTAACAGGACTTCCTCACTGGAAGGATTAGCCACTTTCAGGTAGAGGGAACCTTGTTCGGCTTTTGTCACGGTCCATGCAAAACCCACCATTGACTGATTAGTGTAGTGTGGTATAAAATATACCTACATAGTCATGAGGTGTCAGTCCTTTAAGCGGTACATTTAACTTAGCCGAGATAATCATCTCTGACATGGCTGGGAGTGTAACTGTAGAAGATACTGTGACATCCGTTAATTTAGGGACATATTGATGTGGGCTAACCAGTGGTACGACTTTGTCATCAACTATGAGGGCCATGTTTCTGGTATTTACAATAATGCTATTAGCAACCAGAAAATCCCAACCCAAAATCAGTGGTTTAGTGCAGTTTCTGACAACTTGAAGAGCATGGGTCATCGGCTTGTGAGCAATACTTAAATTGACTGTAATCGAACCAACAGAGTCCAGAGGGTCATCTGTGACACCAGTGAGAGGAACAAACTGTTTTTCAATTGGCTTTTTGTGTAGAGCATGTGTAGACATCCTAAAATCCTCACTGATAACAGAAATGTCTGCTCCAGTGTCAACAAAAGCATGTACAACAGTATCCTCAATCACAACTGACACATATCTTTTTGATACATCCACCACACATAAACTGTCTCTGGTAACGTTAGTAGGCAGGTCATCACCGTCTCTGTGGGCCTGGGTAAAGTTAGTAGTTGGCAATTGACCCCCATTGTCAACTACTGGTAGTTTACCTTGTTAGAGCTTGTGTGAGGAGAATGAAACCGTACATGTCCAGGACTTTGAGAGCAGTTAGACGGATGTCTATCCTCATAGCGGTCTGGAGAGCGGCCACGCTGTGTGTATTCTCTGGGTGAAGGGCTGTAGCCATGTGCACGGCGCTCAGACGATCCAGAACGATTATGTGAAGTCCGTCTGTCATACCAGTCTCTGTCATGCCTTGAAGGTCTGTAGCTATCCCGAGTTGAGTGTCGGTCACAAGAAGAATCTCTATAGTTGTTTCTGTCTGAGGAATAGTATCGGTTGCGGCCTCGTCCACCATCAGGAGTAGGGCTTCGCTGACGAGGTCTGTAGTCCGACGAGCCACACCGTGTGTCTTGTCGCTGGCGTTGAACCTCCAGTTGTAACTGTTCAACCCTTTCTGACAGGGAAAGGGTTGAAGGGTCTTTTCTCCAGTGTTCTCTGCATTACCCGGAGATCATCTGAGGTGGCAGAGTGGACACCAAGAGCAGTGGAAGGGGCAGGAAGGTGTGCCATTGCCACGGGAGGGACAGGAGGTGAGACAGCAAGTGTCTGAGAAAAATGTTGCAGAGTATTTGGAGATGAAAAAACCCTGCTAGCCTGATGAGCAGTCTCAATCTGTATTGCAAACTGAAGAGCAGCTTCCAGAGTCTTCACCCCGTGCTCATGACAACGCAGCTGAAGATATGGCTCAATACCAGCAATGAAACGTCTGAATTTTTCTCCATCTTTAGCATTTTGTCCATATGTAGGAAAAGCTTCCTCTACCAGTCGGCAAATGTCAGCAGCAAACACTGGGAGGGCCTCACCAGGCAAGCAAGTACGTTCATTAATGTAACTCTGAAAAGTAGCCAGATAAGCAGTCTGTCCAAAAACAGCTTTCAATTTTTCTTTAACTGCAGTATAGTCAGATTTTGTGGCGTCAGGTAAACTATCCCAGTAACTAAAAGCAGCACCACCCAGGCGCGTGGGCAGCAGCTTAGCCAAACTATCTTCATCATGAGTGGGAATAGCTTCTACCGACACTTCAAAACGTCGGCACCATTTTGAAAAGTCCTCTTTTCCATCTCCCATAAAAACATGAGGAAAATCTCCTTTACAATACTGCGGCATAGCCATAGTGACGTTTGAGCCAGAAGGGAAGGGCAGTTCGTTCCAAAAGTTATCATTGGCCATAGTTACTCACAGGAAGTGCACGATTCTTGAAACGTTGCATTACATACAGAGATTAAGATAAAGACGTGGTTCCACAACTTAACCGTCTTAGCTTTGAGAGCTAACGTTAGGCAAGTCCGTGTTGATGTCGTAGTATCCAAAGTAGTATGTGAACAACTTTTCCAGGCGCCGTCCCGCGCAGACAAGTGCAGAATTCTGGCACGAAAATCCACGGAGAGCAGAAAAATAATGTGTCCACTTCGCCAGTCTTTGTTACTCACAAGTGTTGTCTGTCGTTGTTATCTCGATGATTAAATGTCCAATAGAGCCTGTTACTTTTTGTTGTCGTATTCCACCAGCACACCGGCCGAGTCGCTAGCTTAACCTTGTTAGCTTGTAGCGGGAGCAGCCCAAAGCTAGGAGAAAAAAAAAAAAAACAACGTGCCGTCGTTCGCTTGATAATCCCCGGCAAATCAAAAATGCAAAAAAATTGCTAACCACAAACCCGCTGCCACCAGTGTAACGCTAGTAAATGTTTGCGTTAACTGTTAACTCATCGTGATGACAGACAAGTACTTTCGGAGCGTGGATTAAATAAAAACACGGAGACAGCTTCGACTGACACTTAGTCCATTCCTTTTAATCACCCCTCAGTGTAGTACAACTCAAGACTAATAACACATCACATCCCTCCGCCAACCTGCCAACCGAACCACAGGCAGGGTAGGCCCACAACACGCAAAATAGTTCCCCTTTTAAATAAAGCCACAGAACAGACTAGGATGATGGAAATAACATATTTCAGCAACTCCACAACCGGTCATCCGCTAACCAAATACTCACAAAAATAAACCTCATCTTACAATATCATTAAAGGAAAGCCCAAGAATAAAAAATATCCAGATTCACCTCTCTGAAGCAAGAATATCCACAGCCAATTTGAATGGCCACTTGTCAGTTATGCTACTGTGGACCACAGTCTTTGATTGTGACTTACAAAATAGTTACAAGGGGGAAAAGACACACGTTGCCAACTACTAGAACTACTATTACTACATTTAGTGTTAGAAACTTGTTGAAATTTAGGTAGCTTGTTTGCTGACATCTTTTGTCATCAATATTGTTGCTGTGTATTATAAAGAAAATGAGCAATTAAAAAGAAACAGCTAATCTGCATCTGACTTAACATAATGGATATGGATGGTCCTTATTAAATGTTTGTGTTTTCCTATGTGTTCACGTATGTTGTGACTCTACCTGTAATAACTCCAATGCCGAGGTAAATGTGGATGATACTAGTGGCAAAAGAGGCCAGAATCATTCCCAGTGAGGCAAAGAGCCCTCCAACCATCATTACTGGTCGGCAGCCAAACCTGTTCACCAACACACTGCACAGAGGTCCTAAAAAACAAAGTACACAGTATGTGAAGTATGTTATTTAGCATGTTGATGCTAACAGACAATCAGATGTGTATTAGCCTTATGTACCTGTGCCATATAGCATGGCAAGCAGTATTGATGAGATCCAAGCAGTGTCACTGTAGCCAACATCAAACTCTCGGATAAGTTCCTTGAAGAAGACGCTGACAGCCTTAGGGAAGGCGTAGGAGAAGCCAGTAATGATGAAGCAGCCGGCCAACACTGCCCAGCCCCAGCCGCCATCTGGGGCCTTCACACCAGGAGGTCCATCGTCCACCACTGCTCCTCCCATGATGCTCTCTGACTGCTATGTTTGAGGTCAGTGGCTGTAAACATAGTGGTAAAAACACACGCTTATCCATTTACCTGTGCTCTTAAAATTTAATATATCATATCATATGGCTGTCATATATCCTGAAACATTACAAAAACTTATATTTTTTTCTTTTTATGTATTTATTGTTTATTTATCAGGGACACTACCTATAACATTATCACAACCAAACAACCAAAGAGATGCAAGGTTTTTTAGGACGTAAAGAATCTCAGAGTTATCACTGATCAGGATATATGCCTTAACGCCCACATAAAACAAACATACAAACGATGAAGAAAAACCAGTCCATCAATTTTTTTAAAGGGTGCATCATATGGGAGATTCACACTACTCCCGATAGATCACCCTCCATTGTGCAGCCACTACATAAACCAGTGAGAATTAGTAGTGGAGGTATAAGGGTGAGAGGTACAAATATGCAAACATAAAGCACACGGTCATATAGACAGATCAGTATAGCGCCTTCTTCGAACCCCCCCGCCCATAGGCCAAACAACATCATTCAGACCTTCCATGACCCCAGTGTGACCCATGCGAGACTCTGTCAGGAGTCAGTATCACCACCCATGCTAAAATAAGACTCTTGAATTCCGCCTGCTTACACACACAGACACACACACACACACACACAGCTCTAATATGCAGATGAAAGGAACTTGGATGTTACCCAGCATTGTGTATATGTGTGAGATAGAGACACGGTCAGTAAAAATAGAAGAGTGTCTTACATATTTCTATAACAAATGCAACACTCTGCCAAGAGATTAAACTCTAGACTTAAAATTACTACTAAACTATATTTATTTCTCTGTAGTTGTTGTATGTATATCCTCTTGAAGATGCCAAAGTGATCTTGCCGTATATACCAGTTTTACCTACCACTGTGTAACTAGTAGGTTTTGCAACTGAAGCAAAAAGGACAAAACAAAGAACCCTTGAAAACTTTACCATTACAAACACAGCAAATTGTGTTTACTGAAACAAACGACAAAGCCAGAGATACCACTATCATGAACCCAAGGGAGAATATATTATTTTAATGTAATGTAATGGGGGGAAGATGAATGTTCGGATGGTGAATGAATGAACACAGCCCAGCAACACAATCCCTTTTTTTCCTGTTGAGTCTGACCATCTCAGCGCCATCTTTTCCTTTTCGGCTTTCCATCATTAGACTCACACGCTGTCTGTTAATGTTACCAATAGACTTCCAAACGTGACAATGAAAAAAAATGTTAGATGGCTTTACGTCATAGGCTATACCATTGGGGGAGGGGCCGCTCACAGATATTTCTGAAAATCCTAGACATTGTTGTGACCGTTAGTGCTTTCTGACTAGCCTGTGTTTGTATTAAAATAAGAGGCTGCTGTGGCCCGTCTTATGGGTTGAGCAGAGGCTGCACAGTTTCACCAGCGGGCAGCGGCCAGGCAGCGGCCGCACACCAGTCCGCCGGATGGTGTTGCTAAGAACTTGCAATGTATAACTATTATCAGACCGGCCCTCGCAGTCTCGAAACACGACCGGCCCACCGGGAAAAGTCCCAACGCTCCCGATTGGCACTTCACCTCTGGATACCACTTAAGTATAGGCTACCCCCAAGGAGCTGCACAAAGTAGCCTACAGTAACAAACTAGTAGGACTTAGTAATTTCTTTAGAAAGTATAAATGAAGTAGGCTATTAGAATCTATATCTTTTAGTAAGGCTAAAAGTCAATCCAACAGTCTATCTCTCTCTCCGCAATTAATTAACATACGCTATGTTATTATTGTCTAAGTAACTTCTAGGCAAGTCCCACCCTACGAAGCAGCTCGATAGGTCGGGGTTAGGCATTGACCTTGAGTGGTTATGGTTAGGATAGCCGATTGGTCAGGGGATAGGACCTGAACAAACTGGGTTACATTACCTTGCATAAGCATGGCCAATAGTGTGTGAATGCTATTGAACGGCAGGTCTTGCTAGAAGTTGAGGATAGATCATCATCTTCATTGTTGCAGTTTTTTATTGGGCACCAATCTCGCCTTTACAGGCGTATTGTTGTAACAAAGACTTGAAATGTATATAGTGGCTTTAAGTTGCCTTTACACTGGTGAGACAGCATCATGTTATCTGTTATGAAACAAGAGCATATGTCTGTAGCTTGAGAAGTTTGAGCAGGTGTAGTCAGTAATGGCAGGTAAGTAGTCAGGACAGCACTGGCCCACCCACATGACTCACTGGCCCATCCCCAGTTTTTTTTGCAGATCATCCCTGATTGGCTCACCCCAAATATTCTTACCCTAACTAGCCATGACCAATCCCACTCCTCTTGCCTAATCCTAACCAAACCAACCAGAGCAGGCAACACGTATTAGCCATTTAGGGATAAGTTCCCTAATGAATATTCATGAGTCTTCCCCTACCATCCTGCAAAAAAATGGCCAGTCCAGCCAAGTTTGATCAAAATACATTTTGTATTAAAAAATATTCAAATGTATGTAAAAAAAAAAAGAAATAGTAACAGAACTAGTTGTGTGTGTTAAGTGTGTCTTCTATTCTGATTAAAACAAAATTGTTTAAACATAGAATAAAAATTAAACAATTAGGAGTCAATTCCTATGGTAACAACAGGCAGACACTCCAGGCTGCCTTCAACAGCTAACGTTAGCTAGATGGCTTTTTAGACAATGTAACATGGATGTGTTAAGCAATGTGCTGTTAAAAGCCCCCCCTTCTGTGTTGAGACTGGGTAGGAACAATGGAAATGTTTATCTCTGTGGGTTTGAATGGAGTTGACCCTCACGTGATAACCTTTGATCTGTGTCCAGGAGGAAGTTAGAGGTGTGACCTCCTCTCCTTAGGCAGCGACTGAGATGCGCCCAACATGTTACCATGCCAACGATGGACCAATGAGAATGGGTTTAAATACACCAGGTGAAATGGGCTCGCCCCCAGGTGCAGGGAATATAATTCTGAAACTTGATGTGACTCCTGAAGAGGAGCCATGTTTTTCAGTCCGCTGCTGGCAGTGTTATTATGTTTTGTGTTTTATTGTCTTTGTCATATCATCTTCATCATTCTGTTTCATTAAACATTTTGTTAATTCTTCATTGGAACCCTAGCCTCTCTCTGTCCTCATCAATGCAAGAACATGTGTTTTTCTAACAAAGGCAAACTTGCTGGAAGGATTATTGGTGCTTCACTTCCCTCCCTGAAGGACATTTACACCTCCCACCTCACCCGCAAGGCGACCACAATTGTGAGTGATGTAAGTCACCCCGCTCACTACTTGTTTGACCAACTGCCCTCTGGGAAGAGGTACAGAAGCCTGCGCTCCCGCACCACCAGACTCACCAACAGCTTCATACACCAGGCTGTTAGGATGCTGAACTCTCTCCCCCCTCTCCCCCTTCACCCTCAGTCACATAACATCCTGGACTTTGGACCCACAATGGCCACCTTGCACTACTCCACTTGCACTACTCCACTGTACACTTGCACACTTTGACTCTTGCACTATATTGACTGTCCACTGTATGCACAATTGCACATCTTCAATTCAAATTTTGCTGCTCTTATTTTCTTCATTGTATGTGCCTTCTTATTTTTACTTTTTTACTTTTTATATTGTTTACTTAAATGTTAGGTTTGTCTGTGTAAAATATGTCTTGTCTCCACCATTTGTCTGTCTGTGTAAAATATGTCTTGTCTCCACCGTGGGATAGAGGGAAACGCAATTTCGATTTCTTTGTATGTCTTGACATGTGAAGAAATTGACAATAAAGCTGACTTTGGCTTTGACTTGTTGCTATTTTTTTTTTCAGTTTGTACTTTTTGCTACTTCTGAGTCTTTTTGAAAATGGCCCACTCACTTTTGTACTGGCCCGCCCCAAAATTAGATTTCTGCCTAAGCACACACTTGTAAAACGCTTGTGGTCGAGACACCAGGGGCATCATTTATAAAACCTGGTATAAATTCATGAAAATGTCCGGTTTTCACTGTTTTTCATGGCACCATTGAGCGTGTACTTAAATTGACTGGCGCTTTGCACACAATACTACGGTACTTTGTTGCGTGACATAATTCCCGAGAGGCTGCCTTGTTGGCTCTTCTGCGACGCGCACATACGGGCAGCAGATCAGACAGCGGAGTCGAAGCGTGTCGCTTCACAGTTGAACTGCAAAAAAAAACTTTCCACGTAGCCTACTGTCCTAGTCGGGACTTGTGGGAGGCGGACCATGTGCAAAGCTGGCACATATGTTTCAGTGTCTAGTAAAGCTGCTGGAGATCTCAAAGCTCACATGGACACCGAAAAACCTTATCTTATTACATTGAAAAGGTTTTAAGAGATATTTAGTTGAAGCTGGATTTTGAAGCTGACACAATAGGTCATATTTAGAACATTATTTCACATTTATTTATTTGAAAAGAGAGCTTTTTTATTTTGTTACAGGCTGCTACAGATTTTATTCATTACATAAGTTGTTTTTGTACCATTGAGGCATAATAAAGCATGCTCATTAAACTCTGAGTGTCCTCTTTATTTGAAGTCAAAATATGGTCACCCTAGTATAGCCTACAAAATATATGTCAATTTTATTAAGCAACATTACTTTGGCCTTACAAGTCATAGATTTAGTCGGCTTCCTTTTTATGTGTTGGTCCGCTTTAGATAAAGTTGCCTGTTATGCTCATTCCATTGTGTAGGCTAATATGCGACAGACAGATGTGGATCACGGTGCGTGTACAGGCTACGCACAAACCCCGATCGCCTACGTGAGGATGGAAGCGTAGCCTGTATTCAATGTGCATCCCAGGGCCAGATGTCTGATATAAAAAGTTTTAGTTTGAATGACTATCAGGTGACATTATCAATAATAACATTTTATAACAACTTACACAATCCAGAGGCTAAGCATCTCTAACACAAATATAATAATGCAAATACTAATACTTTTCCTCTTTTACTCGCCTTTATGTATCTGTTACTCTGGCGTATCGCCACAGTTAATCGCATAACACAGGGCATATTGTCTACAACACAGACAAACAGAAACCATTGATTAAAAACAAAAGACTAACCACACGATACCTGCTGATGCCGTCTCACACCTTCAGAAGCGCTTCTACATTAACTGCGTGAGCGCGCTTCAGTCGCTGGCTTTATCGTACGGCGGCGCGCGGGAACTATTGTCAATACTTGTATGTGGGGAACAATTTGACAGACGTACCGTTGCCAAGGAAACCGTTTCCTTCACAAACTTAAAGTTAAAGTTGACTAGCTTAGCGTTAAATAGTCTTGTGTTTCAAAGCTACATAGTGTTGACTGTGACGTAGACTGTGAAGACCTATGAGCCCAAATGGTACTCATTTTGTAGCTAGAGTGCTACAAAAGCTAACGCTAAAGCTACTGTATTGCGGTAAGTTAAAAGATGTGTGTGTGTGTGTGTGTGTGTGTGTGTGCGTGCGCCTTTTTAATGCCCGACGTAAAAGGGCCCACATCAAGACAACCGAAAACCCTCCAACAGCATTATCATTTGCTTCCTGTTTGTTTCTTTAAGCTATCAATTTACTTAGGGGTTTATTTAAGGGTATCGGTGCTGAGCAGAAGTCGTAGTTACTTTACATCGCACACACAAGAACTCGTTATTTTCTCTTTTATATTGCAAACCCTTAATTAGAATGAGTACTATGTGTTGCAATGATGATGACATATTGTTATGTAAATTGCAGTTCTACCATGCAGTCAAACGGGGACAGAGGAGTGGGAGACCTTGAGACCCAGCTGGCTGCAAGAGTTCATAAACTGGAGAGTTCCGTTAAAAAGGCTCAGGAAAAGTACTCCTCCCTCAGGTATCTTGTCTATGTCAACCTCACATTAGGATAACAGTAAATCTGAAATTCCACTTTGCGCCTCAGCTTTTAGCTGGAAATATTCCTTTAAAAATGTAGGATTTGCCAATGGACCCCAGTCTCCAAGGAAATACATGTAGTTGTTTGGTTTGTTGTCAGGTTGCAGTACAATTATTTTTACTTTCACTTATTTATTGGTTACTGAGTATTTCAGTCATTTGTGCATCTTTTAAATTGTGAAATATTAAAAAATGGGGTCTATCACAATTTTCCAGAGCTTCAGGGAACTTCTTCACATTCAGTTTTTTTATTTGACCATCCATCCATCCATCCATCCATCCATCCATCCATCCATCCATCCATGTTCATCCGTTTATATGGTATCGGGTTGCGGGGGCAGCAGCTCCAGTAGGGGACCCCACACTTAAACCAGCTCTGACTGGGGGATCCCGAGGCGTTCCCAGGCCAGGTTGGAGATATAATCTCTCCACCTAGTCCTGGGTCTTCCCCGAGGCCTCCTCCCAGCTGGACGTGCCTGGAACACCTCCCTGGGGAGGCGCTCAGGAGGCATCCTTACCAGATGCCCGAACCACCTCAACTGGCTCCTTTCGATGCAAAGGAGCAGCAGCTCTACTCCGAGTTCCTCTCAGATGACTGAGCTTCTCACCCTATCTCTAAGGGAGAAGCCAGCCACCCTCCTGAGGAAACTTATTTCGGCCGTTTGTACCATCATGTCAAAATCAAATACATTCAGTTTTCAATAATATAAAACATAGAAAAGCTGCAAATCCATGTCTAAAAATAATGTTTGGCATTTTTGCTTGATGTAGGAACAGCTCGCATATCCAAATTCTACTGTGCAGGTGGGTTGGACGATAACATTAACTACGAAACAGTCTTAACTGAAAGACACTCCCATTGAGAAAGGATTTCCTATTGTCCCACACCTGGAGACACAGAATGGGAGGGGAGAAATGTATTTAAACCCGTCTTGGTTGGTCATTTGAAATACTCTTGATGAATGTCCCAAGGGATGAAATGTTAGTTTTTCTAAATAAAAGGTGATGCTATAGAAAGATCAGAGTGCAGGATTTTTCCCTTTTTCTGTAGGCGTTTTTGCTTGATAAAGTAATTAAAAGATTAATCGATTATCAAATGCATTTTCTGCCATTTTACCAACCCATTAGGCGTTGAAGCCCTAGTTTGCTGTCAAACATGGCCTAAGCCATGCAGGCTTCTGATTCATTATGTATTTGGGTCCCTCATATGTCTCTGGGGAGTTAGTCTTTGGGTGGATAGTGTTTGTTTCATGAATTTGTCTAAAGTGCACTGAGTTTAGTGTTGCAATTGCATGTTAATAAAAATTAGAGTAATCAAGTCTCCAGTAAACTGTTGATGATGACATGACAACAGTTAGAACATTTGAACTCATAAAGGGGTTAAGCCAAGGAACAAAATAACATATTTCCTCACCTACCTGTAATGCATGCAGATAGCTTTATTTGCCCTGGTTTTGAAATATGTGTCAAAGATATCTGCTTCCAACCAAACACAATGGAGGTCTGTGGATTATCAAAAGTAACCAGGACATTGTACTGTATCTGGAAAGACACACTGCTATTTCATGGTACTGAAATATTTAAATGTCATTATTTCAATGCCGTCAGACCCAAACACTAAATTCTATCCAGCTCATTGTATCCGGGTAGAGGCAGAAATCTAAGAGAAAGTTATTTCACAGTTGGAACAAACAAATTTAATATCTGAATAGAAAGATACCTACCACATGTAAAATAGAAACAATTTAGAAAGGCCACCACCGCGGCTACCATAAACCTAGCTTTAAGGGGATAGTTACTTTGTAAGACTTATATATTGACAATGCTTTTGTGTCTTTCAGGAGCTGGATACAAAATATGACAAATGCAAAGAGGACACTGCTGACCTTTTCCATTGTTTTTGTCCTGCCCAAAATTGACTTAATTTGGTCAGTTCATCTTTGACACTTTGAGACTGTTGCGCTGCTCACTTTGCCTTTGAGTGCCATTTTTGGGGTTGTTTCAACTAAAGGCCATGTTTATATTTTTAAAAGAAATCCTGGTGAAGGCGCAGCAGCAATTTTCCGGTGGTCCCTCCACTTTGATAATTTCATATTAATAACTGACTAATTATTATGTAATGTTTCATTTGTCAGAGAACGTTATCAGCAACTGAGGGAAGATTTCCAGTTCAACTTGGCCATCCTGGATGAACGAGATAGAGAGTTGGAGAGATATGATGTCATAACTGCAAGAGCTCTGACTGTGGAGCAGAACAGGTATAGTTCATCTGACCCTCTTCAATCCAAATTATTGTTGTGATTAAGATTACATTAAAATGATAAAATAATGAAATATTTGTATGTAAAATAGCAAAACACAAAACATGAATGAAAAAACATTTCACACAATAATATACAAAATGTGCATTGTGCAAATTAAATGCAATATATAACTAAAAGGACACTAAGAGTGCAGACCTCTGCCAAGACATGCCCTATTTCACAATGTTAATGCAGTGTGAATCTCTTTGATTATTTGGAGATCACATGAATTTAGCACAAATGCCCAATCTTGTCATGTTAACGTAAGTAAAAAATGATTTGTGTATGCGCCTCGTGATTCAGGAAAATGTGTGAGAAACACTTGAAAAGTGTGCATAGGCCCACATCAGAAAAAAAAAATACAGAAATTAAAGTCATTTGCTTTGACATAAAATGGTAAATGGACTATACTTATTTCCTTTAATCTTGCTGGCCTGACTATCAATTTGGGGTTACTTTATTGTGTACAGGAGAAGCCAGGGATCAAACTACTAGCCACAGTCAACCATTAAAAAAAAAAAAAAATCAATCAATTATATTCTCATTCAAACTCTACCATTAACAAAAGGATGTATTTACAGCCCATTTTGCAAATTTTTACGTTCTATTTTAGAAACTATTCATTTAACTTCTAAACCTATTGTTATATATACCTATTAATATAAATGTCTATATTTAGTTAACAGATAAAGTAAACTAACAACCACATTTGATTAACTTTTTTATGTAATCATGCATGTAAATTATTTGTGGGGGTGAAAAAGCCAGAGTTGTAGTCTTAAATTGGATTAAGGCTACTACAATAGATCATGGAATAATTATCAATTATTAATTTCTTTAACATATACTGTAAGTTAGCACCTTCCATTAAGTGGTGTCATTATGGGTGTATGTGGGAATATGGGCACTATTAAATGCATTCCCTGCAGAAAATGCTTATGAATCCTGAAAAGCTAAAATGCTATAGCTAAACTGAACTGCTGACATAAATGAAGGTAAATGGTTTTAATTAGTATGAATTTCATTGAAATGTTTAAAGAAACCAATAATGTATGAAACAAGTGGAATATAATTAATTGTCTGTTGATTGAGAAATTAAAGAATTAAGTGTTCTTTCAAGAAAAGCAATAATAAAGCTCTCTGTTCTTTTGGTGATTTTACTCACACCCCAACATGGAATTGATAAGATGTAGGTAGGGTGACTTTGAGGAACCAGCAAGGGAAGCCATGTTAATCCATAATATTAAATCCAGAGTCTAGGCATAAGGAGAACAGCAATGGCCACCTATTTTAACAATCTAAGCGCACAGCGTGAAGCACATGGCGCAGGTGCGTTTAGGGCGTGTCCAAATCCACTTTTGCGAGTTTGACAGGTGGAAAAAAGGGTCCGTGCGCCGAGTGCATGGTTTAAAAGGGTTGTACTTAATGTCTTCAGTAATTCATAGGCGCGTGTTTTGGGCGTAACATGCAATAAACAAATCAGAGTGTCATTTCCCATTCCCTTTAAAAACCAGGCGTGTTTGTACCTTGGCGCATAGCTATTATGATGGCGGATTTGCACAGTAATATTTTTATTTGTAGTCTTTTGCATGTTTGTGTGCTGCTGCGCTTCACTGTGTGTGTGTGTAACAAGCATAGTGCGCTGGTGCTGTGCATAAGCCTAGGCACATTTACTAATGTGCTGTGAAAATAACAATGAAATGCTGCGTTACTGACTTCAGACCAGGTTTTTGTTGGTTAATGGTGCAATCATTTCCTGCTGCCTTTAGATAGCATTATGCCAAAAATTCACCTGAACACTTCTCCCTGTCCATGGAAGCAAAGATGGATGCAGGTGCATTTGCTATTTAAACAACGTTGGTGCTGGACAGTCTTAAAATATCAAAGACGCTTGCGTCGGGCTTTGTGCCGGGTGCAAGATAGGGCCCAGTGACTGTCTCAGTCGGCTACTACAAAATTTGGTTGTCATTTGCAGGCAGGGGGAGCTGAACCAGCTGCATATGCAGGTTGACAAGCTGGAGAAGCAGAGAGCCAGAGAGACTGAGAAGAGGCAGGAGGAGCTCCGTAAAAATCTGGACAATGCTGCTCACCACAGGCGGCAGCTGGATGAGCTCAAGTGGTGAGTCAGGGGAAGTAAACTGAGAATAAGAAAAGATATACAGTACATATAAGATATATACATATATAAGATAAAAAAAAAAAATTACAACGTTGATTGGTGTTGCACTTACTACCATCATAACATGCATGATAAAGTGTGAGAGTAAGGGCCTGATCAGACAGAGCATGTTTTAGCAGCCCCAGGCTGTTTTCAATGAGAGCAAGCGGTTTGGTCACTGCTGTTGTGTTGCTGAGGACATCCCTTTAAAACATTAACTCAAAGCAGAAAACACTGTTGGTGAGAGGAATCACTCTTATTAACTCTTCAGCATGGCTTCAGATTTTCACTTTTACCTTAATTAATGACATGGTACTGTAACTTCTTCTGTGTCTGTGCATGTCTTTCTGTGGCTGGATGGTAGCTCTATGGCTGGTGAAATTCAAAAGCAAAAGGAGGAGTATGAGAGGATGAAATGGGATTTGCATTGCAGAATACAAGAGTTGGAAGGAGAGCTTACCCTACAAAGACAGGTAACACACACTTTCATCTCTTTGAAGGTCTAAAAACTCTTTTTGGGCAATGTCTTTATATAATGTGGACATAATGTAGTTCACTACTGTGAATAAATCTTTACAGTAGGCTTGGATTGGTGTAAAAAATAACAGACTGCTATACCGAATATTACCACTATTTTTACGTCTCAGCCACTCTAGAGTGAGAATGATGAGGGAGACCATAATGAGAATGTTGCAATTTCAGTCCACATGCAGGTGGTAATGGACTTCTTATTAATGACTTTTTACCTGCAGTTGGGTTATAGAAACCTGTTTAGGTGTTTACACTTTGCTTCTCTTTTTCAGCTAACCTCTTTCGTTTCGTCCAAATGTTTCCATAGGGGCGCAGTTTTTTTTCTTTGAGAGTAACTATGCCATGTATCACATTGTCAAAAAACTCATGAACCTTCTAGTAAACTAACACACCGTTCCCTCTCCAACAACCACAGAAATATGATCTCCTCCATGTTCATGTACTTGTCAATAAAGCTAAGATCCTGAAAAGCTATGATTAAGTAAACAGCGAAGGCCATAGCCAGTTTAAACGGTAAGCATAAACTCAAACTTGTTTTGCCGGTGAAACCAGCTTTACTCCAAACAGTAATATACTCTACGTCTTGTGTTACAACACAACATAGTTGGCTCTGTACAGTGAAGAGACATCCAGTCCACAAGACTAAAATAACTGGTAGAGCAGCCAGCCATTCCCAGGGGATTAGCAGCAGACCTTTAGGATGAACCCAGACAAAAGAGCTCTGAATCTTTGACTGGTGTCTGTAACACTAAATTGGCAGGCTTGTGTATGTTTGTGTTTCTACACAAGTCAGGTAAGATGAGGAGGTGACAAATGGAAGAGGGTGGATCTTGTAGGCTAGTTTGGCTCCAGGAAGGGAATGTGCTCATCATATAACAACGTGAAAGATTCGTTATCACCCTCCTCTTACTGAATCCAAAATAAAGATAAGTGCACAGGAATATTGGAAGGGACAAAATTAGTTGATTCTGGTTAGTTCATTATAACATCATGCTGTAGCAAAAATAAAATGTCCTAAATTTTAACATTACTTGTCACATTACACTGCTATTTATTTATTTTTTTTATTTTTTTTATTTGTAATCTACATGTGTATTGTTTTGAGCTTACCCTGGGCAGATGGTGTGCACACATTATAAACAAACATTAAATAAAACATTATATTTTTTGTTTATGTACCAAGTTAGAGCCCCCCTCTAACAAGCCAAAGTACAGTTGTGTTCAGAATAATGGCAGTGTGCTTCAAAAAGTGAATAATGCTCAAAATCCTTAGAATAGCTTTTAATTCCATAATATCAATGCATTGGGAACACTGCACATTCAATTCCAAATTAAAACATGACCAAAAACTGGGCTTCTAGCTGATAGCATTGCTTCACATAGCCTTCTTCTGATTGTAACAGTACTCACAGGTAACTGTAAGTCTTCTTTGATTTTCCTGGAGTTGATCATTGGTTGAGCCTTTACCATTTTGGCTATTCTTCAATCCATTCGAACGGTAGTTGACTGTTGTTTCCCACGTCATTCCGGCTTTGGATGCCATTTCAAGGCATTTGAAATCATCAATTATTTGCCAGGTAGAAATATCACTTCTATAATATGATTTATGAGGTTAGTGATTTTGGACTGCTATTATTTTGAACACAAGTGTATGTCCCATTTTGTTTCATTCAGTTAGGTTTGTTTGGTCAGTTCACATCCTGTTTGCAGTTGCTATTTTGAATATATTTATATTTTGGTGACCCCTTTTATATTCCTTGATAAGTTTTTGTTTTTTATTGTTTTGTATTTTTGGGTAGATAAAAACAATTTTTTTTTCTCAACAAAAACTCTTGTTCTCCTCATTGCCTCATGTTGCCATATGGCAACACTGTGCAGTATCAACCATCACTCCATCCGCCACTATCTCTCATTGCTTGGAAAATTATGGAAGATGTTGGTTAATTCTAGAGAGCCGTGATCTCTTCTTAATTTGTGTTGTAAAGTAATTCATGTAATTCATGTATTCACTGTATACAGTAGCAATCAAGCACAGTTTGAATAGAAACCACACAATGCAAAGTGGAAGCTCGTAGGGATGAAAGCTGCTTAATGATGTTATGTTGAGTTATACTAACTACACCTATATCCCATAATAAATGCAATAGTGGTAAAATGTTATACACAATATCTCTTCCCTCTGGTTAACAGGAGATGACAGCAGCATTTGAGAGTGAGCTCAGACGGCGGGAACATGAGTTCAATTTAAAATTGGATGAGGTGCACGCTGTGGTGCTGTCTCATGATGTCAAGGTGAAAAGAGGAATACAATGGTGTTTATTTGTAATCAGGATGTGCTTTACTGAAGTAATTTGTCCATTTATGTTGTCTATAAATACTAGGTTTGTTGAGTAAGGTGTACAAAAAAAACAAGACATATATAGACAACATATATTGAATGCAAATTTGTTCTGTTATTTGCCTTAAAAGTTTGATTCATTTAAACTTTAGTCGCTCAACCTTACCCCTACATTAACCTCTAGCTGAGTAACGTTCATTAATATTCCATGGTCTCGTGAATCATCATTAGCAAGCTATTTCATAGTAACTAGCGGCAGAAAACAAGCCTAAACAAACACTTTTTTATTTTTTTAAAGCAACATAGTGTAATAGTATTCTCAATTCAAGTAATGTAAATAATATTGCAGCCAATTTACATGTTTGGTTTTCTTGTTGAATGTAAAGTTGTCAACATAATTTTTTTGCTGTATCCTTGTCTAGGTGATGCTGCTGTCAAAAGAGACTGAAGTTCACAGCCAAGCTCAGCATCAGAACACAGAGGCTGTCAAAGTTTCTAATGAGCTCTGTCAGCGGATACAAACCCAGCTACTACACAAAGAACTGGAGATTAAACACCTCACTGCTGTCAAGGACTCCAAGTATGTGTGTGTGTGTGTGTATGTGTGTGTGTGTGTGTGTGTGTCTGTTTAAGATTTTGTGACTATCTTCTGTCTCAGGTTAAAGGAGCTTGAGGATGAGGTGAAATGTATCAAGACCAAGTTGAAGAAAGAAGAGGATGACCACATTAAGAAGTGAGTCATTAATAACACATTCAGGCAGTTAGTGCCACCTGGTGGCCAAGGCAGCTACTGTAGGAGCGCATGTAGCCTGAGAGAGAGAGAGAGAGAGAGAGAGAGAGAGAGAGAAATCTCCAAATTTGCACGTAAAAAAGAAACAGAAAAGAGGCCTATGACTGAACCAATAGTATAATTTACAACTGTTTGTAGAATGTGTTCTTTTCAGTGAAATACCTGAAGCTATTAGAAAGACTGTGTGAGAATTAGATATGACAGCATACTTCTGAACATAGGATTTGACTCAACTCACTAGTCTTCCAGCTTTTTGGGTGTTGATCGGGCAGAGATCCTGTAGATGCCTACCATGGCAACAAAAATAACAATGGGAAGAGGCATGTACGGTGGCTGACAGGGGCAAACGCCAAATAGACAAAACACAAGCAAATTAAGAGAACAACTTCATTAATTTGACAACACATGCGCAGCATTCAGCAAACACGCTGCAAATACACACAACACAACCAAATACATAAACATAAATATCAGCAATGCAAAAAGAAAAGCACACGATCCCCAAAACAAATGCAACAGAAAAAAACCGCTGCATCCAGATTAAACAACGGAAGTTCTCCAGGCCTCTAGAGGGAGCGCTAAGTCAAACAGCTTGATTTTCGACCCCACAGACAGAGAGAGAGAGAGAGAGAGAGAGAGAGAGAGAGAGAGAGAGAGAGAAGTTAAATCTTAAAATGGTGTGAAAAGGTGTTCAACTGCTTTGAGATCATATACTGTAAATATTAAGTCTATGTTTGAGACATGTTTTCTCTCGTTTGCTGGGTGTGTCTCGGCTCAGGTCACAGGTGGTACTCAATCAGAAGAGACGTGCCTGTGAAATCGTGCTAATAAAACATTTAAAACTGCATCAGCGTTTAACATTGACGTTTGTTTAAGCCATATTACATGAGAGGGTTTAATTTCGAGGTCCGAAATGTGCATCACTAAAGTGGCCTCCTCAAGTATATAGTAACAAAAGTGTTCAATCTGTATTCATATTGTGGAGCAATTCGTTCTAATAAAATAGTCCCTCCCTGTAAAGCCAGCCAATTCAGAGGCAGTTGCAAGGTACCGAAGGGCCCGAAGTGCTGCAGCCTCTGCCTTGAAAGAGGCAAAGCAGCCAAGCAAAGGAGAAGTTCAGAGAAGACATGGAGAAGGACTTTTGGTCGGCACCAAGGTGCTTCTGGAAAACCGTTTGCCACCTTAGGAGGGGGAAGCAGGGAACCATCCAAGCTGCGTACAGTAAGGATGGGATGCTGTTGACCTCAACTGAGGAGGTACTAGGGGAGTGGAAGGAGCATTTTCAGGAACTCCTAAATCCAGCTAATACATCCTCTATGGTAGAGGCAAAGCTGGAGGATGATGGGGGATTGTCGTCAATTTCCCTGGTGGAAGTCGCTGAGGTAGTTTAACAACTCCACAGTGGCAAAGCCCCAGGGATTGATGAGATCCGTCCAGAAATACTGAATACGCTAGGGCAGAAAATAAATGTTTATAATTATAAAGGGGGGAGGGTGGGTTGTGAGTCAAGGAATGACCTTATTGTGGCCCATAAACCATCCCATCTGGTTGAACCAATAAGGATGCTGCTTTTTTCTATACTTGCCAATTATACTTGTCAAAACAGTTAGCCTTCTTGACTTTCCAGTTCATAAGGATTAAGCGTTTACTTACAAGGCATGCTACTGTTATCATTTTTGGAGCTGTTTTACAATGCCAAGGCATTACTTGGCGCTTGTTGGAACATCAATATTAGCAATATTAATAAAGTTATGAATATGTGTATTCATAACTTTATAAAATTGACAATGAAATGGGGTGCCACCCTGGAATTAGGAGTCTCTAAGTGAACTGTGATTACAGTCTCAACGGTAGTGTTCTCTCAAATATACAGATTCATTACTTACACTATAAAGTGTACAGTGAAGTAGGGAAATTCAAGCGCTGACCTGTACAACCAGCTATTCCCTATACACACACACTATAGCTTTACCAAATTTTTAAAGAATTTTACACTGATTTCTATAGGTAATTATCTACTTCTACTGATGAATTATCAATGATTGAATGCTATCTCTCCAGAATGCATCATAATTCACCTTGTGCTTAATTATTTCCGCGCAAAATCTGAGTTTACCGGTACCACAACAGTGCAAGCCGCACAAGTTGTCTCTCTCTGTCTATCCTGTCAGTCAGTGAGCAGTGACTTTATCAATTTACCAAAGATGATTAACATCTGTTCAATACTTAATGGTGCACATTTTGGCACAGCTACCTGACGGAAACCCGTTTCATTCTCCAACTGACCTAAATGACTCAGCTCAAAAGTAGAAAAAAAAGTCAGTTTAATCTCTAATTATAAGATTGACTGCTCAATTTGCTCATGTAATATCCACTGCTATGTATTTTTACATATTTTTTAGTATTTTTACGTTGCTTTCCTGAAAACTCTGACTGTCCATGGTGTTAACTCTTTTTCGTGGTTAAACAACAACTCAGTGAAAGCGCTACACCTGGTGTAGGGCACTGCTCAAAACAGCTGAGCACTGTTCTCAAAGTTTCAATTATTTAAACTTTGACCTTGTTGCCGCTGAACTTTCAAGGCACAATCATGAAAGGACCTAGCCAAAAGCAATGATGACGTATAACTGAACTGCACTTTGTGCCAGCACTATGTTCTGCACCTGCCTTGCGGTTTTACCTCTGATCATGTGTAGGCAACTTTAAGCTCCTCAGGAGTCTAGCAAAGCTGGCGGCTGTGCCTCATTCTCTTATTCAGCTATAGTGGTAATAACTACTCCTGACTCCTTGTATATGAAAGTTTTCCACTGTACCTAATATACATCCTCTAAATGTCTAACTATATGGCTGTTTCTGACCAGATATGAAGGTATTGCCCGGGCTCTAAAGGAGTGTGATGCGCAGCTGGAGGCTCAGTATCAGACCCACATAGAGCAGCTGCAGAAGGCTGAGAAACACATAGTGAAACTACACGGAAATGTGAAAGTTCTGGCTGCACAGGTATGCCACATACAGAAAAATCATCAGGAGGCATTGCAAAAGAAAGATGAGACAACCCAGAGGTGAGACAAACACTGATGAAAAAAAGACATAGTTAATAGTTAATATAAATATTTGTACTGCATATGGCTGCTAATTCAGTGTGTGCATACACCAGCAGCTGTGAACTGCTATATAAACAGTGTGTGTGTGTGTGTTTATTTACCAGGTACAAGGAACAACTGAGTGCTGGTTTAAAGAGAGAAAGGGCCTTAGAACAGATGCAAGTCCAGGTTAAGCTGGAGTGCCAGAGAAGCTGTGAGGACATGAAGGCCCAACACTACTTTGCTAATGAGCAGCTAATCCAAGACCTGACCCAGGCCAGAGACCAGGTATGCCCCCATACATTACACACCCCCCCCCTTCCGTGTACAGTGTGTGCATAGTAAAATTCACCTAATGTGGGTTTTTGAGGATGCATATTTTGGATATTTGTGATACTGCTGTTGTTTCAGGGTCGATATGAAGGGCCAGATTTACTAATACTTTTCTTTCTTTCACAGTTCTTTTTATTGAATTTTACAATGTAAATACATTCAAAACAACAGCATTCCTACCCCACACTAAATATACCCTCTCCCCTCAATATATTAAGGTGGTTCTAGTTGATAGAGGAATGTACAACATTGTATAGCCTACACATATATCAAAATGTACACAATGAAAAAACATATCACAAGGCACGTAGTATCGCAAAGTGAAGTTTAAATTGAAAGTCATTAAGCAGGGTGGCCGCGGGTCCTTAAAAAGTCTTAAAAAGTCTTAAATCACTTTTCCTAAAAATAAGGCCTTAAAATGTATTAAATTGTCTTAAATTCAGATGGGATAGATCTTAAATATGTTTGTGTCATGTCACGGCAAAAATGCAGGCCATCTGTTGTCGAATATTTTTTTCCAGTAGGTTTTGCGCTGCGTTGTCGCAGTAACCCCATTTGCACATGTCCTATCCCCTGACCAATCGGCTATCCTAACCTTAACCACTCAAGGTCCAATGCCTAACTCCAACCAATCGAGCTGCTTCGTGGGCGGGTCTTGGCGTGGCCGTAGTCAGTGAGATTTGTAATTTCGCGGGATTCGTTATTTCGCGGCATACAGGTATACAGCAATGGTTGATAGCCACCTAGAAACATGGGGAAATGCAAATTCAGTAAGAAATGGCTTGAAAACAACGAGTACTCTTGGTTAAGGTTGGTGCCTGGAAATGCTTATGAAGCAAACTGCGTTATGTGTCGGAAGATTTTTAAACTTGGGACAATGGGGATCAAAGCGGTGGAATCGCACGCTCAAAGCAAAAAAACACAGAGACTACGTAAAGGCACGCCAGCAACCCGCCATTGCTAGTTTCTGCTCCACCATTTCCACCGCTAGCAACAATGTCAACGCTAGCATGCTAGATATTACGATGGAAAATCCACATCCAACGATGCCAGTTAATCTGCGAGCAATTTGTGGCTCTACGCCGACACTCCGAGCAGAGGTGATTTGGGTGCTGAGGACCGTGACAAGCCACAACTCATACAGGTCAAATGACGGAATTGAAGAAGTGTTCCAAGCAATGTTTCCAGATTCGGGGCTTGTACAGTCATTTACCTGTGGAAAAGACAAGACCAGATACGTGGCTAAATTTGGATTGGCGCCACATATCAAAAAAGAGCTCATAACAGAAGTCCAAAAATGCGGTGCGTTTGTAATTATGTTTGATGAGACACTGAACCAGACAACCAAAAGCAAACAACTGGACTTGCATGTGCGTTATTGGTTAAACGACCACGTCCAGTCAAGATTCTATGGAGCTCAGTTCATGGGCCATGCAACTGCCCAGGACCTACTTCAGCATTTCAAAGTAAGTGCCATAAATATATTTATTAACTAAACTCTTGTATGTGTTTCTGTATCCTATAGTTAAGCTTTACTGATTTGTCAAGTGGATAACAACTATGGATAGGGCACTACACGTTAATTAGACAAATTAAAATGAAAAACAGCCAAATTGAGTTTTAGAATGGTAGTAGAGTCTGGTGTTTGCCTGCAAATATGTCGAAATAGTATAGTAAGTTTATGAACCCATGCTAAAGTTGACTAAAAAGGGGGAAAAAAAAAACCATCTTTTGGAAATTGATCTTAATGCCTTATTTCATGGATCCAGGATACTGATATTTTAACACAGGGGGTGTATACTTATGCCCCTGTATTTTAACATAGGGGGGTGTATACTTATGCCTCTGTATTTTAACATAGGGGGGTGTATACTTATGCCCCTGTATTTTAACATAGGGGGGTGTATACTTATGCCCCTGTATTTTAACATAGGGGGGTGTATACTTATGCCCCTGTATTTTAACATAGGGGGGTGTATACTTATGCCCCTGTATTTTAACATAGGGGGGTGTATACTTATGCCCCTGTATTTTAACTTAGGGGGGTGTATACTTATGCCCCTGTATTTTAACATAGGGGGGTGTATACTTATGCCCCCTGTATTTTAACTTAGGGGGGTGTATACTTATGCCCCCTGTATTTTAACATAGGGGGGTGTAAACGTATGCCCCCTGTATTTTAATTTAATTAAATTTTTTAAGGAAGAACATTTATTTATTTACGATACATTATTCATGTCCTTAAAGATTGGATTTTTTATTAAGGCATTAAGATCAATTTCCAAAATATGATTTTATTTATTTTATACCCCTGTTTAGTCAATTTTAGCGTGGGTTCATAAACTCATGAGCAGCACTATACACTATGGCTATAGGGATGGCTCACGTTGCTTAATTTGTGAATTAGTATTTTTTATCCAATCCAGTCTGACATTAATCTGAAGTAGTGATGTCAGAAATGAGATGTGTTGACTGTTGTATGGGTAATGTCTGTGTGTTTTAATTTTCAGGAATGTGTGCAGCAGCTTGACCTGAGAAAAATGATTTCCATCTCAATGGATGGACCAAATGTCAACTGGAAGTTTTTTTCAACGCTCCAACAGGAACATGCAGAGGCATTTGGAAGTGCCCAGCTGATTGTGGTGGGGAGTTGTGGGCTTCACACACTCCACAATGCCTTCAAAAGTGGCTTCAGTGTCTGGCAGCTGGAAAAAGTGCTCAGGGCATTGCATACACTCTTTCATAATACCCCTGCTAGACGAGAAGATTTCTGCACTTTGACCAAGACATCTGTGTTTCCCCTACCGTTCTGTGGGCATCGCTGGATAGAAAACCTACCCGTCGTCGACCGGGCTATTACAATATGGCCAATGATCGCGATGTATGTGGATGCAGTGACACAGAAAAAACTTCCAAACCCTAGAACATCATCTTATGACACTCTTGCAGAGGCACGGAATGACCCTCTCATAATGGCCAAGTTGCACTTCTTCATGGCTGTCTCTAGGACCTTCACCACCTTTTGACCAAATATCAGACAGATGAGCCTGTGATGCCATTCATCAGTAAAGATCTGGTTATTCTCATGAAGGTAATATATAACATGCCATGGATAGATAAAGTGTATGAAATTTTAATTCAACAATTCCCCTTCAACACTTTTTATTTATGTATTTGTATTGTAATTTATATATGTTGTACTGTATATGTTCTCAGAGCCTGCTAAAGAGGTTCATCAAGGCAGAGCTCCTTAATGACATCACAGCACTGCAAATGGTCAAACTGGACACAACTGCTAAGGAAGCAAGGGCTCACCTAAAGGATGTGGACATTGGATTAGGAGCAGAAGTAGTCCTAAAGGTAAAGGCAAAGGTCTAAAATATCATACAATGGTTAAGGTACAGGAAATCAAAACTTTATTTTTGCATAAAACTTTTAGTCAGTCTCACAGGCCCTCCTCCCTCTTCCTGTTAGGAACTCCAGAGTAGCCCCAACCGCAGCGCAGGGGAGCTCAGTGTGTTGGCATTTAGAAAGGACTGCGTGAACTGTTTGACTAACATTGTTAAGAAAATGCAAGACAAGAGCCCACTGAAGTACACCATTGTGAGGCAGATGGCATGTTTGGACCCAAGGAACATGTTCTCAGACCCCAACTTGTGCTATGAAAGAATGAAAGGAGTTGTTCAGAGGTTTCTGCATGATCACCAGCTGTCAGGAGGCATCTCTGCTGGTACTTAAGATTTAGAAGTCTAGCAGAATGTATACTGTCACACTTAATGTGATTTCTTTTTTTGTTTTAGTTGTTTCTCTGTCTAAACATTTTCATTACATTTGATTGATATTTTTTTTTATATATATTTTGTGTTAATCTGTTTTAGGTGATGTGATTGTCCAGCAATTTGGAAATTTCTTGTCTCTGGAGGCAAAAGATGAATTATTCTCCTCCTTCCAACCCATGCGTACAAGACTGGACGTTTTCTTGCATGGACGTCTCCATCAATCCTACCCTGAACTCTGGACTTTCTCCAGGAAACTTCTGCTCCTCTCCCATGGCCAAGCAACTGTTGAGAGGGGATTTTCTGTAAACAAGGAGATAGAGGCTGATAACATGAAGGAGGACACAGTGGTTGCTCAGAGGATGATATGTGACTACGTCTCTGTCTGTGGGGGTGTTCTCAAAGTACCTCTGACTAAGGAGCTTTTGGCAGCTGCAGCTTCAGCGAGGTCTCAGTATCGGCTACACCTGGACCAGGAAAAGAGAAAGCATGCAAGCAATGCACAAAGACAAAAAAGAAAAGTTGCAGAAGACCACCTTGAGCAGCTCAAAAAGAAGAAGATGATACTGATTGAGGTAGCAAACAGCCTGGAAAAAGATGCAGACAAACTGGCAGAGCAAGCTGAGGGTAAATCAGGCACACTCATGGCCCAGCTAATCACCAAGTCAAACATACTCAGAAAAAGATACAAAGAAAAAATCACAGAACTCAAAGAGGTTGAGAAAGAGCTGGAAGACAAATCAGCAGATCTCAGGCATATGCCCTAATGTCTCGTCAGGCATTTTCTTCCTCACCTTCCTGCCTCTCTTGTTGTTCATATGTTCAGTTGTGCACATGCACATTGTTATAAATTAGTAGGTTCACTCTTTTGTGAAGGCTTTTTCAAGTGCCATGTTACTGTTTTGTTTATTATATAAAAAGGATTGTTTTCCAAGTATATTCAAAAAAGCTCAGGAGTAGACCGCTGGAATTGGCATTTATTATTTTTTTCAAAAGGAACAGTGTTTTTTTAATATTCACTTGATGTTATATGACCATCTGTTCATGGGACCCAAATATTCTGAACATATTGTAATAATAAATATAATTTAGGACAGCAATTTACATTTTTGTGTTGTCCTTTCGCATTACACACATGAAGTCAATGCCCTTAAACCTTTTATTATTATTATTGTCATTTTACCATACTGTTAATTTTTTGTTTACTTGGAAAGATTACTGTATATTTCCACTTTGTATTTCCATCGTAAGTTTGGTCTTAAATTTCATTTAGAACTGGTATTAAAAAGTCTTAAATTTAACTTGTTTATACCTGTAGCCACCCTGTTAAGGCATAATGAGAGGTTAAGCAGAAGTACCTACCTGCCTGGAATGTCCTGCCAGGTGTTTAAGGGTAATTTTATTTTTTAATACAGTGCAGCCCTTGTCCAGCTTAAAAGTATCAGGTGCTGTGCCAGAAGGGTAGTAAAGGCCCCAACTTTATAACCCCCTGCAGGTACCGCTTCCCTTCCGCAATACATCAAAACAATGACAGAAGCGAATCAATTTCCTTCCAATACCCCTCTAATTAGGGACAGAGCCAAAACGTCAGTCAGTGTTGCATTTAGATTTACAAAGACGTTTTCAACTGTTTTTCAGGAAACATACTGTACAAAACAGGCACAAATGTGACACATCCTGGGAGAGCTGCCACCAGGAAAACAGTTGAAGGAAATGTTAAAAAGAAGCTCCAAAAGCTGTGTTATATATGCTTTTTGTGCATGTTATAGGTTTACAAACTGAAAAAGCCCAAAGTCCACCCCAAAGAGACCATCTTCCAGAGAAAACGCTGTTCACAAACTGCTCCAAACAGCTTAGTTGTAGTCCAGCCTTTACTTCCGTGTGTAATGTGCGTCAATTTGTAACACACGTTTTAATAGCTGCTAGCATGGCACTCCCTCATGCTCTGCAACTGACAAGCTAGCAGTACTTACTGCACATGTGCTACACTCAAGAGAGAGCTCAACACACAGGGTGTGCTATGGCCCCTGCCTTTATGTTAGTATATGCTTCTAGCCAGAGCATGTGTATACACTCACCTATAGGATTATTAGGAACACCATACTAATACTGTGTTTGACCCCCTTTCTCCTTCAGAACTGCCTTAATTCTACATGGCATTGATTCAACAAGGTGCTGAAAGCATTCTTTAGAAATGTTGGCCCATATTGTTAGGATAGCATCTTGTAGTTGATGGAGATTTGTGGGATGCACATCCAGGGCACGAAGCTCCCGTTCCACCACATCCCAAAGATGCTCTATTGGTTTGAGATCTGGTGACTGTGCAGGCCATTTTAGTACAGTGAACTGAAGAAACCAATTTGAAATGATTGGAGCTTTGTGACATGGTGCATTATCCTGCTGGAAGTAGCCATCAAAGGATGGGTACATGGTGGCCATAAAGGGATGGACATGGTCAGAAACAAGGTTAGGTATGCCGTGGCATTTAAACGATGCCCAATTGGCACTAAGGGGCCTAAAGTGTGCCAAGAAAACATCCCCCACACCATTACACCACCACCACCAGCCTGCACAGTGGTAACAAGGCGTGATGGATCTATGTTCTCATTCTGTTTACGCCAAATTCTGACTACCATCTGAATGTCTCAACAGAAATTGAGACTCATCAGACCAGGCAACATTTTTCCAGTCTTCAACTGTCTAATTTTGGTGGGCTCTTGCAAATTGTAGCCTCTTTTTCCTATTTGTAGTTGAGATGAGTGGTACCCGGTGGGGTCTTCTGCTGTTGTAGCCCATCCCCCTCAAGGTTATGCGTGTTGTGGCTTTACAAATGCTTTGCTGCATACCTTGGTTGTAACGAGTTGATATTTCAGTCAAAGTTGCTCTTCTATCAGCTTGAATCAGTCGGCCCATTCTCCTCTGACCTCTAGCATCAACAAGGCATTTTCGCCCACAGGACTGTCGCATACTGGATGTTTGTCCCTTTTCACACCATTCTTTGTAAACCCTAGAAATGGTTGTGCGTGAAAATCCCAGTAACTGAGCAGATTGTGAAATACTCAGACCGGCCCGTCTGGCACCAACAACCATGCCACGCTCAAAATTGCTTAAATCACCTTTCTTTCCCATTCTGACATTCAGTTTGGAGTTCAGGAGATTGTCTTGACCAGGACCACACCCCTAAATGCATTGAAGTAACTGCCATGTGATTGGTTGATTAGATAATTGCATTAATGAGAAATTGAACAGGTGTTCCTAATAATCCTTTAGGTGAGTGTATGTGCCATTGCAAAGTCAGCTGTGTGGTTGCCTGTAGAGGATTGGCCATTGTGATTTTAGCTCCGCCCACTTCCCTGTTCCAGTCCATCAACGTTTGAATGTTTGACAACGTTTGATTGGTGTGGTCTTTGTGGATGCTTCCAATCCCCTGCCTGCAGTCTGCCCAGCTGGAGGGTAAAGAGCTCCTGATTCATCAGTCCATGTGGCTGAGAGTAGAGAACAGTCCACCTTGCTTTTTTTGTTTGAGGTTGTTAGGAGAGCGTTAGAAATTGTTGAGTGTGAGTGTTAGAAGTGTTAAAGACTGCTATGCTACCGTTTCAGTCTGGTTGTTTTCTCACAGTTTGTTAAAGTGTAACTTTGTAGTTTGCAACTTTGTACACTGTTTGTAATACTGTAATACTGTTTGTATTTGTGCGGTAACTTACTGGCAACGTGTTGCCAGTAAATTACTGTAACTACCCGATTACAGTATCCTAACTGTACATGGTTTTTACAGTATAATACCCTTACTGTAACTTAGTTTACAGTAGTAGAATATCCTTACTGTACCTTAGTTTTACCGTAGTAAAAATACCTTTACTGTAACTTAGTTTTACTGTATAATACCCTTACAGTAATCATATTGTAATTACAATTTGCTAAATGATACTGTAATTGTCTTACTGTATTATAGTTTTTTGTAATTGTGGTTCACATTATATTACACTATTTGGCATTGGCTGTACAAACCATTTTAAATATTTTACATAAATTCTATTGAATTGAATAAATTCCAAATAATTGACTTTAGCTTTGTAAAGTCAATTATTCAATAGTCAATTGACTTTGTACAAAAGTAATCCATTTTTATTTTCAGGTACAAATATCAGGAACAAGATATTTTTTTAACTCTGAAAATGCTTACATAGTTTGTCTTTCACTCCAATAAGGTGAGCCGAGGAAGGTGGTGACTCTGGAGCTGATGCTCATCACCTTTCTTTGGACAACTCTTCCCGTCTTGTGGCTTGTACCCATTGTAGCAGTGCACTTGGTCCCCTCATCTGGGTTGATCCTTAAGAATCTTAAAAGAAAACCAGGTTTAAAATTTTCATAATCAAGAGCAGTCATCTTTAAATACAGCCCTTTATTCACACACACACACACACACACACACACACACACACACACACACATATATATATATGTATGTGTTTGTGGTTCCTGTGCATGTGGGATTTAAATGCAGCAAAATGATTAAAGGAAGTGGGACATTGCTCATTTCCACATGCAAACCTATAGTCATATGCTGATGTTTTTCACATGTCTACCGAATATTCCAAATTCTGGAGTACACAGGTTGCAAAACGTCCTGTACATACTTTTTGTTGTATGATGATAGATTGTTGAAATGGATCATGTGCTCCTGTGGGTCATGGGGTCAGACCTTCTTCCAGCTTTCTTCTTCCTCCCGTCTCTCTCTGTTGTTCTACATTTGAAATTATGAAAATTTTTGTTTTAAAGTGCATGCATGGGGTTATATACGGAAGAGGATTAGGGCCACTGGTGAAACATTTATGTGAGTTCTGACTTATTTCTCAGAATTCTGACTTTTTTCTCAGAATTCTGAGATTAAAGTCAGAATTCTGACTTTTTTCTTAGAATTCTGACTTTTTTCTTAGAATTCTGACTTTTTTCTCAGAATTCTGACTTTTCTCTCAGAATTCTGACTTTATTATCAGAATTCTGACTTTTTTCTCAGAATTCTGACTTTATTCTCAGAATTCTGACTTTAAAGTCAGAAGTATGGGTACCTGTAAGGGACAAACGAGAGGGAGTAACTTTGTATGATGTAGCTGGAGAAAAAGTCAGAATTCTGACTTTAATCTCAGAATTCTGAGAAAAAAGTCAGAATTCTGAGATTAAAGTCAGAATTCTGACTTTTTTCTTAGAATTCTGACTTTTTTCTTAGAATTCTGACTTTTTTCTCAGAATTCTGACTTTATTATCAGAATTCTGACTTTTTTCTCAGAATTCTGAGATTAAAGTCAGAATTCTGACTTTAAAGTCAGAAGTATGGGTACCTGTAAGGGACAAACGAGATGGAGTAACTTTGTATGATGTAGCCGGAGAACCACACACTGAACATGTCAGATTTAAGTGAATTTTTGCGTTGTCGAGGGGTCCCAGATGAAGCAATTTCATTACTGGAAGAACAAAAGGTGAGTAAGAAAGAACTATACTTTGGTGTGGTGCCTTTTTTTTTGTAAAAACTACGGAAGTGCTGCGGATATGAAATGCACACACAAGTTAGCTAGCAACGTTAGCACGCTTTTAAGCTACTGCATTTTCCTGACGTCCAGTACCCGTTGAGACACTCGTTTTTTAGTGTTTTGTAAAGTAGATAGACGGCCTCGGTGATAATTTGGCTTTCTGAGCAGTCTACACCGAGGGATTCCGGAAAACAAACTGATCACCTAGCTAACGTTAATATGAGCAACACATCGGCTGTAACAGTTGAGCACATAGCAGGCGGCACACCAGCTGCAAACGTTAGCTAGATTATTCCAGACACGGATTCATTGTTCACAAAGGCATTATCGGGAGGGAGTCAATATATGGTGTGATGCCTGGTGTTTCTAAAAACTACGGAAATGCTGCAGATATGAAATGCACACATTAGTTAGCTAGCAACGTTAACATGTTTTTATGAAACTGTGTGTTTCTAACGTCCAGTGTCCGTTGATGAGACACTCGTTTTTTAGTGTTTTGTAAAGTAGATATAAAGTAGATTTATTGTTCACAAAGGCATTATCGGGAGGAAAATTAATATACGCTCATAAAAAGTAACGTTAGCGCCTGATTAAAACTAACCAGCCAGTGAACATAACAGCGTGAGACTTAGCGCTTGTTCAGCTCCGTTCAGTTTGTCATTATATATATGCTATGCTTCATAAGTAAATGCGCGTTAACATGATGAGGGCCAGTGCCGATTTGTTACTGGTGATAAGCCCGAGATGTCGGCGATGGGTCCCTACGCCGACTCGTCCCCAGCTAACAGGGTTTTTGATGTTGATGCTTAGATTGTATAAAACAGTGGCTAAAGTCAATAAACACCTCAAACTATTTCTAACGTTACGTACAAACACTTTAGAAACGAGTATGCCACACATCTGGGATTCTCACAAGTTAATTCATCCACCAATTAAATTGGGCCGTGGACAAATAGAAGTTAAATTAAGCACATAAAGGAGTATGACAAGGAGTGTACAAAGTTACTGGCATACTTTGTATGATTTCAAGTTTATATAAATATATGCACAGGTATTTTACTCAGAATACATTAAACTGCCAATTTGCTTGTATAAACTATGGTATTTAAAATTATTGAGCTTCATTCCTCCCAATTCCCCAAGATCTGGTAAATCATGTCTAGTTGTCAAAATTTTCAGTTGGATTGACACGAGCCTACTTTGAAAAGGGTAGATTTTTTTTAGGCTTAACCTTATTATTTATGCAATGTGCACTTTGGAGATAATTGTCTTTTTTTCTTTCTTCTTCTGTGCAGATTGACAGTGACGTCATCGGGCTCATGGATGATGCAGCGCTGGCAAATTAATTAATTAATGGAGACCGAATCGCCCTCTTCAATTACTGTTAAAGCCTCCCCTTAAAAGGATTTGATCAGTTTTGCTGCTCACAACAATGCCTGCAATGTCGGATTTGGATGAATATATCAAACTCTACTTCAGACTTTCTTTCAGTAACAAAGAAATACTTGCAATTTAAGCACACAACAATCAAAAAGTAATAAGTGTCCGGACTTTAAAGAGAATTTGTAGAAGACTTAGTCTGTTCAGAAGGAAGAACCAGTCTGACTTGGATGAAGTGCTGGCTTTTGTTCAACATGAGATCATGACCAATGGACAGATGCAGGGTTACCGTTGGCTATACCTTCGTGCAGTTCAACAGGGATTTGTTGTATCACAAGATACCATCAGACGCATCATCAAATTAGTTGATCCACAAGGTGTGGAATTAAGACGAGCCAGACGCTTGAGAAGAAGCCAATACAGCTGCAGAGGGCCAAATGCACTTTGGCATATGGATGGCTATGATAACTTAAAGCCCTATGGCATTGCCATCAATGGCTGTATAGATGGCTTTAGTCGCTATGTGTTATGGATGGAGGCCTATACTACTAACAGCGATCCTAAAGTAGTTGCAAGTTACTTCATCAAAACAGTTTCAAGCATAGGGGGTTGTCCAGAGAGGATTCGTGCAGACAGGGGAACAGAAAATGGTTCTGTAGAAGAAATGCAGATATTTTTGCGGCGCAACCACCCAGACAGTTTTGCAGGGGAGAGAAGTTTCCTTTATGGAAGAAGCACAGCAAACCAGCACATTGAGGGATGGTGGGGTACCCTCCGCAAACAAAGTGCACAGTTCTGGATGAACTTATTTCAAACCTTTCAGGATGATGGCCACTTCACAGGAGACTTTTTGGACAAAAGTCTCATCCAATTCTGTTTCCTTAATCTTGTTCAGGTAATAATCTTTCCTCACCTTCGGAAATGAGTCAGTAATAAATGGAGCATAGTAATAATAATAACGGTTACATCGGTTACAACCCTGTTTGCAGGCTTTGGTCAGCTTCACTTTTTGATCTCTCACTTAAGGGGCTCACCATGTAGGCCCAAAAATAGTGCCACGACCCTGCAACATCAAGTCACAGACAAGAGTTGTAACCGTATTGTTTAGATAAGAACCTCCCTGGAAATATAAAAAATAAATTCAATCATCAAGCGCAGCTACCAGTGATTTGCAGTGTCTTTGTTCACACAGAAGGATATTTTACATTAAAACATCTTGCTTATTTTGCATTTAATGAAATACTGTAACATAACTATGATAGGAATGTTCCATTAGTGTGACTATGACAAATGATTGATCAGTTACAGTTTCATACAGATTAGTTTGTTTTAAACAGTGATACTGTAGTAATGTAGCCCACAGTAAATGTTTCACTGGAACTTTTGCCAACCTGAGAACTGTCTTAATGTCTACAATGTTACCTTCATGCACACCTAAGGACATTTTAGTCTTTTGCCTGTGTTCGTTATTGATTATTTAGGATGTTTACTTACTTACTGAGCTTTTATTTTCAGAAACCAGACCCTTCCTAGTTTTGTGTTCATGTACAGTGAACATTCAAGACTTTCATTCAGAGCCTCCTGTTTGGATACAGTTACTGTATGCACTGACAAAGTATTCATGAAGTATTACGGTATCAGTGCAGCATCGTTCTGTGTGCCAATGCTGTGTGGTGAAAATGCCATTCTCTTACTGCTTAGTTTTACAGTGATTAGTTGGGCATGCTGTATCTGTTCACTGTTGACTTAGCTGATGAAATGCAAAAAACCTAGGTTTCAGTTTAGGCAGCAGTTGCATAGTTTAAGACCAACTATATCATGTTTGTATTCTGTATTCACTGTTTGTTTCTCTGCAGGATGAACTTGATGAAGTTGTCAACACATGGAATTCACACAAAATCAGACCACGATCAAGTGATGATGTGGCGTCGGGTCGGCCATTTGTGATGTACTCATTCCCAGAGTTGCATAGTGCTGAGAATAGACTTAAACCATTTGCCATGGAGGAAGTTACATTGTGTATGGAAGAGTGTACTCCTAAAGGCCAGTTTCCGTGTAACAAAACTGTTTTTGAACTGTGTTGTCTCCTAATGGAGGAGAAAGGATGGAATGCTCCAGCAGATCCACTTGCTGCAGCTGATCTGTACATCATGTTAAGAGAGGAAATACAGAAAATGATTTGATCTGTTTAAGATTAATGGATATTGGATGCAAAACAAAATGCCAACTTTCAACAGATGAAATTAGAAAACTACAATTCAAGACCCTTGATAAAAATACCACAATTGTTGTTAGAGCGCTGCTCATGAGTATAGGTACCTCTGCTTAAGTTGAATAAAAAGAGGAATAAAAAAAATAATCTTTTGGAAATTGATCTTATTGCCTTAATTAAAGAATGAGGAAAAATCCAACCACACAGGACACCAATTTTCTTTGTGAATGAATAATGTATCGTAAATAAATTAATGTTCTTCCTTAAGAAATTTTAATTAAGGCATTAAGGTCAGTTTCCAAAAGATGCTTTTTTTTTTAACTTAAGCAGGGGTTCCTATACTCATGAGCAGCACTGTACATTTTTATTTAAAAAAAGTAATTTGTTTTTCTGCAAAAAATGGGGATAAATTAAAATGTTAGGTACTATACTATATGCAGTGAGGACAACTGAGGTATAAACTGGGTTCTAGAGCTTATAAACAGTGAAAGAACGTAAGGTGGTTTAAAAACAACCCACCATGGTGTTATATGTATATTTTATTTTGCCAATTATGTATCAAAAATATAGGCCTTGCTATTTCATGTGTTCCTAAGAAATGTTTGACCCCCCAGCAATACCATGTATTTCTCTAATCATTGTGCATCTATTAAAACTTTCAGCATAACTGTTTTAGGTTTTGTGTAAGATCAGCTCTTTCTAGGTAAATTGGTAGCCGTTTAATTGTGCCTAGTTGACACCTTGCACTGGTTGACTTATTTTTAATCCTCAGTGAATGATTTTTCACACTTGTGTCAAATATGAATGACTATAAAACACTGTAACAGTCCTAAACTGTATTTTAAACCTCATTTACCCCATCACTTTCACCAATATGGACAGAGGTTCAACATTCAAATGAATACCTCAATACAAATGTGAAAAAGTAACATTTTATTAACGTTAAAACTTCATGTTAAACATTTTATTTTTAATAAGATGGTTAAATCTCATAACCACATAGCCTGGTCTGTAAAGTGCATATAACCAGAATGACTTGACTTTTTAAACTAACATTTGATTATTAAAAGTAACATTTAACTTGTTTACAGTAAAGAGGCTTTAAAATAAATCTTAACTAAAGCGATGGTCACAAGCTAAAAGTGCATGAACACCACATGACCAATTCTACATAACAAATGCAGTATATGAAGCATACAATTTTAAATTGATGCTTTAAAAAATAAAATATAGCCTTTATCGATGCAACAGCAACCTAATGTAAAAGATTATTAACACTTCAGGTCAACATTGGCTATTCAACCAACCAGGATCTTACTTCCAAAGTTATATCATAAAATCAAAATCGTACATGTAGTTTAGAATTAAGGTGAAGTGTTAATGCTTATGAAAACCTAAAAAGCTATATGCCAGACTTTCTTTTAGTAACAAAGAAATACCTTCTTGTATTGGATTATAATGAGAACCTGAGAATTTGGAACATGGATTCCTATAAAACTACAGCACCTTGGCATTGCTAGTATCAAATGTGTTGATCCACAAGGTAATGTAGGAACGCAAAATTATCAGACTGCACTGTATAGTGCGTGCGCAATACTAAATAGTAAATGTATCCAAATTAAAAGCCATCAGTTTGGCTGCTCAGAAAAATTCTTGCAATGTCGGATTTGGATGACTTAATCAAACTCTTTCAGTAACAAAGTAATATTTGCAATTGTAGCTCATAATAATCAGATTGTAATAAGTAAACTTTAAAGGCAATTTGTATCAGACATTGTCTGTTAAGAAGGAATTAACATTCCAACATGACATCACAAAATACCATTAAATAGGTTGATTAACAAGGTGTCTGGCTCGTCTTAATTCCACACCTTGTGGATCAACTAATTTGATGATGCGTCTGATGGTATCTTGTGATACAACAAATCCCTGTTGAACTGCACGAAGGTGTAGCCAACGGTAACCCTGCATCTGTCCATTGGTCATGATCTCATGTTGAACAAAAGCCAGCACTTCATCCAAGTCAGACTGGTTCTTCCTTCTGAACAGACCAAGTCTTCTACAAATTCTCTTTAAAGTCCGGACACTTATTACTTTTTGATTGTTGTGTGCTTAAATTGCAAGTATTTCTTTGTTACTGAAAGAAAGTCTGAAGTAGAGTTTGATATATTCATCCAAATCCGACATTGCAGGCATTGTTGTGAGCAGCAAAACTGATCAAATCCTATTAAGGGGAGGCTTTAACAGTAATTGAAGAGGGCGATTCGGTCTCCATTAATTAATTAATTTGCCAGCGCTGCATCATCCATGAACCCGATGACGTCACTGTCAATCTGCACAGAAGAAGAAAGAAAAAAAGACAATTATCTCCAAAGTGCACATTGCATAAATAATAAGGTTAAGCCTAAAAAAAATCTACCCTTTTCAAAGTAGGCTCGTGTCAATCCAACTGAAAATTTTGACAACTAGACATGATTTACCAGATCTTGGGGAATTGGGAGGAATGAAGCTCAATAATTTTAAATACCATAGTTTACAAGCAAATTGGCAGTTTAATGTATTCTGAGTAAAATACCTGTGCATATATTTATATAAACTTGAAATCATACAAAGTATGCCAGTAACTTTGTACACTCCTTGTCATACTCCTTTATGTGCTTAATTTAACTTCTATTTGTCCACGGCCCAATTTAATTGGTGGATGAATTAACTTGTGAGAATCCCAGATGTGTGGCATACTCGTTTCTAAAGTGTTTGTACGTAACGTTAGAAATAGTTTGAGGTGTTTATTGACTTTAGCCACTGTTTTATACAATCTAAGCATCAACATCGAAAACCCTGTTAGCTGGGGACGAGTCGGCGTAGGGACCCATCGCCGACATCTCGGGCTTATCACCAGTAACAAATCGGCACTGGCCCTCATCATGTTAACGCGCATTTACTTATGAAGCATAGCATATATATAATGACAAACTGAACGGAGCTGAACAAGCGCTAAGTCTCACGCTGTTATGTTCACTGGCTGGTTAGTTTTAATCAGGCGCTAACGTTACTTTTTAATGAGCGTATATTAATTTTCCTCCCAATAATGCCTTTGTGAACAATAAATCTACTTTATATCTACTTTACAAAACACTAAAAAACGAGTGTCTCATCAACGGACACTGGACGTTAGAAACACACAGTTTCATAAAAACATGCTAACGTTGCTAGCTAACTAATGTGTCCATTTCATATCTGCAGCATTTCCGTAGTTTTTAGAAACACCAGGCATCACACCATATATTGACTCCCTCCCGATAATGCCTTTGTGAACAATGAATCCGTGTCTGGAATAATCTAGCTAACGTTTGCAGCTGGTGTGCCGCCTGCTATGTGCTCAACTGTTACAGCCGATGTGTTGCTCATATTAACGTTAGCTAGGTGATCAGTTTGTTTTCAGGAATCCCTCGGTGTAGACCGCTCAGAAAGCCAAATTATCACCGAGGCCGTCTATCTACTTTACAAAACACTAAAAAACGAGTGTCTCAACGGGTACTGGACGTCAGGAAAATGCAGTAGCTTAAAAGCGTGCTAACGTTGCTAGCTAACTTGTGTGTGCATTTCATATCCGCAGCACTTCCGTAGTTTTTACAAAAAACAGGCACCACACCAAAGTATAGTTCTTTCTTACTCACCTTTTGTTCTTCCAGTAATGAAATTGTTTCATCTGGGACCCCTCGACAACGCAAAAATTCACTTAAATCCGACATGTTCAGTGTGTGGTTCTCCGGCTACATCATACAAAGTTACTCCCTCTCGTTTGTCCCTTACAGGTACCCATACTTCTGACTTTAAAGTCAGAATTCTGAGAATAAAGTCAGAATTCTGAGAAAAAAGTCAGAATTCTGAGAAAAAAGTCAAAACTTCCATACATTTTTCACCAGTGGCCCTAATCCTCTTCCGTAGTTATAAACACAATTACAACAAGATAAAAAAAATGCATGCATTAGTATACAGGTAACCAGTATAATGTAGGTAACTCTTATATTGGTAGAATAACACAGAATGTTATGTGATGTATTAAAAGTTAATCACTATGCCATTATAAAGAGTCCTTAAATAATTTGTTTAACAAGCCGTCAAATTTAAGTTCAAGGGGCTAGGAAAATACATTTTAAATTTTACTTTTCTTTTCCCCCATAAACCATGGTAGCTATAGACTCAACTCCTAACACCATATTCTTTGAGTTACACACTCTTTAGCTTAGGTCTCACACACAAAAAAGGATTAATTCAATAAAATTTCACATTACAGAAAGCAATAATACTACTGCAAAGTAAGACACTGAGGCAAATCTTTGCTGGACATCACGATGGTTTTAAGTGGCCAAACCCTGAAGCCAAGGCAAAAACTGCTCTCCATAAATGCTGGAGACAATGAATTTTCCACCAAAACTAGAGCTTAATGTGGTTAACATTGAATTAAATTTACCACACGTCTTTTTTAGCTACAAAAACTACAACGATTCTTTTTTTCCCTTTCCATCCACCACATTAACATTACTTAAATACGCATATCAGCAGAGATTTTAATGTCACAGAATTAACAAAGATTGAGTTTACCTTAACGCTTCTCCAGCTCTCTCTGAGGAGTGTGTGTGAGCGGACTCTGGTGTGTGTGAGCGGACTCTGATGTGTGTGAGCGGACTCTGGTGTGTGTGAGCCGCTACTTCTTTCAACACCTTTGAAGTATCTACCCGCTATTCTTTTGAAGTCGTGAGGTCAGAGGTCAAATATGGTGGTCAAGCATTTATATCCGTAATCCGTTTCTTGTTTGTCTCTACAACTCTCAATAAGTTATTTACACTGCTGAAAAGTATGTCACATTTTTAAATTACCTTCACTGCTAAAAGCATAATAAATAAAATGTAAAATATCTCTTTAAAAGGAAATAATTTAATTTTATAGAGATATTTTATTTTTCCATTTCATTTCTATGCTTCTATAACATGAACTAAATATTTTATTTAAGTCTGTCTTATTCAACTAAAGTAGCACTACTGCGGTTGTTTTACAGCAGACTACCGCAAATTTAAAAAATACAGTAAATCACTGTAAATTAAATGTTACTCCCCATAATGCAATGCATATTACAGTAATGAACCGGAAAAGAAAATTATAGTATTTTACTGGGCATTTTGTGGTAAGTAAGTCTAACAGTGTATGGCTGCTGTGCTCATTTGGTTGTGTTTGGAAATTATTTTGTTTATATAGGCAATACCCATAAAGCCCTTGTTTAGGTTCTGTAAGTTGCTATTCTTTTACTTGTTAATTAAAAATCCCTTCTAGTACCATGACCTTTTCTCCCTTTTTGCCTTGGTTCCTCTAAATTGTTCCATTTTATGTTATGTCCGAACTTACGAGCCTGGTCGTAACAGGGTGAAAAGAGGAGCTGCAGCAATGTGCAGTACAACAAATATATGGTGTTTTTTGAAAATTAAAACCTATACCTATTCTGGTACAATTTCTAAATACTATTATGAACCTGAAAATTAGCATAATATGAGCGCTTTTAGAAAATGCAAAAGAACAGTTTCTCATTACAGTAAAAGGACGATTTAATTCATGCATGACTTTGTGCATGAAACAGCATTAATTTATTCATGTAGTACTTCATGAACAATCAATAATGTACAAGGATATAGTATTTCATGCATAGTATTGGGAATATTTCATGCATTAATAAATAACATATAATTAATGTGAGCTGGGTCAGGGTCCCGAGGCAGTAATGGAACCACCTTTGTTGCTATGCTTGTTTGATACTGTACTCTATAATGATATGAATGCTAAAGTTTAATTTTGGTCTTTATCAGGCTAAAGCCGAGCTAAAGGAGAAAGAACAAGGTCTGCAGGACTTGACTGTCTTACTACGTTCTGTTAAAACAGAGAGAGACCAGGCAGTACAGGTAAGAGTACATCCACCTTACACTGTACAGACTAATAGATCCATTTAAAGGTGGATCTATTAGTCAAATAACGTTTCACCTAGCAGACAAGGGTGCTGGCCTGATAAAAATGGACTCAGTACCTCACCATGATATATCTTTTTCTTTTTTAAGATTATGTTTTGGGCATTTTAGGCCTGGGGTGCACACTCTACCAGGTGAGCTACCCAGGTTCCTCACCATTACATATCTTATTTACAAAAACTGTCATAACCCCAGGCTACTTTTAAATGTGTAAAACTCTGTCACCTCTTGCACGCCCCCCACCTGCTCAGAAAGAGTCTATATCTAAATGTGACTTCCTAAACTTCTTTAGAGACAAAGTACTTGACATTAGTATAGCTTATTGATTTCCTTTGAGAACAATACAGTTCTTAATTACTTTAATTACATTACTTCATCATATTGGCCCTCATTTATCAACCTAACGTAGAAACCAGTGCAGATATGAGCGCAGAAATCATCTTACGATCAGATGATCGTAAGATGATTTCTGCGATCTGATAAGATTATCAGCTTTACGTGAGATTCATGAAACGTTCGTATCACACTAATCAGAGCAGAAGAATGATCGTACATTGATACATGCAGCAGCTGGAAACGATCGTAATTTAAATATCACGCCCCAGTATATTCTCAGTTATGAGGCCTCGTCCCAACAGTTTACGTCATAGTGAGACGTAATCCGGCTAAGAAGCGGATCTTTTCAGAGGTGGAGATTGAAACGCTGACCTCTCAGTTTTATTTGCAATAACGTGTACTATTTGGCAGCCTAAAAACTGGGATTAGGCTGTAGAAAGAATGCGGAATGGAAATAGATCACTGAAATCAGACTCCAGCTGAAGTTTAATTTATATATCCTTGACATATGTATGTTACACTCCTAATAGTAATATACAGGATTGTATTGCAGTCTCTTAGGCCTACATGTACAGTAGCTGTACCTACAGTGGTGTGAAAAAGTGTTTGCCCCCTTCCTCATTTCCTGTTCCTTTGCATGTTTGTCACACTTAAGTGTTTCGGAACATCAAACCAATTTAAACAATAGTCAAGGACAACACAAGTAAACACAAAATGCAATTTGTAAATGAAGGTGTTTATTATTAAAGGTGAAAAAAAATCCAAACCATCATGGCCCTGTGTGAAAAAGTGATTGCCCCCTAAACCTAATAACTGGTTGGGCCACTCTTAGCAGCAACAACTGCAACCAAGCGTTTCCGATAATGTGCAATGAGGCTTTTACAGCGTCCTGGAGGAATTTTGGCCCACTCATCTTTGCAGAATTGTCCTAATTCAGTTACATTAGAGGGTTTTCGAGCATGAACGGCCTTTTTAAGGTCATACCACAACATCTCAATAGGATTCAGGTCAGGACTTTGGCTAGGCCACTCCAAAGTCTTCATTTTTTTTTTCTTCAGCCATTCGGTGGTGGACTTGCTGGTGTGTTTAGGATCATTGTCCTGCTGCAGAACCCAAGTTCGTTTCAGCTTGAGTACACAAACAGATGGTCGGACATTCTCCTTCAGGATCTCTTGGTAGACAGCAGAATTCATAGTTCCTTTTATCACGGCAAGTCTTCCAGGTCCTGAAGCAGCAAAACAGCCCCAGACCATCACACTACCACCACCATATTTTACTGTTGGTATAATGTTCTTCTTATGAAATGCAGTGTTCCTTCTACGCCAGATATACTTGGACACACACCTTCCAAAGAGTTCCACTTTTGTCTCATCGGTCCACAGAATGTTGTCCCAAAAGTCTTGGGGATCATCAAGATGTGTTGTGGAGAAATTGAGACGAGCTTTGATGTTCTTTTTGCTCAGCAGTGGTTTTCTCCTTGGAACTCTGCCATGCAGGCCATTTTTGCCCAGTCTTTTCCTGATGGTGGAGGCATGAACGCTGACCTTAACTGAGGCAAGTGAGGCCTGCAGTTCTTTGGACGTTGTTGTGGGGTCTTTTGTGACCTCTTGGATGAGTCGTCGCTGCGCTCTTGGGGTAATTTTGGGCGGCCGGACACTCCTGGGAAGGTTCACCACTGTTCCATGTCTTCGCCATTTGTGGATAATGGCTCTCACTGTGGTTCGCTGGAGTCCCAAAGCTTTGGAAATGGCTTTATAACCCTTTCCAGACTGATAGATCTCAATTACTTTCTTTCTCAATTGTTCCTGAATTTCTTTGGGTCTCGGCATGATGTGTAGCTTTTAAGGATCTTCTGGTGGACCTTACTTGATTGTGAACAGGTGTGGCAATAATCAGGCCTGGGTGTGGCTAGAGAAATTGAACTCAGGTGTGGACAACCACAGTTATAGTATGTTTTAACAAGGGGGGCAATCACTTTTTCACACAGGGCCATGATGGTTTGGATTTTTTTTCACCTTTAATAATAAACACCTTCATTTACAAATTGCATTTTGTGTTTACTTGTGTTGTCCTTGACTATTGTTTAAATTGGTTTGATGTTCCAAAACACTTAAGTGTGACAAACATGCAAAGGAACAGGAAATTAGGAAGGGGGCAAACACTTTTTCACACCACTGTATATTTAAAACACAGTAACACACAATAGTTGAGTAGAGTTTATGCAGTGTTTTTTTATTTTACACGTGTTTCTTTCATGAGTCAGAGCCAGGCAACCATAAGCTGTGAGGGAGAGTGCGTGTCCTTCGCCCCCCGCGCTAGAACACTACCCCGATTCTGTCTCCTAACAGCAGAGGGGCTGGAAAAATGAGCCAAAATATGTTGGTTAATGGCAGAAAGAAATTGTTCACTTGTGGCCATAACGACACTTTAAAAGACAAAGGAAAACCTGAAGAATAAATAAAAATGTTGGGCATTGTCATGTTTCCTGTATTGAATAGCATTGCCGAACAACACTACATCTTTTAAAAGCGAGGAGTAATATCCTGTGTCCTTCGTATAGCCCCCAGTTGGGGCTGTGCTGGACACTGCTCTCTGGGCATCGGGTGAGCTGGCTCCATCACTACATTTATGGCACCCTATTTTCCTGCGCGATGTGCAGAACCTCACAGGCTAAAGTAGTATAGTAGGGTCCCCCCCTCCCATGTCCACTGTGGCCCGTGTGTGTAGGCCACGTGTGCACTGTTGTTTGGCTCATAGAGGTCTTCTAAAAGACCCAGATCTGCCGTTGCCAATAAGTGATCAACTGATGACTTCTCCTTCTCTTGTTACATGCTGCACCCACACTGACTCAAAAACTTGCGTACATGAGGTCAGACCAGACGTGAGATTTTTTTTCAGCCTTCGCTCACGTTCAAATTGATAAATGCCGAGCTTTGCGTAGGAATCGGTGTACGCTTCCAGGAAACCAGCCACTTTTTCCTAAACTTTTAAACGTGCAGCAGTCCAACCACTTAATTTTTTTAATCCAGAATCTAGATCCTTCATTCCTTAATAATTTTAGACCAAATTCTCCTTTCTTTCTTTCTGAAAACAAAGAAAGAAAAGTAGTTTATAACCAACTGTTGTCCCACCTGGCTCAGAACTGCATTTTTGATTCCGTTCTGGTTTCAGAGCTCTTCACAGAACAGAATCCACATTACTGAGAATAACCAATGACCTCCTCCTGGCTGACGGCTCTTTTAACTGGTCTGTCCTCTTGCTCTGCTCCCACTTCCTCTGCTGTCCCCCAAGGTTCCATGCTTGGTCCACTGCTATTTTACATCAATTTTCTTCACATTATTCAAAAGAAAATTTATTTTCATTGTTATGCGGATGATGCGCAGATCTACCTACAGGGTTTGTACGGGTGCTTGAAATCCTTCAAAATCCTTGAGAATCCTTGAGCGAGGACGAGCTGTCACAGACAGACGTAGTGAAGATGGTTTGATATTGGAAGGTCAAACTCCATAATAGATTTTTTGAATGTGTCTTTGAATGCCAATATAGAACAACTTTACCCCGGTCTGCCATAGCGAGTGTGTGGCGGCCCTGTATCACGGCAAAGACTGGAGCAACTGAGCTATCTCAGAGCCTCTGAAAGTGAAGTCAGTTTCCCCAGGTGAAGTTTAAACACACGTTTAATTAAAAGTAAAGTTAAATTTGAAATAAATGTAATGTCTGCTAAAGGCGAGTCAGCATCAACAACAGCGCGTCTATTACGTTAGCCAAAAGTCAAATCGCTCCCTCGTAAGAGCATTCCGCCCTTTGATTATTTTTGATTTTAGTAAAAATAAGAACAGCATAATACAAAATATTACAAACTGGCATGTTTGAATTCAAAACGTTAAGAGGGTTGCTGTTTTGGTGGCATTACGTTAGAATACAATACACAGTGCTTGCTGAGACCGATCATTTGATTTCAAATTCTGAGTAGTGCACAGGAGAAAGAGAAGGAGGGAAATGAAGGAGAAGGCAGTAAACTGAAGAGACCAGGTGGGTTAGAGCAGGAGAAGACCACAGAAGGAGATGCAGAAATAACTGAAAGAGAAGAGGGAAAGGAAGAATTGATGTGAGGGATGAAGAGGAGGCTGCAGATTCAGAGAGAGGGACAGAGGTAGAGAATGATCAGGAGTAGGCAGATATTATATAGTAGTGCATCAAAATGTTGATATAGTTGATTGTGAAACAATAAACATGATCTTGACTTTGAACTACATGCAACAGTGTAGCTAATCGTTTACTTTTACTCCATACACACTACATTTTAGCATATTAGAAATAATCTCTGGTTTAAAGTTAAGGCTCTCCTAGCTGACTGCTTTATGCCACTGTTGTAGTCAAAAGGTATTTGATTGGCTACGTATTGAAACATTTAGTAATGACTCTTTAGCCACCAAGTTCTGTGAAAGCTTAATTGTAAAAAGTTATGTTAAACATTTGTGCATCTGTTCTGTCTCTTGAACTTTATAAATGTGGAGGCTCACTGTAAATACATATCCACTGAGCCATACAGAACCTGATTTGTTATTATGGAAGTATAGGCTATATGCTCTTGGTGATAGAGACTTTGCAATTGTTGCTTTGGGGCTGCTTTTATTGCCCAGGGCACATGGAATTGTTAATCCAGCCCTGCTTGGTGTGATAATGTAATGTTGTTGTCTAGTAGATACATGTATATATCTTGGCAATTAAATACCTTTTTTTTTTAGATTAATGAAGGAGAAGGCAGTAAACTGAAGAGACCAGGTGGGTTAGAGCAGGAGAAGACCACAGAAGGAGATGCAGAAATAACTGAAAGAGAAGAGGGAAAGGAAGAATTGATGTGAGGGATGAAGAGGAGGCTGCAGATTCAGAGAGAGGGACAGAGGTAGAGAATGATCAGGAGTAGGCAGATATTATATAGTAGTGCATCAAAATGTTGATATAGTTGATTGTGAAACAATAAACATGATCTTGACTTTGAACTACATGCAACAGTGTAGCTAATGGTTTACTTTTACTCCATACACACTACATTTTAGCATATTAGAAATAATCTCTGGTTTAAAGTTAAGGCTCTCCTAGCTGACTGCTTTATGCCACTGTTGTAGTCAAAAGGTATTTGATTGGCTACGTATTGAAACATTTAGTAATGACTCTTTAGCCACCAAGTTCTGTGAAAGCTTAATTGTAAAAAGTTATGTTAAACATTTGTGCATCTGTTCTGTCTCTTGAACTTTATAAATGTGGAGGCTCACTGTAAATACATATCCACTGAGCCATACAGAACCTGATTTGTTATTATGGAAGTATAGGCTATATGCTCTTGGTGATAGAGACTTTGCAATTGTTGCTTTGGGGCTGCTTTTATTGCCCAGGGCACATGGAATTGTTAATCCAGCCCTGCTTGGTGTGATAATGTAATGTTGTTGTCTAGTAGATACATGTATATATCTTGGCAATTAAATACCTTTTTTTTTTAGATTAATATAGGCTATTTTTCTGGGTTGTATGTCTTCTGGGTTAAAATGGAATTATAGGTTCTCAGATCAAACCTTCTATATATCAAGAATGTGTCCCAAAACCAAGGCCTTTAAAATATTTCTGTTCAAATCCTATGTCTTCGTATTTTCAGCCCTTGAAATTATTTTAGTTTTACAGCCATTCACATCACATTGTCTGGGAAGCAATATCTGGACATTAATATAATGGAAGGTATTATTCAAGTTAGAGAGAGACACAGTTTAGAGAGAGAGAGACAGTCAGCCCAAACTTTGTAGGGTGGAAGACAAACATGTCAATATGGCTGAACCAGTTTGTACAGCATACCCTAGATTTGGAAAAAAAGTGTGAAAAGACTAATTATTATTATTATATCATTAATGTTAACATACACTTTGAGCATAATCTAAGAGGGTGCAGTTGTTTTCCTGGATTTTGACACAGAAAGACCCCGCTGCATGTCATTTGGCTCAAATCCCCCCACTTGCATTGACTCCGGCTGGTTGGATAGCAAGCAAAGTCTACTTAGACACTGATACATTTTAAAAATAAAACTTGTGTTTTGCTTAAATATAGCATTATGTCTTTTAATGTGATAAAAACACAAACACAAAAAAACTAATAATTTGGACTATGTATTGGTATGTAATTTACGGTGGTGTAAGGTGTAGGTAATAACTACAACAAACTAGCTGACCTCATGTCTTCAAGACATCAAATGCTGGAGGGCTGCAAACTTTCTCCAGCTCAATGATAATACAACTGAAATTATTTTATTTGGACCACAGCATTTGACCAACCTTATTTCTCCTCAGATGGCCAATTGGCCCCTTGTTGTTAAACCACATTTAGAAGATTTTGTAGTACTATTAGATCCAGGACAAAATACGGGTCAGGGCTTTCTCTATCACAGCCCCAAAACTGCCTGCCATCATCAATTGGCAGCGTGGCAGGCAATCAAAATTTTAAAAAATCAATTATGTTTTAGGTTGTCCATATAAACACAATATCTCAGAAGAACTTCTACGCTAATTATGACATTTCCCACACATGTGTAATAGGATAAAACAATTATTTGATGATGTTTTATATTCAAAACGTCAAGAGTCAACTTCACGTTTACATCATCATTTTCTGCAAAACACTTCTCTGACCACTATTCTACTGCATAACTCAGGAAGAGAAGGGGAGATTGTTACCATAATCACATTTGGTCAGATACTGAATTGGTGATATTACTCTTCACCTACCTTAAAACTGTGGTGATTGTATAAATCTTCTGTGCTGCTGGGTTGAAGATACAGTGAGGAAAATAAGAATTTGAACACCCTGCTATTTTGCAAGTTCTCCCACTTAGAAATTCTTTTCACCAAGCTGCTTGGCAATTTCCCCGTAGCCCTTTCCAGCCTTGTGGAGGTGTACAATTTAGTCTCTAGTGTCTTTGGACTGCTCTTTGGTCTTGGCCATGTTAGTAGTTGGATTCTTACTGATTGTATGGGGTGGACAAGTATCTTATGCAGCTAAAAACCTCAAACAGGTGCATCTAATTTAGGATAATTAATGGAGTGGAGGTGGACCTTTTGAAGGCAGACTAACAGGTCTTTGAGGGTCAGAATTCTAGCTGATAGACAGGTGTTCAAATACTTATTTGCAGCTGAATCATACAAATAAATAGTTAAAAAATCATGCATTGTGATTTCTCAATATTTTTTTAATATTTTTATTTTTTTTTAGATTATGTCTTTCACAGTGGACATGCACCTACGATGACAATTTCAAGTGGGAGAACTTGCAAAATAGCAGGGTGTTCAAATACTTATTTTCCTCACTGTATGCGTGAACCAACCTTTTTATGCCAAAAATACACTTAATACCTTTTATTAAATTGCTTCAAAGTCTTCGTATACATACATTATAAGAGTCTTGAAAGACATGGATGTCAACTTGACTGGTTAGTGGAGCCATACAACCGCAAGGCAGTCATTCTATTTTGGCCTTTGGCCTTTTCCTAAAGCATCCTGAGAGGTATGATGGCCTTTCAGTCTGGCTCACTGCCTCCAAAAATACCTGCCTCTGTAGGCTCCGCTGGCACCAAAAGGAAAAACATATCAAGTTCCTACCCTTTTAAACCGAAAGTTACAAATGTAACCACGGTTCTATGAATCCTGAATGATCGCCAGACTGCTTAAAGCACTGAATATTCCCTTTGCGCATGCCCAGTTTGAGTATGTAAACAATGTTACTCGTGACCCCTGGATGACCCAGGAGAGACTATGTCTTCCAGTGTCATCAGAGGATCCGTTCCTACGGAATCTTCTTGCGGGATCATGAGGACCGAGTGACAGAGCACTTTGGCGGCCATTCGGGATTCATAGAACCGTATTTAAATTTTTTACTTAAAATTTTTCATCCCTGCTGATCTCCAGAGGCAATGCTACACTGAATGACTTATACCAGCAGAGTCACAAGGAACCCCGAATACCCACGTCACTGAGGAGAATCAGTGGGATGAGGGATGCAATGGTACGCTCAACGCATTGTGCATGGCTGCCAAGGATCGGCTGTCTGCCGAGAGTCCAGATTGAGACCCAGTATCTCTCCAACAGTCATGCAACTCCCTCAAATATTCCTCCGAGGGCGGCACAGCAAAAGTGGTGGAGTCAAGTACTGGTGAATGGCTGCGCCTGAAGAAGGCACTCTCAGGGGCAGATTTGGTCTGCTGTGGTATGGCTGAAACCCATTTCTCCATCTTACCCCTACCCCTTACTCCTAGCCCTTGAAACCAAGGGGTGAGGGCTAGGGGTGAAAACATACCCCTATGAAATGGGACAGTTTCATCACCATACATTATTGTATTGTATGATCACAAACTTCCAAGATGCCGTCTCTGTCTATGTCAATTGTGTGGGTTTTGACAACAGTGTCATATGCATTTATATATTTTATAGTTATTTTATGTTGACTTTGGTGGTGCAGACGCAGATGTTAATTGTGTAGTACTTAGGTCTGTTTGCAATACATATGTGTATACAAACACATATGTGTGTGTGTGTTGTACATCTGTTTCAGTTAACACCATTTTGAATGTCATTGATGTTCAGAAAAACATTACATATATTATATTACAGAACCATTATTAACTATTAGAACCATAACTTACATGCAGAGCCGGACTTACCATTAGGCAAAGGTACCAAGGACCCTGTAAAACGCCTCATAAACTTATGTTGTCTTACTTTTCACCAATTAATTATATCTCTAAACATTGATACGCTAAAGTGCTATCCGATAGTTTAATTCATGATGAGAATCTCCCCCCAGTCCCCACTACATTGGACTATTCCATTATCCTAGTGCGCATCCGTGTGTGTTTGTAAACAAACGGCTCAGCATGCTGGAAGCTGGAGGCTAGAGATGGTTGAAAAATGAAGCGAAGCCACCAAAGTGTTTCTGAAAAAAGGAAGAAGCGGGAAGAAAGCAGAACGTTTTTAGCAAAGGTAACAACCTTTTTCACGACGGCTACTGACAACACTAACATTAACGTTACTAAAGAGCAGCAAGAAGCTGGTGCTTGCGCTAGCAATGCTAACACTGAGGAGCTACCCACAGGCAGTGTCAGTCCAGGTTGCGCTAGCAATAGGCTCGTTCGAGATGAACTGCGCCTCGCCTGTAAAGTGGACGAGAGCAGGCGGCATCAGCAGGGGGACAAAAGCTGTGGTGAAGTCAGGACAGTTTCCATCCGATTTAAGCCGCCTTCCGGCTGGACAGGAAGTGACAAAAACACTGTGGTGCGATTCCGATTTAATAAAATGTTGTCAGACCCCCATATCAATTCAATTCAATTCAATTTTTCAATTCAATTTTATTTATAGTATCAATTCATAACAAGAGTTATCTCAAGACACTTTACAGATAGAGTAGGTCAAGACCATACTCCAGAATTTACAAGGACCCAACAGTTCTAGTAGTTCCCTCCAGAGCAAGCAACAGTGCGACAGTGGCGAGGAAAAACTTCCTTTTAGGAAGAAACCTCGGACAGACCCAGGCTCTTGGTAGGCGGTGTCTGACGACCGGTTGGGGTTAGAATGAAGAGTGGCAATAACAGCCACAGAAAAGATAACAGTTTGTAGTAGTTCTTTGTAGTAGTTCATGGCTTAGCAGGGAATTGTGCGGCATTACAAGGCACAGCAGGACGTAGCAGGATGAACACGGCATCGCAGGACGTGTAGCGGGACCATGGCTACAGCTTCTACCATGATTTTGGAGCCTCCCTGATCCAAGGAAACATGCTGGGGGGAAAGAACATAAGGACTCCGGGGAATGACTCCCCAGAGCTAGGTTAGTAACAAGCAAGCATTTCTGGGACATGGATGCACACAAATGGAAAGAAGGAGAAAAAGATAGAGGAGAGAGGAGCTCAGTGTGTCAAAGGAAGTCCCCCAGCAGTCTAAAACTATTACAGCATAACTGGGAGAGCATAACTAACTAGGAGAGCATAACTAACTAGGAGAGACAGGGTAAAGAGAGCTGCCGGATCGGGCTAGAACTCTCCCCAACCGGATCGGGCTGTATGCCCTGCCTCCCTCTAGTTTTATTATATTATTGATTATATGATAGATAGATCTGACAACTATGACGAGAAGCAGGTAGGCCGGGTTAGGCGGACAATATTCAATTCTATGCTCTAACTATAAGCTTGATCAAAGAGGAAAGTCTTAAGCCTACTCTTAAATGTGGAGACGGTGTCTGCCTCCTGAACCCAAACTGGAACCTGGTTCCACAGGAGAGGAGCCTGATAACTGAACGCTCTGGCTCCCGTTCTACTTTTAGAGACTCTAGGAACCACCAGTAACCCTGCATTCTGGGAGCGCAGTGCTCTTGCAGGGTTGTAAGGTACTATGAGCTCTTTAAGATAAGATGGTGCCTGACCATGAAAAGCTTTGTAGGTGAGAAGAAGGATTTTAAATTCTATTCTGGATTTTACAGGAAGCCAATGCAGAGAAGCTAAAACAGGAGAGATGTGATCTCTTTTCCTGGTTCCTGTCAGAACACGTGCTGCAGCATTCTGGACCAGCTGAAGAGTCTTTATGGACTTTTTCGAGCATCCTGATAATAAAGAATTGCAGTAATCCAGCCTAGGAGTAACAAATGCATGGACTCATTTTTCTGCATCATTTTTAGACAGGATATTCCTGATTTTAGCAATATTACGTAGGTGAAAAAAGGCGATCCTTGAAATTTGCTTTATGTGGGAATTAAAGGACATATCCTGATCAAAGATAACTCCAAGATTCCTCACAGTGGTGCTGGAGGCCAGGGTGATGCCATCCAGAGTAACTATCTCTTTGGATAATGCGTCACGGAGGTGCTTGGGTCCCAGAGCAATAACTTTAGTTTTATCTGACTTCTGAGATTTATGGGTCTCTCTGGTCGATGCGGCAGCCATTGTTGCCTGTTGCACAATGTATATTGCTACACCTCAATTTCAAGTAAGCTTGCGTCCTCCCTTGATTTTTTTCATTTACTGTCTATGGTTCCAAGGGCCATACACCCCTTGATCAAAAACAGTATTGGGACAGCACTAGGTCTCGCATGATCGCGCAAAACCTAAGGTAAGGGGTAAGGGGTAAGAGAGAAATGAGATTCAGCCTATGTCTAGCTGTAGGCGATCCAGGGCCATGTGCGTAATGGCCCTGAGATGGAGGTATCCCCCACCTCACTCATCGGCTCTGAGCCGAGGAATGGGAGCTTGCCAAGGCGTGAGATTGACGCAGTTTGACGTTTAGAACATCTACGTCGGGCTTGTAACAACAGGTCTAATGAAGGGTCACCCACCAAGGACCCAACCTGAGCCAGTCGTATAGGCCTCAAAGCCCACAGCATGTATGCTGCAGTTCATCAACGAGCTGTCAGAAAGCCCCTCCCTCAGATGATCAGGCCCCAGGCATATTGGGCAGAGGTCATGGCCTTTGTCTGCCTAAGGAGGAACCCCACAGCCCACATAGAAATGTGGATTGCCATGTGTGTATGACCACCCTTCACTTCTTCTGCCCTCCTGTCCACAATGTGGTTTAGAGCCTTCAGCCATCCGTACCATAGAGTCTCTACCCACCTTTAGAACCTCCCTCAAAACCCACATTTTCAGAAAGGCTTAACCCACATGACTGCACTCTCCATCAAAATAATGGATAGATTGCTTTCTTTTTATTTTCTATCTCAATCTTTTAAATGTTTGTTTTAATTTTGTGCAGTGATTCCTTCCGAGGGAACACAGCGAATCTGACTGCAGTAGATGTGACAGATGGCATAAAAGGCATACCTCTGTTTATTTCTTGTTTTCTGGTGAAGTCCACACTAGTTGATTGTCAAACTCATACAATTCAGTGTTCCAAAATGTTTGTTTTTTTTCACAAAAATTTGCCGTAATGACTATGTAGAAACAGGTTGTAACCTGACACCACAGTGGAGCCAGGAGAGCTGCAGTTCAAGAGTTAAAGAGCTATCACACATGCCCATAGGTAACTAAGAAACAGTGGGCTCTTGAACTTTTGACCTGCTGCAGCCGGTTGCTCTGCTCGCTTGGGTCCACTGTTGGCCATTTATAAATATTTTTATGTTTTTACATTCTTTCAAACTCCTCCCAGATCATGATTTCAAACTTCTTTAAACTTTGTAGTTAGTATCTTTAGACCCTCATGGCGAAAGGTTATCAAAAGAATATTGATAGTTCAAAAGATTTGCATGTTATAGCAACTTCCTGTCTAAACAGACTTTCTGTCTAAACAGGAAGTTGCGTATCTTGGCGACAATTATTCCAATTGCCCCAAAACATGACAAAGTTGTTCCACATGGCTGGTTTAGCATCTTTGCCAAACTTGGCAGCAATCGGCCATTAGATGGCGCTGTTTTATTTATTTTTTTAAATAATCAGCAAAATATTAATATATGGGACTTGCATATAGACTTGGTGGACCCTCATGACAAAACGTTATCAAAAGAATTTAATAGCTAAAACAATGTGCAAGTTATGGATGACCAACTTCCTGTTGTCAAAACAGGAACGGTTGTATCTTGGCAACGGTTACTCCGATTCACACAAAACTCTTTCCTTATGGGCCATTGAGGCTCTCTGCAAAATTGTGCATCAATCAGCCTTTAGATCTAGCTGTTTTTGATCTTGCAAAATCGCTACATGCAAAACCTACTTTTTGTAACTCCTCCTAGAGTGTGAGTCCCATCTACACCAAAATGTGCATGCAGACTCGGTGGACCCTCATGACAAAAATTATCAAATGAATTTTGATAATTAATGTGCAAATTATAGAGGACCAACTTTCTGTATGGGGCTGTTGTTGGCTATATTTATTTCAATTGTTACGAAACATGACAATTGTTCCTCATGGGCCATTGAGCATAATTGCCAATTTTGGTGTCAATCAGCAAATAGATGGTGCTGTTTATTAACTAGCTAAATTGCAATGCATGGGAAACTTACTACACCTAACTACTCCTAAAGCATTAATCGATCTGCACGCAATGTTTCATTTACAGTTGGTCAACCCTCATGACAAAAAGTTTCTAAAGAATTTTGATACTTTAAAAAATGTCCAAGTTATAAAGGACCAACTTTGTGAAGGTGGCAGTCAAGAAGGAAGAATTGCGATTCTTGGCAACAGTTATTCTGAAACAGAGGAAACTCAGCTGTTCCCCATACTCCGCTGAGGCCATAGGCAACATTTGTAGTAAATCACCCGTAATATGTGTAATATGTGTTTTAAATCTGGTGAATATTGGAGCAACTATTTGATTTGGGACATTTTAGAATTTTGTAATTTTTTCTAAAAATTGCTCCATGGACTCCAAGATGAGAACTAAGTTCCCTCAAAATTTGGTATATTAACTTATTACTTTTTTCTGAATTATGTCAACCTGTCAACCCCCAAGCCCAATCAGTACAGAACCTTTCAATTTTCACTAGGTCTGACATGTCTGAAAATTGTAGAGTTTTCATGAATTCTAACTAGGCCTGCATGATAAATAATTATTTGTGATCACGATTCACCTTAATTTTTAAATAACTTAGATTTTTTTTAATGGCAATTCTCATTAAGTGTTTGTGATGCAGTAGGTACTTCTGTGAGTTTTAAACACAGACTGTATAAAATAGGTTTTAAAGCGCTCCTAAGCGCTGCAATGCTTTCCCTTCTCTTCATTGAAGCCTCTATGTTTACAGGCTTGTGGTGATGCACATAAGGGAAGATTGTGACCATAACTACATTTGGTCAGATACTGAATTGGTGACATTACTTTTGGGTGCCCACCTTAAAACTGTGGTGATTGTATAAATCTTCTGTGCTGCTGGGTTGAAGATATGTGTGAACCAACCTTTTTATGCAAAAATACATGTAATACCTTTTATTAAATTGCTTCAAAGTCTTCACTACATTCATAATATAAGTCTGGAAAGACATGGATGCCAAATTGACTGGTTAGTGAATGCATACAACCGCAAGGCAGTCATTCTATTTTGGCCTTCGGCCTTTTCCTCAAGCATCCTGAGAGGTATGATGGCCTTTCAGTCTGGCTCAGTGGTTCCAAAAATACCTGCCTCTGTGGGCTCCACTGGCACCGAAAGGAAAAACATATCCAGTTCCCGCCCTTTTAAATCGGAAGTTACGAATGTAACTACGGTTCTATGAATCCTGAATGACCGCCAGAGGCGGTGCTTAAAAGGACTGAATATTCCCTTCGCGCATGCGCAGTTTGTGTATGTAATTCAACAATGTTACTCGTGACCCCTGAATGTCACAGGAGAGACTATATCTTCCGGTGTCATTAGGGGATCCATTCCTACGGAAACTTCTCGCGGGATCACGAGGACCGAGTGACAGAGCACTTTGGCGGTCATTCAGGATTCATAGAATCGTATTTATATTTGTAACTTTCGTTCTATTTCATCCCTGCTGACCTTCAGAAGCAGTGCTTCACTGAATGACTTATACTAGCAGAGTCACAAGGAATCCTGAATACCCACCTCATTGAGGAGAATTAGGGGACCCTGGATGGAGGACCACCCTCAGTGGCTGAGGAATGGCAACATTGACCCTGTAAAACCTGGAGAATGTGCCCAGCGATGCCCACATATGTCACCCAGGGCATATATACACCTCTCAGGGCAACCCACGAGGTGGAAAGATTCCTAGTAGAGTGGCACCTCATGCCAGATGGCAGTGGGCGGTTACTCACCCTATACTCATAGCTAAAAACATCCACAATCCAGTGGGAATGCAGTGTTCGGCTACAATGTGACCCAAGAGCCGGAAAATAATTATTATTATTAAAGCTGCAAGCAGCATTGGACAGTCCCTCGTTCCTCTGCGTGCGTCCGGTATACTGGACACTGCAAATCATCACCAATTAAAAAGGAATTCCCTGCTGAGTTTAATGATACCTCACACAAGACTCTACGTCATACAATTCATTAGCTGTTAAAGGGGGCGTGGGCAAAGCATAGGGTTCGGGGCAAACCTTTACCAATACAATATGACTTTGACCTAAAGTCACTTTTGGCCTACAAATGTTCTTAGGCCTGGACTCTTGTCAATCAAGAGAAATGTAGGCCAAATTGGACAATGTACTTAAGTTACAACAACTTCTTCATTCATCGATAAATGCTCAAAATGGCCGTCATGCCACGCCCACACCGTTGGGCAAAAGGTTTTGCTATTAATAACTTTACATCTTTAAGGTGTTGACTTTGAGCAAATATCGACCTGTAGATGTTGTCAGGGTTGGACTCTGATGAATCCAGAAAGGTTTCGAGCCAATCGGACAATGTACACTCAAGTTACACCCACTTCCTGTTTTGATGGTGAAATGCACAAAATATGCCACAGCCATTTCCTATGACAAACAGTGTTATTTTATTACCCCAAAATGTTCCACTCCTACCCCTTTACATCCTGTCCCCTCACACACACACACACACACACACACACACACACACACACACACACACACACACACACACACACACACACACACACACACACACACACACACACACTGTTTTAATCGTCAGTGTATAGTCTTTCTTTTATTCCCATTTATATAGTTTTCACTTTAAGTTTCTGTTCCTCCTTTCGACTTGTAGAGACCTTTCCACTCCAGATCCTCTCTTGCTCATTCTGCACTGCTGTATATATTTGCCGTGCCATCTTATTGAACACTTTGAGTTTTGCTGGAGCCAGGAATTAATTTTCCATGTTCAAATTGTACACTACTGAATATGATGTTACAGCTAATCCACCACGTTTCAATGAAAACAGACTTGAATTGACACACAGACAAGGACTGTGCAGGCAGCAGGAACGCCAAAGAAATTATTTATAATGGGAACATTCCTGTTGATTTGTCAGATGTGTATCATCGCTCTGACTGAAATGTTGGTTAAAGTGAAACACTCAAGTTAGAAAAGTCTAATCCATTAAGTGATCACATCTTCCTGAAAAAGGTCCCAATTTACTGTACAATGTTGAGTTGAGTGTGAGCACAGAGCTGAGATTAATGTTAGTTGGAAAATGTGTAAAGCTGGAAGTGTGACCGAAAACATACAGTACGGGGCCCTATTTTAACGATCTAAGCACACGGCGTGAAGTGCCTTGCAGGTCCAACTCCACTTTTTCCTAGTTTGATGGGGGGAAAAAAGGGTCCGGGCGCATGGTTCAAAAGGGTTGTACTTACTGTCTTAATTAATTCGTAGGTGTGTTTTGGACGTAACATGCAATAAACCAGAGTGTCATTTCCCATTCCTTTTAAAAGCCAGGTGCGTTTGTACCTTGGCGCATTGCTATTATGATGGCGGATTTGCACCGTAATATTTTTAATCTTTAGTGTGTGTGTGTGTGGTGCTGCACTCCCCTGTGTGTAACAAGCATAGTGTACCCGCACTGTGAATGAGCCTAGGCGTGTTGTACTAATGCGCTGTTAAAATAACAATGAAATGCTGCATTACTGACTTTAGACTTCAGGTTTTTTTTTGGTCAATGGCACGTTCACTTTCTGTTGCCGCGAGATAGCAATACGCCAAGAATTCAGCTGAACACCAGCATAGCCATGGGCGCAAAGATGCATTTGCTATTTAAACAACATGGAGGAGGACGGGAAATTAACAACTGCGTTGGTCTTTGCTCCGCGTTTCGTTGGGTGCAAGAAAGAGCCCATGGTCTTTTTTGAGAAAACTTAATTTTTGTTAGTGTGGTAGTTTATGATGGATAAAATCCTGTTTTACTAAATATGTAATTTTATAACGTGATATCAATGTACACTCACCTAAAGGATTATTAGGAACACCTGTTCAATTTCTCATTAATGCAATTATCTAATCAACCAATCACATGGCAGTTGCTTCAATGCATTTAGGGGTGTGGTCCTGGTCAAGACTCAGGATTTCATCGCTGCTTTTTGCAGATGATGTGGTCCTGATGGCGTCATCGGTCTGTGACCTTCAGTACTCACTGGGTCGGTTCACAGCCAAGTGTGAAGCGGCTGGGATGAGGATCAGCACCTCTAAATCTGAGGCCATGGTTCTCAGCAGGAAACTGATGGAGTGTTTTCTTCAGGTAGGGGGTGAGTCCTTACCCTTATCCTTTCGCGTCGAAAGGAGCCAGTTGAGGTGGTTCGGGCATCTGGTAAGGATGCTTCCTGGGCGCCTCCCTAGGGAGGTGTTCCAGGCACGTCCAGCTGGGAGGAGGCCTCGGGGAAGACCCAGGACTAGGTGAAGAGATTATATCTCCAACCTGGCCTGGAAACGCCTTGGGATCCCCCAGTCGGAGCTGGTTGATGTGGCTCAGGAAAGGGAAGTTTGGGGTCCCCTACTAGAACTGCTGCCCCCGCGACCCGATACCGGATAAGCGGATGAAGATGGATGGATGGATGGATGGATGGATGGATGGATGGATGGATGGATGGATGGATGGATGGATGGATGGATGAATGGATGGATGGATGGATGGATGGATGGTCAAGACAATCTCCTGAACTCCAAACTGAATGTCAGAATGGGAAAGAAAAAAAGGTGATTTAAGCAATTTTGAGCGTGGCATGGTTGTTGGTGCCAGACGGGCCGGTCTGAGTATTTAACAATCTGCTCAGTTACTGGGATTTTCACGCACAACCATTTCTAGGGTTTACAAAGAATGGTGTGAAAAGGGAAAAACATCCAGTATGCGGCAGTCCTGTGGGCGAAAATGCCTTGTTGATGCTAGAGGTCAGAGGAGAATGGGCCGACTGATTCAAACTGATAGAAGAGCAACTTTGACTGAAATAACCACTCGTTACAACCGAGGTATGCAGCAAAGCATTTGTGAAGCAACAACACGTACAACCTTGAGGCGGATGGGCTACAACAGCAGAAGACCCCACCGGGTACCACTCATCTCCACTACAAATAGTAAAAAGAGGCTACAATTTGCAAGAACTCACCAAAATTAGACAGTTGAAGACTGGAAAAATGTTGCCTGGTCTGATGAGTCTGGATTTCTGTTGAGACATTCAGATGGTAGAGTCAGAATTTGGCATAAACAGAATGAGGACATGGATCCATCATGCCTTGTTACCACTGTGCAGGCTGGTGGTGGTGTAATGGTGTGGGGGATGTTTTCTTGGCACACTTTAGGCCCCTTAGTGCCAATTGGGCATGGTTTAAATGCCATGGCCTACCTGAGCATTGTTTCTGACCATGTCCATCCCTTTATGGCCATCCTCTGATGGCTACTTCCAGCAGGATAATGCACCATGTCACAAAGCTCCAATCATTTCAAATTGGTTTCTTGAACATGACAATGAGTTCACTGTACTAAAATGGCTCCCACAGTCACCAGATCTCAACCCAATAGAGCATCTTTGGGATGTGGTGGAACGGGAACTGCATCCCACAAATCTCCATCAACTGCAAGATGCTATCCTATCAATATGGGCCAACATTTCTAAAGAATGCTTTCAGCACCTTGTTGAATCAATGCCATGTAGAATTAAGGCAGTTCTGAAGGCGAAAGGGGGTCAAACACAGTATTAGTATGGTGTTCCTAATAATAGGTGATGTATTGTGATGTTCCAATAAAGCTTTGTGAATTGTTTTATTTTCTGAGCCCAATAGTTGGCTCTGCTCAACAAAGGGTTAAAAAGCACACTAAATTGCCATTCTTTTAGCTTTTTTCTAATCATGTAGTAAGGTCAATGATTTATGAAGCTTCATTTGGACATCACTAGTGATATGTTAATTTTTCTGGGGAAAAAAAATCAATTAAAAATGTTATGGATTAAACAATCAGTGAGGAATACCTGTATGTGTGTGCTGTACACCACTCTATCCAGATGAGTGTGTTTTTTCATTCATTTATTTTTTATTCATATTTATATTTCAAATATGTACAGAACAGCAGCCAAGAAATAAAAACAAAACAAATCAATATAAAAAACAAGACAAATGAATAATAATAATGACTTGTGAATGCTTGATAATCTGTTTACAAATCTGAAAAGGAGTTAGAAGTATAAATTTATTTAATCCCACCCCGTACGTATGCACGGGGTGGGTTTAATTAATTAATTCAGTGATTGTAAAATCTACCCGCTTATTATAATAATAATAATAATAATAATAATAATAATAATTAATATCAATAATGAAACTGTAACTAAAACAAACCCAAGAAAACACATTATGAAAATCAACCCCCTTCTTTCTCCCTGTAACCTGTGAAAACCATGTCCTTATACCCAATATTAAACTGCTTTATGTTTGGACATTATTTTTTTCCACTTGCTTTACTTCAGAAACTGAAATGCAGAAACTGTATCTACAACTTCACATAAACTATATGGTGACATCACATTGGCATGTGATGAGGCATGTCTGCTGAGCTTCTCATTCTTAGGACACATTTCCATTTCACATTAAAATGTTTATTTACCCACAGGGTCTCACACCTAAGGTAGATTCTCTGGCATCAGAAGAGATCCATTGTCTACAGCAGCAGAACAGCATCCTGCGGGCTGTAGTTACCCAGATGAGGAAGGAGATGGAGGGTCTCATTCATCTCCTACCCCATTCCCAGGCCCAGCTACGTACCTCTTCTCCTCAGCCAGTTCAGCATCCAGGAGCACCTGCCACCACCTCCATCCCTCCTACAGCTAACACTCAGATGGCCACTGCACCAGCCGCCCAATCCACTGACATCTCTATTAACATCAGCCCAGCAGGTGTGGACAACTCTCTTTTAAACAAACACGGTTGAGGATTTCCATAATTCAGCAAATCTTATTGAAAAAAGCATTCATTACAGCATATACAGTGGCAATCTACACTGATCTTTTTATTGTTTAGCTCCAGGGGCCAGTTTTACAAAGTGGTGGCACCAACTAAATAATGTAGGGAAGATGATTTGGGTCTTTTTAATCTCAATACATATTTCTAAAATATATGTAACATATATAAATATATACTAGCTTAACAATAGTATACTGTATATAGTAATATATACTGTATATATATATTTTATAGCTAAACAATATATATATAATATACAGTAAGTATACATATTTATATTCTTTTACTGGAGATTAACTGTAACCTGTGACTCTTATCTATGCTCTGCTGGGGAAAGAAGACTACTCTTGCAGATATCGACGGTCTAAAAGACCTAAAATAGGCCTAAAAATAGTTTAATAATAATAATTAATAACCTAATGGCTGACATCTTTATCTCACTTGGAATGTTATTTGTATTAGTTAGATTTATTTAAAAAAAAAAATGTGGTTAAACTTTGCCTTCATTCACCTTTTTAACAGCACTATGTGATATGGGTCCTCAGGTAGTCTGTGCCTGGGGAAACGTGCCATAACCTCTGTTTTGGCGAAGCAGGAGTTCAGGGGGGCAGAATCTGCTCTCGCAAACCTAAAGGAACAGGTGCGGAAGGAAATCAGTCAACTAGTTAAATTTGAACCTGTCAGTGTTGTCCAACTGCCTGGACCAGTAATGTGGTGTTAAAGCTACTGACCCCTTTAGTGCTGACCCATGACTGTGGAACAATTCTCCACGAGCACGCAAATGTGAAAAGTGGGCAAGACAATTCCATTTCTTTGTAACTCAGTATAAAATTGCCCCAGCAAAAATGGTAGCTTATTAAAGGGTCAATTCAGTCAGTTATGTAAGATGAGAAAACGATATTGCATACGCTGCTTGCAGCAAGCTAGTTCCTTCAAGTTTTTTTCTTATTTTCCTTCCAGAGTGCACTGGTCCGACAGCTGCAAGAAGAGAACCTGTATTTGCGGCGGCAACAGGCCTCAAGTCTGATATCTGGCGGTTTATTTAAAAATGTGAGACGTGCTAAAAGCAACCCTCCTCTCCTACATACCAGGCTAAAGCAGGCAGCATCTTGTATTGCCCGTCTGAGCAGAGAGAAACATCAGCTGATAGAAATGGGCAACCGCCTTCGTGCTCAGATCACGACTGCTGGACTACAGGGTACAATGACAGACACACACAAACATACACACACACTTTCAAAATAACTGAAAACAAAAAAATGGCGTCTGCAAGATGAACTGTTAGGCCACAACTTAATAACAGTTGGTCGTATAGGATCTTTGACCTTTGATCTGGTTTACAGACAGCTGATGTTGTGTGTTTCAGCTGTTCATGTCCAGGCTCCTTTGTGTTTCAGCTGTAGTGTTCCCCACAGCTGTAACATGTGATGTCATAATCATACAGCACTCCAGTCACACGGGAGGGTCTTTAGGGGTGCTAGCACAGACCACAGAATACAATTCATAAAAAGCAAAAGGTTAGCCAAATTAACCATCACCATCATTACAACAATTCCACAAGAATTAAAGTATAATACGTCCAAAAACAATTCACGTAAGGGTGTAATATTTTGTGCTGCAAAGATGTTCTGATGGTCCAGCGACTGAGATTCTTCTGGTGTCCTCATCTTGTTAGCAGTGTTTGTCCTGGTCTTAAGTCAAAGTCCTTAGCATTCACTTAATTCACCTGAAGCTAGAGTGCACCCAGGGTCTGCAGAACACTCTTCTCTCTAGCCTCCTCCACACAACAAACCAAAGGAACCACCACATTAAAAATTACTGAGACTCAGATTTGCCCGTTTCTTAGGTTTACCTAGCTAAATACAGTGCAATCCAAGACAGCAACATTATTAAACCCTACCCCTATTAAGCTTAGAATGTTCAGTTGTATTGACACTGTACTACATACAGTATGTGCAGATTCAAATCTGTGGTCATTGTAAAAGCTGTAGATTGTGGTGCTTGTTGACTTTTATTGCATTTTTGAAAGTGTTATTAATATTTTGCCAGGCTCATTTGTCATAGTTTTATTCTTATAGGCGATTTGTATATTCTCAGACAGTGCTTTCATTTTTTTCTAATGTGGCTCCTTGCTTTCCTCACTCCGAGTGTATCTTCTTCCTTGTACATAATGTATATGATGCAAGAACGGAATTTACAATAGAGCCCAATAGAAACAGCTAGGAAAATTCTGGATAAATTCTATGGCCTAATTAGTTTGTGAAAGACCACGGGTACAGCAGGTCTAACCCCCTTTGAAAGGCTTAGGATGATATTATAAGGACTTGTTACAACGCATTATTTAATAACGCATTATAAGATAAAATGTAAAAATTTTATATTCACTTCATAATGTAATAACACCCACTCGCATTATGTAATAATATGATTAATTATGTAATAAGCAACCAAAATGGATGTCTTCATACATTTTTTTATAACATTGTTTATTTTATGAATTCTAGCATTCATTCACAGTGACTCAAAATTAACTTTCAAAATATACTAGTTGTTAGTTTTACCTTTCATTGGTCAATATCCCATGGGCCCACCACCTGTGGGAGGAACCGCTGGGGTTGGGTGCGCTGCCACATGGGTGGCGGCAAAGGTCAGGGGCCTCGACGGACCAAACCCGTTAAACTCTGTTATCCCAGAGGACTCCGGAGGCAGTTGCAAGGTACCGACGGGCCCGAAGAGCTGCAGCCTCTGCCGTGATAGAGGCAAAGCAGCGGGTGTGGGAGAAGTTTGGAGAAGACATGGAGAAGGACTTTCGGTTGGCACCAAGGTGCTTCTGGACAACCGTTCGCCACCTTAGGGGGAAGCGGGGAACCATCGTGTACAGTAAGGATAAGACGTTGTTGACCTCAGCTGAGGAGGTAATAGAGCGGTGGAAGGAGCACTTTCAGGGACTCCTAAATCCAGCTGACACGTTCTCTGTGGTAGAGGCAGAGCTGGAGGATGATGGGGGATTGTCGTCAATTTCCCTGGTGGAAGTCGCTGAGGTAGTCAAACAACTCCACAGCGGCAAAGCCCCAGGGATTGATGAGATCCGTCCAGAAATGCTGAAAGCTCTGGGTGTGGAGGGGCTGTCTTGGTTGACACGCCTCTTTAACATTGCGTGGAAGTCTGGGACAGTACCTAAGGAGTGGCAGACTGGGTTGGTGGTTCCCCTCTTCAAAAAGGGGGACCAGAGGGTGTGTGCCAATTACAGGAGTATCACACTTCTCAGCCTCACTGGTAAAGTCTACTCCGAGGTGCTGGAAAGGAGGGTTCGGCCAATACTCGGATTGAAGAGAAACAATGCGGATTCCGTCGTGGTCATGGAACAACAGATCAGATCTTCACTCTCGCAAGGATCCTGGAGGGAGCCTGGGAGTATGCCCAACCAGTCTACATGTGTTTTGTGGATCTGGAGAAGGCATATGACCGGGTCCCCCGGGAGATACCGTGGGAGGTGCTGCGGGAGTATGGGGTGAGAGTGTCCCTTCTCAGGGCCATCCAATCTCTGTATGACCAAAGCAAGAGCTGTGTCCAGGTTCTCTGCAGTAAGTCGGACTCGTTCCAGGTGAGGGTTTACCTCTGGGGCTGCGCTTTGTCAGCAATCCTGTTTGTAACATTTATGGACAGGATATCAAGGCGTAGTCGGGCTGGGGAGTGGTTGCAGTTTGGTGGGCTCAGGATCTCATCGCTGCTTTTTGCAGATAATGTGGTCCTGATGGCATCATCGGCCTGTGACCTTCAGCACTCTCTGGATCGGTTTGCAGCCGAGTGTGAAGCGGCTGTCTTTCCGTCTCTTCCTCTCACCCCCAACCGGTCGAGGCAGATGACCGCCCACCCTAAGCCATGGTTCTGCTCGAGGTTTCTTGCCTTTGTCGCCTAGTGCTTGCTCTTGGTGGGAATTGTTGGGTTTCTGTAAATAACATCACCAAGTATGGTCTAGACCTGCTCTTTCATGAAAAGCGCAATGAGATAACTGTTGTTGTGATTTTGCGCTATATAAATAAAATTGAATTGCCACAGTCCTCCAGATACCTGTGTGTCTTACAGAACCAGTGGAGCCAGAGAGGGACACCTCCAGGGAGAAAGAAGAAGACCAACATGATCGGCTGTTTGCTTTGGAACAGCTGCAGTACCAGCTCACCACACAGGTATCTGCCCGACTCAGTCTGACTCCAACTTGTTTACCCCTGTTGTTTCCCATTTTTATGTCATAATTTGAGTTCAGGATGCAAATACTGCAGCACCTGTACTGATGGTGGCCAGTAATGACTCCCAGTGCTCAGATTTCCTCTCACAGTGTAGACATGCAGGTTAGGTGACTTAGTTTAACCTCACATCCATTCACTCTCAATTTTGAGCAGTATTTTTATAGTATTATATTTATATAGCCTAGCTATGTCCAGATTAGCAACAGCTATAAAGATCAATAATAATAATAATAATAATAATAACAATAATAATAATAATAATAATAACAATAACAATGTCTAATTTTTCTAATCTGTACACACACTAACAAACTAACCAACTAACAGCTAGGCACTTTCATCAATGTGAGGTTATCACAGGGAGGTGCTGATCTTAGAAACGGCTGTTTATCAAAACACAGTTACAGTACATGATTCCCCTCATAACAACAACGTGTAATTTTTATGTTTCAGTTCATATACTGCAAAAAAGCTTTGGTGTTGGTGTTTGGAGGTGTATTTCTGATTGAGCCAGGCTAGCTGTTTCCCCCTGCTTCCAGTCTTTATGCTAACACAGATATTAAATTTATATCCAGAATCACACAACACCACTTTATGATCAGAACAAGTAGTGTTACTCTACACCCATTTCCAAAACCACAGACAGCCACTATGAGAAGTACCTCAGAGTATTAATGATCCTGGTGTTGAGTACTTCTCTCTGCTTACCACAGGGGAGCACTGTGGGTCAACTAATGTATTTCTGCCTTCAGGAGCTGCAGTACGCATTGAGGCAGAGGACTTGCACTTTGGCTGAACAACTCCTAATTGGAACTACCAACACAGAAGGGGCTGCCAACCTTTTGTTGCAGGGGCACAAAGCCACAGACAGGCCCGAGGTAACAGCAGAGTAAATATTGCATTAATTGATAAGCAATAACAGTCCAGCTGCCCAGTTTACTTAATACAGTACAATAACTCACATTTAGGTATCTCTATGATTCCAGACGTCACACAATCAGAAAGTAAAACATCTTAAAATGAACTTACTCTCCTGCTCTCTTCTTCTCTAGAGTTCCAAAAACAAAGAGAACACAATCAGCCAGTCACAGAGCTCGATGGAAGGGGGGCTGCAGCCCCACTCAGGTCTGTCTAGGTTTCGGTTCTCATCAGAGGAGTCACTGTGGGAGATACTGGACCATGGATTCAGTCCATCTATTCTCTCAGAAGGTAACCACACCAGAATAATTAGGACTTGCCTACTACTAGATTTTTCTAACTAAAATATTTAATCAATATTAAATAGGTGTTACTACTCGTATGTCTAAAAATCACAGAGTTAGAGTTTCCTGGTATCCCCTATCAGATCAGATGGGGATATCCTTCTAGGGTCTCTCAGCTAAAAGTTTAAAATAATTATTAAAAAAATGGTATTTTACTATTCAATTAAATTTTATTTATAGTATCAATTCATAACAAGAGTTATCTCGAGACACTTTACAGATAGAGTAGGTCTAGACCATACTCCAGAATTTACAAGGACCCAACAGTTGTAGCAGTTCCCTCCAGAGCAAGCAACAGTGCGACAGTGGCGAGAAAAAATTTCCTTTTAGGCAGAAACCTCGGACAGACCCAGGCTCTTGGTAGGCGGTGTTTGACGACCAGTTGGGGTTAATAAAACATTTGCTTTCACTGAAAAGTTTAATTCATCCTTGACCGTCAGGTAAAGTTTCTGGACTGTTTATCAGCAAAGTGAGATCAAATGCTCACATGCATTTTAAGTGTTTAAGGGATGATAAAGGCCAACAGTGTGTGCTTAAGCATTAACACCTAAATATCTGGTCTCTAGCAGTTCCCTTTGTTCTTTTTTTGTCTTTATTTATACAACAGCAGCAGAAATCTCAATGTGAAAACTGCACTAACGCAGGTCCTGTTATGTTATGACAGCTACTGTATATCAGACAATAGCGTTATTGGCACTGAATTTCATGAATTTACTGTTTATCGGTCTCAGGTGAGACAAGAAACTAACGTTAGCAAACGCTGTGATCCCGCTGCAGGAAACAACATATTCCCCTGACACACTTTAGTAATGTTACTGTTTAGGTTAGAGGGGGTGCATACCCTCAAAAATGTGATTTAAGATACACATTGGAAAATGTGTTATGTATCTGGAATTAGCTGTGTGTGATATCTGTAAAGCAGAATGGACTCACAGTAGTAACATTTGGCTCAAACAGATTTTATTCTGATCCAAAGACTCATTCTGTGAGAAAGGACAGAGAAGGGACACTAATGTCATATCCTGGACTGTTAGTGTAAGAAATATGATGCTTTTGAGAAACAATTGCAAATAAAGCAAACTTTTGCTAAAAGTTCTAGTGGAAACATTGAACTTATCTTTTTTTTAATTTAGTTTGAATCATCTTTAAACATCTATTCGGTAAAATATCTGGAGGTGCCTTACTCAAGACAACAGTGGTGGTATTGACAAATCCTGCATGTTTAACCATCTATATCCCCTCACAAGCATGAATATGCATAATTTTTTTTTCATTGCAACATTAAATATGTCAAGTTAGTACATTTTTATGAACAAAATTGCCAACAAAAGAGAGTGATAGTCTGGAAATGTTTTTATGATGAATAAAGGCAGATTTGGTGATAGGTTTGATGTGTGTATGGAAAGAGAGGGTGGAGTCTAGGATTACACCAAGATTGCGGACATGATGCTTAAAGGGTAATCAGACTAAGGTTAGCAGACTTAAAGGAGAATTCCGGTTGATTTCAACACGTAGCTCTGTTGTTTGGAGTGCTGTCATTAGCAAGAAAACGAAAATAACCGGTGCTGCCTACACCGTGTTATCCTCCTGCTGGAGTTAGCACCCAACAGGCTTAAACAGTTTTAAATGTGTTTTTAGTCTCTAAACATGTTTAAACTGTTGACTGACTGCAGTAGATGTGACAGAAAGGCATAAAAGTTGTGTTAATCCATATCTCTGTTTATTTCCTGTTTTCCGGTGAAGTCCACAATAGTCAATTGTCGAACTCATACAATCCAATATTCCAAAATGTATTTTTTTCGACAAAAAAAACAATTTGCCGTTATGTCCTTGGTAATGACTTTGTAGAAAAAGGCTGTCAGGTTACAGCCTGTCATTACTAAGGACATAACGGCAAATTGTTTTTTTGTGGAAATAATTTCCAAACAACAGAGCTACGTGTTGAAATCGACTGGAATTCTCCTTTAAAGAGGCAATGGTTGGTATTCATTCAACTAAGAAAAGAAAATGGAGTCTAAAATGTGAGAATCCTCAGCTGAGGTACAACGTATGTTATAATATAGCCAATGTTAATGCTCATGTAAAAGGAAGTTCTACTGTTTATATCAATGATTGTCTATTTTGGCGAGGTGTCGACCTGCGCACATCTTACATATATTACAATAAATTACCAGTATCAAGAGCCCTTCAGAAAAATACTTGGGTTACAAGATGGGTCAAAGGTTAAGAATTTAAATTATATCCATTAATACGTTAATACTCCTCTTTTCACGCTGTGTGTTGAGCTCTTTGTTTTAGCTACAGAGTGAGGCATCTCTCTTCTGTTCCCTCTTTATTGGGAGTCGCACATGCACATTACCTACCATAGGTAAGGACTACCAGCTAGTCAGAAACAGAGTATGAGGGCGTGCCACGCTAGCAGCTAGGCAAGCATTATACAGTGCCTTGCGAAAGTATTCGGCCCCCTTGAACTTTTCGACCTTTTGCCACATTTCAGGCTTCAAACATAAAGATATAAAACTGTAATTTCTTTTGTGAAGAATCAACAACAAGTGGGACACAATTATGAAGTGGAACGAAATTCATTGGATATTTCAAACTTTTTTAACAAATAAAAAACTAAAAAATTGGGCGTGCAAAATTATTCAGGCCCTTTACTTTCAGTGCAGCAAACTCTATCCAGAAGTTCAGTGAGGAATTCTGAATGATTCAATGTTGACCTAAATGACTAATGATGATAAATAGAATCCACCTGTGTGTAATCAAGTCTCCATATAAATGCACCTGCTCTGTGATAGTCTCAGAGGTCCGTTTAAAGCGCAGAGAGCATCATGAAGAACAAGGAACACACCAGGCAGGTCCGAGACACTGTTGTGGAGAAGTTTAAAGTCGGATTTGGATACAAAAAGAATTCCCAAGCTTTAAACATCCCATGGAGCACTGTGCAAGCGATAATATTGAAATGGAAGGAGTATCAGACCACTGCAAATCTACAAAGACCCGGCCGTCCCTCTAAACTTTCAGCTCATACAAGGAGAAGACTGATCAGAGATGCAGCCAAGAGGCCCATGATCACTCTGGATGATCTGTAGAGATCTCCAGCTGAGGTGGGAGACTCTGTCCATAGGACAACAATCAGTCGTATACTGCACAAATCTGGCCTATATGGAAGAGTGGCAACAGGAAAGCCATTTCTTAAAGATATCCATAAAAAGTCTTGTTTAAAGTTTGCCACAAGCCACCTGGGAGACACACCAAACATGTGGAAGAATGTGCTCTGGTCAGATGAAACCAAAATAAAACTTTTTGGCAACAATGCAAAATGTTATGTTTGGTGTAAAAGCAACACAGTTCATCACCCTGAACACACCATCCCCACTGTCAAACGTGGTGGCAGCATCATGGTTTGGGCCTACTTTTCTTCAGCAGGGACAAGGAAGATGGTTAAATTTGATGGTAAGATGGATGGAGCCAAATACAGGACCATTCTGGAAGAAAACCTGATGGAGTCTGCAAAAGACCTGAGACTGGGACGGAGATTTGAAAATGATCCAAAACATAAAACAAAATCTACAATGGAATGGTTCACAAATAAACATATCCAGGTGTTAGAATGGCCAAATCAAAGTCCAGACCTGAATCCAATTAAGAATCTGTGGAAAGAACTGAAAACTGCTGTTCACAAACGCTCTCCATCCAACCTCACTAAGCTCGAGCTGTTTTGAAAGGAGGAATGGGCGAAAATTTTAGTCTCTCAATGTGCAAAACTGATAGAAACATACCCCAAGCGTCTTACAGCTGGAATCGCAGCAAAAGGTGGCTCGACAAAGTATTAATTTAAGGGGGCTGAATAATTTTGCACGCCCAATTTTTCAGTTTTTTTATTTGTTAAAAAAGTTTGAAATATCCCACTTGTTGATTCTTCACAAAAAATTACAGTTTTATATCTTTATGTTTGAAGCCTGAAATGTGGCAAAAGGCTGAAAAGTTCAAGGGGGCCGAATACTTTCGCAAGGCACTGTAACATGTGTCACAATGTGACGCACATTTGTCACAGAAGTAAAGGCTGCACTACAATAGAGCTGTTTGGAGCAGTTGTGAACGTGGTTCCTGTTGGACATGGTAGCTGCAGTATGTAGGCCCACACCAGCTATGCGCCGGCTAGCTACAGAAGCATATAATTTTGATTCCATGGTGCGGAGCTGTGCCCCAAACTGACTAAGCCTTGCCTTCAGGGCAGCGAATATACTATATTTATTACATGTACCGTCATCACTAAAGGAGGCAGAGGAATAGCTAAACATTTGTCACACAGAGCAAGAGAGAAGAGGAGATGGGACAGGAATTAGCCATTGCTAATGGCCAAGTTGGAGTAGCTAACAGTGTTCTAACAATTGAGATCAGCGAGGAGTCACTGTAGGATAATAAGTGCTTGAGTATAACTAGTGTTTAAATACAATCAAGCACTTAGCCACCAGATTTAAGCAATAAAGCAGTGTTGAGTAAATTTTTACTGGAGCAGAAAAGTAGCGTTCGTGAATTAAACAAATGCTTATGCCTATGCCCCGTTGATGTGGGCTCTAAGCGAAGCAAGTGTAGTTTAATGCACAACAATTATCTCGAATTCCAGGCACTTATCACCCAGATTTAAACAATAAATCAGAGTTCAGTAAGTTTTTGCTGGAGCAGAAAAATACCGTCCACTGGAAATGAGACAATACGCTTACCGTAAACATTAGCACGATATATAAAAAAACGTGACACAATGAAGGAATAGGGGGAAAAGCCAAAAAGCATAATATGAGCACTTTAAGACTCTGGGCCCTATTTAAACTATCTAAGCGCACGGCGTGAAGCATATGGCGCAGGTGTGTTTAGGACGTGCCAAAATCCAATTTTGCTAGTTTGACGGCAGAAAAAAGGGTATGTGCGCCGGATGCAAGGTTCAAAAGGGTTGTACTTAGTGTCTTCATTAATTCATAGGTGTTCTGGGCGTAACATACAGGAAACCAATCAGAGTGTTATCTCCTATTCCCCTTTAAAAGCCAGGTGTGTTTGTACCTTGGCGCATTGCTATTATGATGGCAAATTTGCACTGTAATATTTTTATTTTTAATCTTTTGAATGTGTGTGTGCAACCAGCATAGTGTGCGCGCTGTGCATAAGCCTAGGCACATATTACTAATGCACTGCTAAAATTCAATGAAATGCTGCGTTACTGACTTTAAACCAGATTTTTGTTGGTTAATGACGCAATCACTTTCTGCTGCCGCAAGACAGCAATATTAGCAGCAATAATAAGAATTCTCCTGAACACACCTCCCTGTAAGACCAAGGCCCCATGGGCACAAAGATGGGCGCAGGTGCATTTGCTATTTAATCGATGTGGGCGCGGGATGGGAAATTAAAGACTGTGTTGGTCTTAAAATAGCAAAGACACCGGGTTCCAGATAGGGCCCCCTGTCTCATAGTGCATTTTATTCCCTTGTGGCCATGCAACCTGACAGACTTGATTTAGGGACCCCACAGATGATGGAGCTCTAAAAAGCTGCATATTTCTCATGTATTATTGTTGGCTATACAGAATCCCAAAGAATCTTTACCCATCCTGAAATACATTAAATTCTTACATAATTGTAATGTAAAAAAAAAAGGGATTTTCAACATTCACTAATTCATGAAACAAGTGGGTGTAGTCTTTTGTGTTAGGGTAAGTACATCCACAGAATATCACTTTGTCAAAACACCCAACCACTCTATTCAGTATGAACATGGTTGCAGAGGTTGGATCAGTGTTAGACAGATGGAGGGAGGGTTGTTGCCCAATTTGTGACCGTAGTCTCTGTCAACTCTCCAGGTTTCTCAATCATAGTGGCAGCCAGATCAGGCTCAGACACAGTGATCAACATCATACCATCTAATAATTGTGAAACCAGACAATCCTGGCACAAGGACACTTATGGTAACTGCACTAACTGGGTCAAAGAGATTATTATAGATATTAAACAACTATATGAGTAAAGATTAGATAAAGTTTCTCTCATTTCATTATGAGCAAGAAGTTACTGTGCACTTGCAACCTGGAAACCAAACAAGAGACAGAGATGTTGAGAAATTTTTAATCTGTATATAGATGAGGGGTAGCTGTGGCTCAGGAGGTAGAGTGGGATGTCCACTGATACAATACATTCTCATTCCCAGTGCGTCAAAAACCGACACTTTGGTCCTTGGCATTACACATGTCGAAGTGTCGTTGGTGAAACACTGAACTGCTCTACTCTCAATGGTCAGGCCAGCACTCTTCATTCTTTACACTTCCATCACCCTTCACCCTTCACGCACGCACACACGCACACACACACACACACACACACACACACACACACACACACACACACACACACACACACACACACACACACACACACACACACACACTGATGGCAACCACAGCCGTTCAAGTGTGTGTGAATGGGTCATTTATATTTTCTTTTTACTTACTATTACTTACTTACTATTCTCTACTTCTATTTACTTACAAATGTGTTGCATCAAAACCACATAGGGCCCCTTGATGCAGATTTGACTATACAGGAAATTAAAGAGGTAATGGGGGCCCTACCTGTGGGGGAGGTTAGAGGTATTTAGAGAGCCACTGGAGAAGACCACACAGCCACCAACATTTAGGCAGGCTTTGACAACTTTGGTTCCTAAGAAAGGTAAAGACCCAGAAGACTGTAAGAATTACTGCCCAATCTCTATAATGCAGTTAGACGTTAAGATTATTTCAAACATTTTGGCCAATAGATTAATTCTTGTTGTTTTGTTTAGTCGTAGAGCCTTTAGCAGCAGTCATAAGGAGGGGAGACTAACTTCCCAGGTGTTATGGTAGGAGGTGTAGTGTACAATCTTATGCTCTATGCAGATGATATATTACTTTTTGTGTCCAAACCTAGATCAATACTGTGTCTACTCAGGGTCATTGACTCTTTATCAAACTTTTCAGGTTATAGGTTAAATTTGTCCAAGTCAGCAGTGTTACCTTTAACAGCTCAGTGCCCTGTTACAGCCTTCCAATCAGGTGCATTTCAGTGGCCCAAACAAGGTATTGTATATCTGAGTATCGTATTCCCTCCACAGTTAAAGACCTAGTTAAAGTTAATATGGATCCATAATTTCATAAAATCTCTTGTGATGTTATGTTATACAAATGGTTTGTGTTCCCAGGCTGAATTACCTTTTTCAATCTCTTCCTCTGGAGGTTGCCCTTTCATATTTTAAATGGTTAGACAGGATAACAAGGATATTTATATTGAATAGAAAGAAAAAATGGCTGCATTTTAATAAATTACAAAGACCAATTGATAGAGGAGGAATGGTCTACCAAAGATGTTGTATTATTACTATGCCTTTAACTTAAGCATATGACCCACTGATCACCATTCTGATATTGTATTGAGCAATCTTTTCTTGCCCCATTATTGCCCTACATAGACTTTCTGTTGAACTGTATGGTGAGGCTTAAACACATCAGATAATCTCTCACTTAAAAGTCGTTTGGACCAAAGTGGCCCGGCTGTTTGTACTGGATCTATATCCTCAAGTATTTGGCAAGATCCAAAGTTATGTATTGATAGATCTCCCATTTTTTGGAGGGATCAGTTAGAAAAGGGAATTAGTGTGTAGTGTGTTCTGCAAATTGAATGTTTTGTATGTTGTTAAAAATAAAAATTATTGAACACCAAAAAATACACATACACAACAGGGTTTATGTGCTAGATTTGTTTATTAAGGTAAGCATAGCAGTTAATGATAAACCTTGACCAACCTTGGCCTTGACCAACTGCCACTTTGCTCATTTGAAAGCCATGATGTCTCTCTCTCATTGGTGGGAGTTCTCAGAGAAAGGGGAGGTAACCTTGCCCCTTTTGACCTCATAAGGGGCAAGATTCCAGATCAGCCCATCTGAGCTTTCATTTTCTCAAAGGCAGAGCAGAATACCCAGGGCTTGGTTTACACCTATTGCCATTTCTAGCCACTGGGGGACCATAGGCAGGCTGGGGGAATGCATATTAATGTTAAAAAAAAACTCATAAAGTGAAATGTCCATGCCATGGAACCTTTAAAACAAATGTAACTAATCCACATTCACATTATTCTTTCAAGACATAATTCCCCCAAATTTCTCACTCAGACACCTACAAATTGTAACCTTAACTTGATTAAACATACCGGCAGCAAATTAAATTGTGTCATCTGTAACAGCCATTTAAATTGCATCTGTCTTGTCTTCACCTAAAGATGAGGGTGAGCTGAGCAGGAGGGAGGTGACTGAGTCTAAAGGGGATGGAGGCCAGATGATGTTGCATGGAATCAGTGCTACCTTTCATAGTCATCCCCCAACCATGGTCCAGCAGAGAAGGAACTCCGCTAAAACCCCATCAAACACTACCAAGACCAGCAGACCTGGATCCAGTGGCAGGATCTGCAAGATCAGAAACTACAACGTTAAAGACTAACACATTATAGTATATACAGTACAATTAGTCAGTTTGTTTGTCCGGGGGAATCCTACTTAGTATTGTATACTTTTTATAAATAGAAATATTTATAAAAACAATAACATTTTCTATGGGTCTGGAGGAGCCTTGTCCAGTCTGAGGAAATAACCATGATTATTTCATAGTGGTCTTTAAGATTATCTCTAAAGCACAAACTACTAGACAAATGCCCTCTAAATCAAGAATTGCCTCAAATACCAAAACATAATGTTCTTAAATACATTTCAGAATAAAACTTATGGTAAGAGCATATTTTTACTATTTTAATGCTTCTTCCAAAATCAGAGTTCATGTGTCTGAGCAGTTTAGGGGCCACAATTATTATTATTATTATTATTATTATTATTATTATTATTATTATTATTATTATTATATACTGTATGTACATATATACATATATATATATATATATGTATGTATGTATGTATGTATGTATGTATGTATATATATATATATATATATATATATATATATATATATATATATATATATGTATGTATGTATGTATATATATATATATATATAGCTAATGTTTGCCCCAAAGTGAAATGAAGTTGGCAAAAGTTAGAGTTCCCACCTAGAACTGCAATGTCCCACTGGGGACCTTTGTTGTATGTCATCCCCAATCTCTCTTTATCCAAAGCAAGGGTTAAGGGTTATGAATTGATACTATAAATAAAATTGAAATTGAAATTGAAATTAAAAAGGAGGTTGTTACATGCTGTACAGATTGTAAAGACCCCTGAGGCAGATTTGTGATATTAGGCTACATAAATAAAAATTGACTTGATTTCCCTACACATTTTCTGTCATCTTTCTGCTGTCAACTATCCAATAAAGACACCCAAAAAAAAATATTTGAAACCACCAAGTCATTTAAGTTGTTGACAGTAGGTATTACTAACATACACAGAAATTTAATATATTGTCATAATAAAATGCATTCATTTTGCTGTTCCAACTAGTACAATGCCATCTCCATACATGGTTAAAGCTTTGTCATGTCTCAGAAACCAGATTCCTCTTAGGGTGACTCTTCTCATACAGATATAGTGCTGCTGTGCACAGTCTACTGGGATTTTGCACATGAGCTATCAAGTTTGAAGTTATACTATTTAATTTCAGCCAAAGAACCAATCTATCTCTTTCACTATTACTCACACGGTCACTGCCTTAAAGCTTATCAATGCTGTCACAGTAGGTCAGTAGGAAAAAAATATTTCTTTTGAACATCATGCTACCAGTAATGATGAACTCTAGTAACCCCAAGAAGTCAGACGAGCGTTGCGGGCTTCGTCATCACTTGGGTCCCGCCTTTTAATCACCCTATCTCCAAACAGCACGCTCCACTCTATTGTGATTGGATGAAGCTTCACACCCCTGCTCCGTGATTGGCCTATTCACAAGTCATCCAGAATACTTAGATGTGTGTACTAACTTGTGCCGACGCCGGTCTCTCACGTTCACTGTTAAGTTATGAAATGTTAAATTAAACATGAACTTGATAAAGGTTCACAACCTAGCATGCGTTGAGTGTAAGACAAAAAGGCAGAGGAATGTTTGAGAGTATATCTATCTATCTATATACCTATCTATCTGTTTGTCTGTCTGTCTGTCTGTCTAGGTCGAAAGTGATCAAAATATAATTGCTGATGGATGTCAATAAAGCACACCATTACGGTGTGTTTGTATAATTACACTGGATGCTTCAAACATAGTTTAATTTATTAAAGTAAGAAACTATTCTTGTAACTAAACAGGTCAACACCCAAATACAATATTAAATATTACAAAATAAAACGGTGTGATATCAAATCTATGCTGTGTAGTTTTTACTACATGTTTTTCTTCATGCTAGCAGCATGGCTCCATGGATGTTAATCACGGTCTGTTATATTATATTCATATTTTGGCTTTATTCTAATGCAATTGGTAATCGACTTTTCCTCTAGCACAACGAATTAAATTAAATTAAATATCTCGACAACTATTAGATGGATTGCATGACATTTGGTGCACACAGTCATGTTGCTCCATAACATTTAAAGTCAGATAAAGCCCCTTTAGGATGCAAGTCCCACAAACATTATATAATGGTTAAAACGTCAGTAAATAAAATGCAAATAGTAATAGGCTGTAAAGCTGCTCGGTTTAATGCCTTGATATGCCATTGGTGTAAGCTTATGTCATTGTGTCGACCAGTAAGTGCGTATGGCCACACTATTTCATCTTTAAGGCGAATTAACAATCCTCGTGTCCTTTTCTGGTTTGATGCAGCTGCAGTCTGCAGTCTGGTGTTTCGGTCGGAGTTTGGGGAAGAAGAGAATCAATTTGAACCTCAGTAACCCCAAGTCATTGTGTTTCTCTCTCTCTCTCTCTCTCTCTCTCTCTCTGTCTCTCTCTCTCTGTCTCTCTCTCTCTCTGTCTCTCTCTCTCTGTGACTACGGGGGCGTTCAACGAATTGCTCCATCACTGACTGGATCCTAGAGCCCTGCCTCTCCTCTCATTGGACTGTGCAGCAAAGCCAAGCTGTCAGCCCATGTGGCGTGGCCAGGCAGAATGTGAGACATTTAAATCCATCAGAAAAAACGATTCAAAGAAGCAGAGGCTTAGGTTAACGGTGTAGACAGCGAAACGACAGACATTCCTCCCTACAGTTACAGTCAGAGGAACACCATCTGGGCTACACAGGTAAGCTAATTTCGCTAACGACAATTAGCTGCCGTAGACGCCGGCTGTCGGCGTCACTGCCCGTATGCGTGACTTGACTTTTTGTTGTATTGAGACAGAACAATAGCAGGCTAAACTAAAACAATACGACAGTTTACTTTGTCATTGTTCTTTTTTAACACAGCTTTGTGGGAAAATAGAAACGGTATGATTTGACATGTTGTCTTCAATATTATTCTAAATGAACTACACTATCACAGCTTTTGAAGTCTAACTTTTGAAAATGGTCTTTGTCCTCTTGATGGAGATAATCAATGTTGATGGATCATAATTAAACCCAAATTAAAATTGAATCTTCAGCAGTTATGACAGTTACTTATTCTCAGAATAGTATGCATATTATGTGATCGAAATCATTGCTGATGTTAAAGGCCACTTTAAATGGCCAAAACAACAAAGATTGGTGCATGTTTCTTAACTCTTGCATCCTATTATTATATTTTTATTGACACACTGATGACGTTGCTTTGCTTCTGGCATTTTGTCACAGCCACAGGAGGTAGATACTGCTGAGAAACCAAACCATACCCTACAGGAAGGCCTTTGTTCAGCCCAGTAGCCTACTGTACAAACTGAAGTGCCAGGGTAACTGAAAAATTAATGACAAAGTAATTGTAGATTGTGAACTCACCGTGGCCTTCCTCAGATTTAAAGGTGGCTTTACGTGTGTGACTGTAGGTTATGGCTGCTGGATGAGAACAAACCAAATGAAGGCCATTGTATCTGAAATGTCCTTTCGTATAAGAGTGTCTCTTGCAACAACATGGTTGAGTAAAAAAAGAAAAATGAATGATGAAATAAAGACCAAAATAAATTCAGTGTAGTTTGCTTGTATACTTTTACATGTGGTTGAGGAATTTGCTGTGTGTGTGGTGGTGGTACAGTAGGTGGCTTGTAATGAAGAGAAACTGTCAGGCAGTCCACCATCTTTCTTTCCAACTTCATTGTCAACTTGGCTTGTGTACGAGACTTGAATGTAAAATGAGCTAATTGTAAAGCATTGGTAATTAACTAAACAAAACAAAAAAGAGAAGAGAAGAGGATACGCATTACTCTCTCTAGTCAAACTATGTATACAGTTGTGGTAATCTGCTTCAGTCTGATTTTCTCAAATCCCAACAGGAAATGGCTATTCTATAAAAATAAATGCAACAAATCTCTTACGAGACTAACTGGATACTGGACTATATGCATAGAGACACTGGACACTTTATTAGTAACACCTGTTCAACTGCTTGTTAATGCAAACATCTAATTAGATATTTGCCAATCACTTGGCAGCAACTCTAAAGTTCAAACCAAGCAGCAGAATGACAAAGAAATGTGATTTAAGGGACTTTGAATGTGGCATGGTTTTTGTTGTTTATATGTTGAATAGTGTTTTAGGGGCGCAGTGAATCAGGAGGAGGTAGTAGCTTTGACCGGTAAGTAATAAGGCGCAATATAAATGCAGTCTATTTACTATATTTCTGAAGCTTCTGATCTACTGGGATTTTCACACACTAGGGCCAGAGAAAATATCCTGTCAGTGGCAGTTGTTGAGAGGATAATGGCTAGAAAACCAATACATCTGATAATGTCTGAGTCTTGATCAGTAATTTGCGTAAAAACAGGAAAGCGTGGATTCATCTTGCCTTGTATTAACAGTTTAGGCATATGGGATATTTTCTTGGGTTACTAATATTTAAATGCCACAGCCTGCCTGAATATTGTTGCTGAGGATGTTCACTGTGTAAGCATCTTCTTTATATTTAATTTATTTAAGCATTTTAGGCCATAATTAAACAGGACAGAGTATTCGTACATGGGGCGTACGCTCAACAAGGAGAGCTAAGCAGGCGCCCCACTGTACCCATCTTCTAATGGGTACTTTCAGCAGGTCACAAAGATCAAACTGGTTTCTTCTCAAATGGCCTTCAGTTGCCAGCTCTCAATCCAATAGAGCACCATTCATTGTAATTAGGCAACAGGATATTCACATCATAATGTGCAGCTGACAATTCTGCAGCAACTGTGTAATGCGTTCATGTCAACATGGACGGAAATCTATAAAGAGTGTTTTTTCAGCATATTTTTTTTATTATATATGCAATGAAGGATTAAATCAGTTCTGAAGGCAGAGTGTATATATAATGTTAACTTGTAGACAAGACATTCTTCTGATGTCAGGTAGAGCAAAGATTTGAATTATGTGTTGCATTGTTGTCTTTGCTTCTATGAACAGGTTTATCCTCTATACTTAAAGGTAGAGGATACTTGCCTGCTGAGTAATGATAGAGTTTTTGATTATTCTCCATTGTATATCTACCTTCAGGCTCTTTCAGTCAGGCTGTGTGACAAGTCAAGTCTTGTTGAGTTGCTGCTGGATGAGCTAAGCAGTTTATTATTCAGAATGTTGGGGTTGAAAGAAATGCAATAAGAAACAACTGTAGAAGACAATTTAGACACTAATCTTTGTAAAATATAATTTGGAATGATGTTCAGGACAGCATGAGGCTGCAGTGTGGCAGATGCAGGTCATAGAGTGCTGAGTAACTGCACAGCATGAATGCAGCCTAGCTTGCAGCTAGCGGAAAGGCTTTAGTCATGTGCAGGCTGTTGGTGTGTGATGTGGGTCAGGTAAGGCTAGATATTGAACTGAAGGTGCTACATTAGGTCTAATCCCAGGCCAGTGCATCCTGGAATCCAAATCCTTTAAGGTACAGAGCCAAAGAAAGGGCCAGGACAACATGTCATACTGTTACTAATCTTCACATTGCCAGACCTATCTTCACAGCGCTGTGAAGTTAGGTCTACACATTAGTCATCCGTTTTTTTTGGCAGTTTGCATATAATCTATATCTGCGTTTTATTAGCCCAATAACTGATAAAGGCTGAATCCCATTTCTTTATCTTACCCCTACCCCTTGGCCCTTACCCCTACCCCTTGGCCCTCAAAACCAAGGGGTAAGGGCTAGGGGTGAAAACATACCCCTATGAAATGGGACACCACTTGGTGACATCACCATACAGTATTGATCCCAAACTTCCAAGATGTTGATTGTGTGGGTTTTGACAACAATGTCATATGCATTTATGTATGTTTTAGTTATGTTATGTTCCCTTTGGTGGTGCAGAGGCAGATGTTATGTGTATATATATACACACACACACACACACACACACACACACGGTGTGTTGTATATCTGTTTCAGTTATCACCATTTTGAATGTCATTGATGTTCAGAAAAACATTTTAACAAAATTCTGTCTTTATTGCCTGATAAATTAAACATAACAGGCAAAAACATTACATTAAATATATTATATTACAGAACCATTATTAACTATTAGAACCATAACTTAATGTCACACACATAAAAAGGCTTCAAATGTATAAAACTAAAAAAAGACAAGACCACAAACAAACAAATTAACTACAGCTGTTCTGATATTCAGACCAGTCTGATGCCTGTTGGCCAGTAACCCCCTTCACAAATCATCAGTGTCGCTATCATAACCAACAACAATATACAAGTGCATTTAATTACAATAATACAGTACCAATACAATAATGAACGGGTACAAGATTAACACATGATTTAAGAAACTTCTGCTTGTTTTCAGCCTCAAAGTGGACCAGCTGCTGTGTCCTCCTGGTCCCTGTCTGATACAGGGACCAGGACGGTATATGTAAAGCACGTAGCGATGTATCATAGACCGTTAATATTAATATATACAGTCTATGCGATTTATACAGTTCATTCAAGGCAGAGAAATGTGGGACTGTTGTTCAAATCAACGTTAGCGTTAGGGATTAGCGTTAGCGCAAGCTAGCGATTTTTAAAAAGTACAGGAATGCATAAACCACAAAACAAGACTGTCATAACTTTTAAATCAATTATTTAAGCCGAAAATACTTACATTTATGTGTCTCTCTTGTAGATGCGGCAGCCATTGTTGCTTCTGTGTTTACAAGTGAGCTCCAGATCTGACTTGCTTTCTAGGGCCATACACCCCTTGATCCTTCCCCTAGCACTTGGTCACTTCAAGGATTGGGACACCACTAGGTCCCGCGTGAACGCGCAAAAACGAGGGGAAGGGGGAAGGGCAAGGGGTAAGGGGAAGAAATGAGATTCAGCCAAAGTCAACAAATTAAAAAGTGTGCTACTTTGGCTTGGCTACAGCTCTGTGTCTGTCCCTCTGCTTTGGTTTCACTCACCACTCAGTCTGACTTAATATCCTGTCCACAACACTATCTGACTCTATAACTGGGTATTATGTTAAAAGTTTATCATTTATTAAATAATCGCTTAAAGCATTTAAACACATTTTTGTGTTGGAGTTTGTAACAATTAAAAACCTTAATTTTGACTTTTCATTGTCACTGTAAATGCATATCTGTTCCAAATATCGGTTATCGATTTTATTAATTACTAATAATCGGCATCAGCCCTGAAAAAACAGTATCAGGTGATCCTTACTGTACTGTATGCTAGGATAGTAGAAACAAATCCAGGGTTTTTGCATTTCTTTCTTTTCTTTGAAAAAACTTTATTTAGATTTTTGTTACAATCTGTTGATTGTTTTCAATAATGTTGAGGTCCGGAGATTGTGAAGGCCATGGCAAAACCTTCAGTTTAAGCCTCTTGATGTAATCCACCATGGATTTTGAGGTGTGTTTAGATCATTATCCATTTGTAGAAGCCATCCTCTCTTTAACTTCAGCTTTTTCACAGATGGCATCAAGTTAGCGTCCAAATTTGCTGAAATTTTATTGAATCCATTTTTCCTTTTCCTCGTGAAATGTTCCCTGTGCAGAGATGGGAAGTAACGAAGTACAAATACTCCGTTACTGTACTCAAGTAGATTTTTCTGATATTTTTACTTTACTTTACTATTTATTTTTGTGGCGACTTTTTACTTCTACTCCTTACATTTTAACACAAATATCGGTACTTTCTACTCCTTACTTTTTACAAAATTGGCTCGTTACTTTTGTTTTGTACAAGAGGTTGTTATGTCGGAAAATAGCGCGGCCGCACGGAGAAAAAGAGAATATCTGTCCGGAGGATAATCAGCTGAGATTGTGTGTGTGCGTCTTTGAGAACTATAAGTCGTATAACTCATGTTGTCAGTTCACTTAAGCCCGTTATTAGTATATAGTTCTTCACATTTAAAGTAAGTTAGCTAGTGGTTTTGGTGTGGTCTTCACCTGTTCACCAACTTCAGATACTGTAATTCAATTGACAAGTGGATGAAAACTTAGCTAGACAGAAGTTGTCTCCGTCTGTTTTAACGGACACACCTGGGGGGACGTTGGAAACCAGAATCAGCTTTTAATCAATTCCTAATCTAGTCCTCAACTTTCACATCATTTCACTGGAGTTATCGTTATCATTGTTTACATCATCAATACCATATTCAATCTAAATAGATGGGAATATCTACTACGTTTCATTTGACGCAACTCAACAAATTCAGCATTCTGCATTAATTCACAGCAAATCATTGTGGCTTGATGGCGCTAACGTTAGCACATTTAGTTAGACGTGGGTTTTTTTATGGTTTTGTTTTTATGTTTTCCATTTGTTTTTAAGTGTCATATGCATTGTATTGTACTTTTGTTGGTATTGTATTACATTTTACGGTGAAGCACTTTGTGATTTTTATCTGTGAAAGGTGCTATACAAATAAACCTTGCTTACTTACACATAGACATGATTAAAAATGAAGAAAACAGAGATCTGGCAGACAAGCATCATCCTCGGCCTTTTTAGAGAGAGATGTTTGAGACAGTAGGCATCAAGAAGGACTCCTGGCCAATGTGCTGGGGAACTTCTTCATTAATGTCTGTTTAGTCATTCATATTTTAATCCTTTATTTTATTCCCAGAAGCCATATTTGAGCACACACACATACATGTAGATTCATTTAAATGTTAAGGGGAAGATTAAAAATATAAACTGGATCTGTGAATTCTCACAGAATCACAACTGAATTCATATCTTGCTAATGAGTCAGAATCTTATTAACCTGGAGTCCCAGTTTCTGTCATAATAATCATATATGTTATGTTTTAGGCCTGTTGGCAGACATCCATTTAAAATGTAGCCATTGCCATATAAAGACCGTGTTCTCCATGTCCACTGAAGTTCCTCAGCGTCTCTCTAGTAACATTTGTGTGCTCCAGGTAGCTTTGCATAGAAAATGGTTGTCATTCGCAAGGCTACTTTTACTTTTATACTTTAAGTAAATTTCCAAGCCTGTACTTTGTTACTTTTACTTGAGTAAAGAAGTTTAATCAGTACTTCCACTTTTACCAGAGTATTTTTTAACTCAAGTATCTGTACTTCTACTTAAGTACGGAAAGTGAGTACTTTTGCCATCTCTGTCCCTGTGCCACTGGCTGCAATACAACCCCAAAGCATGATTGATCCCCCCCTCATGCTTAACAGGTTATTTTCATTGAATTCTGTGCCCTTTCTTCTCCAAACGTACCTTTGCTCATTCCGGCCAAAAAGTTCTACTTTAACCTCATTGGTCCACAGAAGTTGTTTCCACAATGCATCAGGCTTGTCTATATGTTCATTTGCAAACTTCAAACGCTGATTTTTGTGGTGAGGACGTAAAAGAGGGTTTTTTCTGATGACTCTTCCATGAAAACCATATTTGTACGAGTATCTCTTTATAGTGGAATGGTGTAGCACAACTCCAGTGTCTGCCAGGTCTTTATGGATGGATTCTCACAATCCTGCGAGCTGTTCTGTCTGATATTTTTCTTGGTCTTCCAGATCTTGCTTTAACTTCCACTGTTCCTGATGACATCCATTTCTTAATTACATTCCAAATAGAGGACATTGGCATCTGAGAACCCTTTTCTATCTTCTTATAGCCTTCTCCTGCTTTGTGAGCATCAACTATTTTCAGTTTCAGTTTTCTAGACAACTGCTTAGAAGAAGCCATAGTGCTGATTGTTGGGGCAAGGCCAGATGAGTCTGGGCATTTAAAACCTTAAGGTTGACATCACCCGGTCTTTCCAGACGATGATCGAGAACAATCCATGACACTGTCAGGTCTCTGCTTTCCAAAGGGGGCGGTGCATGCTATAAATTCTGCAGGGTGCCCTGACTTTAGCAGACGCCATTTTTTTGTTTTCTGTTATTTTGAAAGTGTAAATGATTGAAATAAAATCAAACTTTTTGTGACATATTATACGAATGTCTAATCTGTCATTTGAAGCCTTTTGGAGATTTTTCCATCTTTTCTTGGCTTCTTTATGCAGATTAATAACATTTTTTACCTGTGGTACCCAAACTTTTGAGCCCCACTGTACAATTCAACATGGCAACAACCACGAAAAAATCGGTCGGCGTACTTTACCCCTCTGGAACTCGAAATACAGCAAAAAGCAACACAGTTGTTGTTGTTGCAAAAGATCAAGAATTGGCTTGGGAGAAAGTTGTTGCTCAAGTCATTGCATAAGTTCCAATATAGTGTATTAATTTCCTATTTAGTCACAAGTAGGCTTACAATATTAAGGGTGAAAACTAGTGGAACAATATTGAACCTATAATCTATTTTATTTAGGTGCAATCCTGTGGGTGAAAAAGTAGCCTACTACCATTCCCATTCTTACGTTGTAGCACCATGTTATCAACGGAATTTATAGTAATTTATTTCAAAGGGTTTTATATGATTCACCTCCAATCCTGCAGAACTCCTTTTTAATGGCTCTCACTAGTTTGTGTCCAGGGAACATACAAAAACGTTTTAAAACATTTAAGAGCAAGGCACACTGTTCTGATGGCTTTACTAATATGCTCACCATCGTTGAAAACTGCAGTACAGAAAAGGTAATGGGACACAAAGAATCTGCTCGGATGTAGGAGCATGTCCACAATGGTGACGTTAGCGATATGAGAACGGATAAGGTAATGTACAGAACTGAAGGAAAAACAGTACCGCTCAAATAGGTAGTGTGATATCATGAGAGGCTACACGGCTCTCGGCGGGGCAGTTCAGCAGTGCAAGGACACAAATGTAGAATGTAACAAAAGAGTTTTTAATAAAGTTCTTGGGAATCAACAAAAATGGTATGCCAAATACAAAACGATAACTCAGGATAAGGCCGATCTTGTAATAGTCCAAACTTAAACAATGTCTCTTCAAACTTCAACTCAAAAACCCGATTCCCTCAGGTAAATCTCTTCCTCCGAAACAAGTCTTTCAGCCTTACTTTTTAGACAGCGTTGCAGCCCGTGGCCAATCTGTCGGTAAGTATTCCAGTCTTCAGGTAAGTATTCCAGTCTTCAGGTAAGTATTCCAGTCTTTCAATCCTTCTCATGGAAAGTGCCGTTCCGATCCTCTGAGAGCACAAGTTGCTACTCTCCCCAACAACTCTCCTCTCAACAAGTGTGTCTGGGCCTTAAAAAGCCCTTCAGTTCATCAAGCCCTGATCGGTCTCAGGTGTGTTGGGATGCTGTGTGCCTGAGGGTGGAGTTTCCAACTCCACCAGCAGATGGTGCCAAAGCTATCCGTGACTGCAGCCATCTCAGGGGTACGTAGCGGCCCTCCAGAACGCAGCCTCTCGTGACATCACACATCCCCCCCCTCGAGACCGACGTCCTCGTCGGGGTGAAGGAGGCGAATAAGGCGTCGCGCCGGGAAAGGGCATCCGCATTGCCGTGGCGCTTGCCCGCCCTGTGGACAACAGAGAAGTTAAACGCCTGTAAGCTCAAGAACCATCTGGTAACCCTCCTGTTAGTCTCCCTGTTCCTGGCCATCCACTGTAGAGGGGCATGATCGGACACCACCGTAAACCGTCGTCCCAGGAGGTAGAACCGCAGGGATTCCAGGGCCCAGGTTACCGCGAGGCACTCCTTTTCCACAGTGGAATAGTTCTTCTCCCTTGGCAGTAGCTTCCTGCTGAGGTAGAGAACGGGATGTTCCTCACCGTCATGCGCCTGGGCGAGAACAGCACCCAGACCCACCTCCGAGCGTCTGCCTGGACAATGAAGTCCTTCTCGAAGTCCGGCGCCACCAGGATTGGACCGGAACACAGGACTTGCTTCAGGTTGATGAAGGCCGCCTCCGCCTCGGGATTCCACCTCACCATCCGTGAGTGGCGGTTGGTTGTCAGCTCTGTTAGAGGTGCAGCAATAGTAGCAAAATCCGTTATAAACCGTCTGTAATAGCCGGCTAGGCCCAAAAATGACCTCACCTGTTTTTTGGTGATGGGCCGTGGCCAGTCCTGTATGGCCCGCAACTTGGCTTCCTGAGGCTTGACCAACCCCGCCCAATGGTGTACCCCAGGTAGTTTGTCTCGCTGAAGGCCAGCCTACACTTCTCTGGGTTTGCCGTGAGCCCTGCTTCCCTGAGTGAATCTATCACAGCCTGTACTGGGTAAGTGGCTGGCCCAATCAGGACTTTGTATGACTACATCGTCCAAATATGCTGCTGCGTACCTTTGTGGGGTGCGAGGACGCGATCCATCAAACGCTGGAACGTGGCAGGCGCCCCATGGAGACCAAACGGGAGCCGGGTGTACTGGTAGAGCCCCCCTGGTGTGGCAAAGGCCGTCTTCTCCTTTGACGCCGGGGTCAGGGGCACCTGCCAGTATCCTTTGGTGAGGTCAAGGGTGGTTAGGAAGCGAGCATGCCCCAAAGAATCTATCAAGTCCTCCACACGAGGCATGGGGTATGCATCAAACTCAGACACTTCATTTAATTTCCGAAAGTCATTGCAAAATCGTGCCGACCCGTTTGGTTTGGGAACCAGTACAATGGGACTTGCCCAGGCGCTTTGGGACTCTTCGATCACCCCCAGCTCCAGCATCTTCCTTACCTCCTCCTGAATCACCCTTAAACGAGCCTCCGGCACGCGGTAAGGGCGCTGGTTCACCGTTTTGCCAGGCATGGTGCGGATCTCATGTTGTACCACCTCCGTGTGCCCAGGTGGGGAGGAGAAGACATCTCGGTTGCGATCCACCAACTCCAGGACCATCTGCCGTTGATGCGGGACAGGCTTGGACCCACCTGAACCTCTTCTCTCCCGGGTTCCTTGGACTCTGTGGGGGCAGACAACTGAACAACGCCTCCCTGGCGTGCCACTTTTCAAAAGGTTGACATGATATATCTGCTCGGGCTTTCTTTTATCTGGTTGCCTCACCTTGTAGTTTACGTCTCCCACCCGTTCAATGACCTCGTAGGGCCCCTGCCAGGTGGCCAGGAATTTGCACTCCACGGTGGGCACCAGGACCAGCACTCGGTCCCGGGCTTAAACTCTCTGGGTTGAGCAGATCTGTTGTAAGAAGCTTGCTGTTGCCGTTGAGCAGCCTCCATGTGTTCACGCATCATGGGATAGACAGCCTTCATTCTCTCTCTCATAGCCCCGACATGCTCGATCAGGGTCCGCTGTCGGCACGGTTGCTCCTCCCAGGCCTCCTTGGCGATGTCCAGCAGTCCTCGGGGCCTGTAAGATAGCAAGAGCTCAAAGGGTGAAAAACCAGTAGACGACTGAGGTACCTCTCTCACCGCAAACAGTAGGTACGGTAGCAGCTGATCCCAGTTGCGCCCATCCTCCTCGATCGCCTTCCGTAGCATGGCTTTTAGGGTTTTGTTAAAACGTTCGACAAGCCCGTCTGTCTGGGGGTGGTAGACAGACGTTCTCAGCTGCTTGATTTTCAGCAGAGTACAGAGTTCTTTCATAACCTTGGACATGAACGGACTCCCTTGGTCTGTCAATATCTCCTTCGGGAGCCCCAGACTCGTTGACAGAAGGAACAGCTCCTTGGCGATCTGTTTGGACGTAGCCTTCCTCAGCGGGATGGCCTCAGGATATCGGGTTGCATAGTCCAGGATGACCAGAATGTACTGATGTCCCCTGGAACTCTTCGGTAAGGGCCCAACGATGTCCAGTCCGATCCTCTCGAACGGGTCTCGATAATGGGCAAGGGAATGAGCGGGTTTCTATATGTGGGCTTAGGTGCCACCCTCTGACACTCAGGGCAACTACGACAGTAGTTCTCTATCTCTTTGTGCACCCCTGGCCAAAAGAAGCGTCGCAAGATCCTTTCCTTCGTCTTCTCCACCCCTAGGTGGGCCCTAGCGGGTGGGTGTGTGCCAGGTTGAGTACGGTGGTCCGGTGGGGCTGTGGTACGAGGAGCTGTTCCTGCACCTCTCCATCTTTCCGTACCACCTGATACACTAACCCCCGGTTTACTGCAAAATGGGGGTAGGTAGGGCTTGTCCTATCCCCTAACACCACGCCCTCTATCACCTGTACATTCCTCAAAGCATTTGCAAGAGTGGGATCTTGTAACTGGGCTGTACCATACTGGCCTGTGAGAGGGGGAAGCTCCTTGGGGCCTTGGACGTCTTCCTCGCTGGAGATTGGAGCGTTTCCTGGGACCAGGTTCTCTTCCTCCGTATCTGGATCAGACTCTGAAACAGCCTGGACACCTGCCATCCCTGCAAGAACACAGGCTGGAGTGAGTGGTTCTGAGGGTTGTGTTTGCGTATTCTCCGAGTACGTCCTACCTCTCCGCTTCCGGGGTACTCGGGCCAGTCTCTCCTGTGTCTCCCTCCACAGTGGGTAAAAGGCGGGGCAGTCTCGTCCAATTAGGACCGGAACGGGTAGGGAATCAACCACACCCGCTGTCGTGTGGATGGTTCCCCTGGTGGTGGTCATTGCGAGTTCAGTGGTGGGGTAGTCTCTGGTGTCTCCATGGACACAGGAGATCGGGAGGACTTTCCTGAGGTCAGTCCGGATGGATCCACCAGATCCTTATGCACTAGGGTGGTCCGACTACCGGAATCTAGCAGAGCTTCTACATCATGGTGATTCACCGTCACCGGGCAGGTGGGGGTCGGTCCTGGGCGCCATCTACAACTCCCACGAGCGAAGCAAAAGGTGGGCGGGTGGTGCGCTGGAAGACCCAGCCGTGGGCATAGGCTCATCCGCTGGTTTCCCACACTGCCAGGAGAGGTGTCCCATCTCCCCACACCGGTAACACTGGCGCGTTTCGCTCTCCCGGTGTCCTCTTCCTGGTGCCGGCGGGGGTCGGGCTCCCCCTGGAGCCTGGACAGCTCCTAAAGTGGCTGGGTTGGGTCCCTTGGGGTTCTTTGGACGGGCTCCTCCTGTCTGTGGCGTGGACGCACCCTGGGGCTCCTTCCTGGAAGCCCGAAGCATCTCTGTTGTGGCTTGGTATCTTTCCACGGCTTCCACTGTCAGGTCCGCGGTGGTCAAGGCCTGTTGGCTAATGAGTCGTTTCGCCTCATAAGGCAGGGCCCGTAAGTATTTGTCCACCACAACGGCCTCCACTACTGCCGCCGCCGTACTCTTCTCCGGTACCAGCCATCTCCGCGTGATCCGGACAAGTTCGTGCATCTGGGCACGAGGAGGCTGGTCTGGTTGAAAGATCCAGCTGTGGAACCGCTGGACCAGGCCAAACTTGGTGAGTCCACTTCTGCTGAGGATCTCTGCCTTCAGTGCATCGTAGTCAGTCGCCCTGTCGGAGGCCAGGTCCCGGACAGCGTTCAGCGATTCCCCGACAGAAAGGGGGCTAGCAGTCCAACCCACTGCCCCTTGGGCCATGCTTCCCTAGTGGCGGTAGCTTCAAGGCGTGCAGATATGCCTCAACATCATCGGTGTTCCCCATCTTGGATAGAAAGTCACTCGCCCGTATTGGGCGGACATTACGTTCGGCCAACTGTCTCTGCAATTGCAGTTCCTCCGCCTTCAGGTAGTTGGCTCTCTTTGCTCCTCCAGGAGAGCAATGTTTGCTTGCGTCTGGGCTTGCTGGCCGGCCACCAGGGCTTCCAACACGGCCTCCATCTTGTTTCTCGGGGAGGGTTCTATGGCCAATTCAGAAAACCGGGATATCAAACGGTCTGTGTCCTTCTCCCACATGCACTGTTAGCGCCTGAACGTGCCCGCATTCTCCACCATATGTGATATCATGAGAGGCTACACGGCTCTCGGCGGGGCAGTTCAGCAGTGCAAGGACACAAATGTAGAATGTAACAAAAGAGTTTTTAATAAAGTTCTTGGGAATCAACAAAAATGGTATGCCAAATACAAAGCGATAACTCAGGATAAGGCCGATCTTGTAATAGTCCAAACTTAAACAATGTCTCTTCAAACTTCAACTCAAAAACCCGATTCCCTCAGGTAAATCTCTTCCTCCGAAACAAGTCTTTCAGCCTTACTTTTTAGACAGCGTTGCAGCCCGTGGCCAATCTGTCGGTAAGTATTCCAGTCTTCAGGTAAGTATTCCAGTCTTCAGGTAAGTATTCCAGTCTTTCAATCCTTCTCATGGAAAGTGCCGTTCCGATCCTCTGAGAGCACAAGTTGCTACTCTCCCCAACAACTCTCCTCTCAACAAGTGTGTCTGGGCCTTAAAAAGCCCTTCAGTTCATCAAGCCCTGATCGGTCTCAGGTGTGTTGGGATGCTGTGTGCCTGAGGGGTGGAGTTTCCAACTCCACCAGCAGATGGTGCCAAAGCTATCCGTGACTGCAGCCATCTCAGGGGTACGTAGCGGCCCTCCAGAACGCAGCCTCTCGTGACATCACAGTAGTTATCTGGAAATCAAAATGCATCTAGTCGGGGCCTCAACATCCTCTCTCGATGTATGTTTAACTCCAGTGCAAATTAATATAGCCTCTTCATCAATGGGATCGTCAAAAAAAAGGACATGCCATGTTCGAAGAAAAAACGTTTTTAATCTGCCTAAATGAGTTAATAAACTAACCCGTTTTTTATCATGCAAATGACGAAACTGCGCTAAAATGCTTCTGATACAGACTGAATGAATGAAAGAGCGCTGTGTCAAAGAGAGGAGGCTGAGAGAAACTCTCTTTCTGAAGCGGGCTGAAGTAACCCCTTCTCAGGTGTAAATAACCTCTCTTTCTGAAATGGAAAACCCAGAGTTTCCCTCATCTCAAGATTAACAAACTAAAGACTTTCTGAAACAGGCCTCAGAGCCGTGTTAGCCTGACACCGCCATACTCAGATTCTAGTCAGAATATGAGTCTAATACTGCTCCATAGAGCTCAACAGTCCCGCCCCTCCTCCGAGAGACCTTGGGTTCCGGAAGTAAATTTCCCATTAATTTCTCCCATTGATGTCTGGAAAAATCTGTATATGAAGAGTTTTAGACCATGCCTTAGGCTAACCAGCTACAACGTGACTCATAAGCATACAAGATATCATTTTGAGTGAAAAAACGAACAGAAAATCAAAAAAAGTCAAAGGTGTAAAGACTGTGTACATATTTTCATTATCGTGCGAAGGAACTACTCATCCCAAAAACCACCGTGCGCCACCGTGGAGCTCTGTACCTAACTGACAGACACACTTTTTCGGCTTAGAATGATGGTAGGCACAACTACTTCGCCGTCCTCTCCACCCGACTTCCTAGCCTTAGAATAACGGTAGGGACCACTAAAAATAACTACCTTGCCGTCCTCTCCACACACTTCATTGGCTTAGAATTACACTGCAAACTCACGGCCCTCTATTCCCACCCTCTCTCGGCTTAAATAACTCACCGTTGTTGGCTACAGCCGCTGAATGTAGCACGTTGTAAACAGCTGTGGCCTGCTTGCAGTACCGTTAGCAGGGTTAGAAACATGCTGTTTTTTTTTTTGTTTTTTTTTAGGTTGGGTAGAATTTATCTCCTTTGATCCAGTTTGTTTGTTTGCTGCTTTCATGGCTGTACTAACAACACACAGGCCAAAACACAACACAAACAGAAATTCTGTCACAGAACGGAAATTTCAAAAGTAGATAATACTGGCATTAGCATTGTTGTGAAAATATAGTATTTCAACTTAGCATGTTTCGTTAATATCTGATGACGCATTGGGGTCATTTTTGGATTTATTACAGTAAATGTATTACTTTTAAATATATACTTTTAAGTTAGAGGCCTGCAAATGATTAAGCAATGAAGAAAGTAACCTTATTATTTCTTGTTACATATGTCATTGGGACACGCTGACCTTGCTGGTGTTTCAATCCATATATGCACTTGAGAAACCATGTTACAGAAAACAAGTTCCAAGTAAAACTAGGTACCGACCTGGTTACTGTAAATCTGCACATGCAGGAAGTCAGTAATCCAATTTCTCCCTTAATTCAGACCTTAAGCATGGCTTTCTAATCTTAATTGTATAAGTGAGAGACCTGCTTGATGAGGTGGTCTCGGTACGCTTTCAATCAAACTCTGGAGCGGTTTGTTTGCGGAAAGAACGTGATCCGACCTCCAATCGCACCAACTGTGTGTATTCTGCAATTCTGAACTAAATTTCATGTAATCTGTAATGCAATGTGCAATGGGACAGATCATGCAAACTGTGGCGGCTTCAATGTTTCTGTCACAGAAATAGGCTGACTGCTGTCAAGCTCCGTGGTCAAACCAGCCACCGCTAAAGTTAGAAACAGACTCTGGCGGAGCAGATTGGAGTCTCGGTGACCAGAGCAGAAGGAAACAATGTCTGATTATTTTAAATAAATAAGCTGGTTTTACCATGGAGATGAAAGAAATATGCACTAGTCCAGAACACAGGACCTTTTTCCTGTGTTTAAATTCTTGCTGCTGCCCCAGACACATCTGACCAATAAGTGGAGTGAACGTTGACCAGAGCAAACAAACTATAGGTGTGAAAAGGCCCTGACAGCGCAGTGAGAGGGCAGGCAGACAGAGCACACATGCCAAGCAGTGGAAACCTACTTCTTTAGACTTCCAGAGGCTACTTTGTGTTAATTTTAGTTAGAGGGTGGATTAAATAGTTTTAAAGGATACTTAAAGTAGTAGTGGCATCGTTCATATTCATATTTGTCGTCTGACGCAAAAGCGTTGCATCTTAAGCTCAGTTCAGACCAAAGATTTGCAACGAGACAAGGTGAAACTTGCAACTACTTTCAACGTGCTTATCTGCAACGTTTTAAAACCTGCCAGTTCACACCAATGCAACGAGACTGTGTATCATCTCCATAGCATTTCCTCTTTGGACTTCCGTTCTAAATTCTAAATTTCAGGCTTTTTTTGTAGCTGGAAATCATTTGTTGTGTCTAAACGTGAATATGGATACGGTTAGTGATAGTGAGTTGCATTTCTAGTTTTATTTCTCTGATTCACGGCTTTGTTTTAGGTGCTACTAGCACGGTAGCTCTAGCTCGCTCGACCACATTACCTTTCTTGCGTTTTATTAAGAAGGAAAATTAGTCATTTTTGTCAATTTTGACAGCCCTATTGTGTGTTGGATTGATCCGATAAGATGAAAAATCTGTGCCCTCTCATCCCCTTACTAAATCCCCTGATATACTGCAGAGCTGCAGTATATCAGGGCTGTCGGTGCACACAGTCCGCACGTGTATGTTTGCAAAGAATTAATGGGGATCCAGACCACTCCAGCGATGTTCAGGTAGTGTGCTGAACATCGCTGGAGCGTGTACAATATGAGGGACGGGGTCTGAGGATGATGGCAGGAGAGCTGCTGTCCAATGAGGTTGTGACATGCTTTAACTTAGAGTGGCTATGTCTCAAGCTGCTAGCCCATTGGCTCATGGACTGGCCTAGAAACAAGGAACAAAGACACACACACACACACACACACACACACACACACACACACACACACACACACACACACACACACACACACACATATACATACATACATACAAATTACAATATGGATGTGCTCACTCATGTACACGGAATAGCCCATCAGCAGACTACATTGTCTGCTGTAAATTGCTCTTTCATGCATGCTTTGTGGAATTCATTCCCAAACTTGCCAGTCAACGCCAAAACAATTACATATGCTTCAATACGCAAACGTGTAGTGTGAATTCATACTATTGAACTACTGCTACAGGTACCTTTTTTTTTTTTTTTTTTTTTTAAATACTATAAATAAAATTAAATTGAATTAGTGTGATATTTCTTTTTTTTTTTTTTTTTTTTTAATTTTATGTCATGTTTTGCTGTGATAAAATTTCCAAGCATTTGGCTATTGCACGTTTCTTTTCCTATCGGCTGACCGTATTATTTGTACAGTATATCACTGGGTGTTGCACTGATGACACGTGACTGCCAGTCACCTCAATGCATCCTCAATATCAGCTGACTGGAAAGCCAAACAAATTAATTTAGCATTTCAAATTTTAATTTCTAAATTTCTTTTTATTATTTTATTTTTTTTTTAAATCCTAAAAATATTTAAAAAAAATATTTTTTTTCAATACATAGTTCTATCCTACAAAGTATGGTGTTCCAGAAAGGATCACAGGAAAAAAAACTTTAGCTATTGGTCAAACATTTCTTCAGTTAAACTAAACCGTATAGTTTAGTGTCGAGATAACTCTTGTTATGAATTGATACTATAAATAAAATTGAATTGAATTAGTGTGATATTTCTACAATGTTGCAGTTGAAAAAAGGTCTCAGAAATAATTAAACCAAAAATCCTTTACACTAAAGAGAGCGCATTTCAAGCAGGGACTATGGTATGAAACACTTTCTGTCTCCTGAAGGGGTGTAGCCTTGTTTTATAAGTGTAGTGAACGTCTGTGGCTGGATGAAAAGTTATATTTGAATAATTTATGAATACATTACATATTTACACAGCTAAAAGTCATATTTAACATCATGGAGATTAGTTTTGTTACGGTGTTCACGAACGTTAGCAGACATTAGCTTTGCTGTGTTGCCAGATCTCGCAAGAGATTGGTCCTGAGACCGTCTGAAAAATGCCATTTTAGTGTCAGAATGTTATGGAGATATGTGGCTTGTGAGAAATGGGTCCAACATATACTTTGGTGACTATGGGCGAAAGGATCGCTCATAATCTGTGTTCACGTTCACTTCTCCCATTGGAATAAATATACTCAAACCTGCCGCTAGTCTCCTAAAGACGCATGGCAGTGGCGGGGCCCACGTGACCCAGATACAGGAAACTACTCCGAGTTGGGGTGTCTCGGTTCTAAACCGTCTCTGATTGCACTAAAAACTAGAAAGTGCCAACATAATTTGTTGTTAGTGTTAAGCTCAAGATTATTTAGTAAACACCTGGGGCCTGTTTTACAACAGTGATTTGCGAGCTATGCAAATCTGTGGCAAATAATAGCAGCATCATGCTCATAGACCAAAACTGGTCATGCTTCACAAATTAATCTGGGTCACAAATTGCTATGTGGGTATCCTACAGGGCTCTCAATATCCATTCATGGTTTGAAAGTATTTATTTTAATTAGTAATGGAGAGGAAAATACCTGAAGTTTCTTCATTTCTACCATGCTGGATAATGGAATATTAATAATGGTTTGGTTATTGTTTCAAGGATGTACAGGCACAGTGTTGATCTCTCTCTCTCTCTCTCTCTCTCTCCCTCTCCCTCTCCACACAGTAATTCAGCATGGATGAGATAGTCATAGCAGGGATATCGGGCCGTTTGCCAGAGTCCAACAACCTGGAGGAATTCTGGGAAAACCTCATCAATGGTTTGGACATGGTGACGGAGGACGACCGGCGGTGGACACCAGGTGAGACTCTGAATAAAGCTAGGATCTAGATTTTCAGTGACATGTAACAATACCAAAAATCTAGTAATCGGTACCAATAACACAAAAGTACATATAATACTCGGTAGTGCTGGGTGTTATACTGTCTCAACCGGTAAACTGGTCTTAATTTCCCAAATTATAGGAATTCTTCACACACCCTTACACAACCGGAGATACACCAGAAATACATGTGCCCAAGAGTACAACTTTACTCTTTTATACTGTTTTGTTCAGCTGTTTTGAGCAAATGTTGTCGAGCAATGCTTTATATAACAGCTTAACCATGCAGCATCTTGTAAGTAAACAAATAAAATTCAAAGCTCAATAAGTGCTTTTAAGAGTTGGTGTAGAATGGCCTAGCATACCGCAGAAAAACACGATTACCTGTTTGATACTGCATACTACTGGTTAGAGCTGGATTGGAATCTTGAGTCTTAATAAGATGGTGCCATTCTACCCTATCGAAGGCCTTTTTATGGGTCCAAGGCCAAGAATGCAGTATGGGAGCATCTTTGTGACAATGCAAGATGTTCATTACTCTCCTAATGTTATGTTACTGCTACTACTATAACGAGGACGTAAAATGGCCAGTGTTGTGCAGCAGCAGAAGATCTCCCAGCTGCCCAGAAGTATCACCCTTCACTTTGTAATAGTGCCTAACCCCCCTTTTGTCGGGTTAATTTAGCTAACTGTGAATTAGATTAGAATAGATTAGATAATACTTTATTCATCCCACAATGGAGAAATTCACTTAATAGTTATCAGTTAGTTATTATGTTTTCAACAATAAAAAACAAACCAACAGGCAAGCAACAGATAATGTGCAAAAAAGTACTGAATGAATGTAAAGTGGCATTATCTAAAAGGTATTGTAAAGCGACGTGGCCATAGTACGAAAAAGTAAAGTAGTAAAGGGTAAAAGTAGTAAAGACAGCTTAATGCGAAAACGGGGGAAAAATTTGGCATGGGGACATCAGCATTCACATCAGTAACTGTAGCGGAGACGTTACGTTACTTCACGAAACATTTCAAGAATAGGAGTCAGTAATTTATCCTTAAACATCAAGATGTCAAGATTTTACTGCCTTCATGAAGTCTTTAGGTTTTGAGATTCAAATGAATGAGGAATTGAATTTGTTCATCTAGATTTAGACATTCACTGGAGTATATTTTCATAAAAGCTTTTGAATGCAATCTTTATTTCTACGAGGTCACTAAAAAGCTGACAGCCCTCTCTGATTCCTGTTGCTGTACACGCCATGCTAAAAATCTACCTGACTTCTCCCCTTGATCGTAATGACTGCTTAAGTCTCAGCAGGGTTGACACAGCTTTACTTGCTGAAATGTCACTACATTGTTTTCTAATTAAAAAGTATAATATAAAACATACAACACGCAACATGAACATATCTCCCTCCCTTCCATCATCACCACCCACCCAGACAAAAATCAAGACAAGATAGTTACTACAATATTCCAGACCATTTAACAAAATAACAAAATAAATATTTGAAAACACCATAAGCCCATCATACATATCATTCCCCCATGCAAAGCTTCTTAGGAGCCCTCCAGAAAGTTCAGCTACTTTCCCCATTTTCTATCCACTTCAGGGCCAAATAACTGGATCCAAAAATCTCCACTATTAGATGGCGAATGCCTACAAAATTGAGACCTAGCGATTCCAAATTGCTGTATCACATCCTCAAAGGAGTTCAATATGCCAACGAGACACAAATTTAACTTGATGCAAATGAGGAGCGGGGGTCTTGACTCTCCGCTTCTCCAAAGCCCTTGCAACGCTACCAGAATGCATTGCAGAGCTGCACACATAGAAATAATGGGAAGCGAGGAAATGACGCTGACGATGGACACACAGCTTGATAATGGTGGCAAAAACAGATTGCTCATTACAACACCAGGGTCTCTCAGGAGGAAGTGACCAGTGGGCCAGATGCCTTAAGTTAAAGCATAGTAATAATACGATATCTTTTGGTAGACCCAAACCGCCTCAATCAATCTGTCTCAGTAATTTAACATTTAACACCTTTCAAATGCCTTTTTGGCATTGAGGGACATAGCAGCTATTTGGGATTGTCTATAAGCTTCTAGTCCATATCTACAATGTTCCACTTACTGGATTGTCAGGGGAAATTCCCTTCAGATGTCTTTCATTTTGGCTTGATGGCCATTACCATCGGCTTTCTTTGTGTTGGCATTTTAAACTCTGATCGATTAATAAGGACTATAGTTAACTGCTCCTCAGATCTCTGCAGGGTAAATATACAGACTAGACTATGTTCAATCTGAGTTTTCTGTTTCATGACTAAAAAACATACACATGTTCCACCCAAACAAGTTCCTTCCCGAGGCTTTTTTTGCTCAAGTTGATTATTTAAAGAAATGCCAATAAACCTGAGCACGTTTTTATTCCATCCCGGAATGCTGGGTGGACTTGCTAGATCCTCCTCTGCAGTGCTGTAGAGAAAGGTATGACAATGTGAGAGTAATCAGCTACAGACCATGCAATATTATTAAGACAACTGATGTTATCTGATGAACTATGCCTGCGAATTAACAAGAAATCTGGTACAAAAAAGTACCAAAGTTATCAAAGCCTACCTAAATGTTGGTGGCAGTGTGCCCTTCTTCAGTGCCTCTCTATATACCTCTAACAGAAGTGGAGCCAGTTCAGTTGAAAAATTATTCATTGGGCCCTGGGGCCTTCCCCACAGGCAGGGTTCTCTTCCTCTACCTCTTTGATATCCTCTATAGTTAAAATCGCATCAAGGAGTTCTCATTGCTCTTCTGTCAGTTTTGGAAGCCCTAGTGGCTCTATGAAGGAACACATTTTTTTGGGCGGCTTTGGCGCAGGAGGTAAAAGTGATCACCTACCAATCGGAAGGTTGGTAGTTCAATCCTTTGCCCTGCATTTCCATGTCAAAATGTTCTTGGGCATGTCGCTGAACCACGCCATTGGAGTGTAAATGTGTGTCAATGTTTATCTGTGGCACCTTGTATGGCAGCCTAGGCCACAGTTTATGAATGTGTGTGAATGGTACACAGGTACAGTGTCATTAATCAGGGCAGATATTTTGGTTGTAATATTTATCCAGAACTGATCAACAGGAGAGCAATCCCAGATCACGTGAAGATATGTACCTTGAGCTTTTAGTGGGCAGAACGGGCATAAAGGACTGTTTAATTACCTTCATGACCTGCTTGAGTCATTTGGGAAATAATTGTAAAGAATTTGTTTACTGGGATGTTTTGGGACCAATTTTGCTATGGACAAAATACACACGGCGATATACTGATAAGTGCAATTTACGTTTATCCATGTATCTAACAATATGAATTACTTACATTACTGAATTCGTATATTTATTTAGTTAAGTTCAATTGATATTGTATGTGGCGCTTTCTTTTGCGGGGTGCAACCAGAGCTTAGTCCGCCAAAGACATTTGTGATTGGATTAAAGAAATGCAAACAACCCAGAGAGTTTTGGTCTCTCCTAACCAGGAATTTATGTGTGGAGGTGCCAGACCTTTCTTCACAGTGCTGTGGAGATCTGTCACTGCGAGACAATGTGCAAATTTGTCTGGCTCAACGAATGTACGTTGCATCCTCATGTGTTACACAAACTCTGCACTCTCTGTACGTGCAATGTGCACACAACAATTTCTGTTTGAGGAATTCTTTGGAAAAGTTTACTTTTTTCTACTTTTGCTCTTTTCTAGGTCTGTACGGTCTTCCAAAGAGGAATGGTAAATTGAAGGACATCGACCACTTTGATGCAGCCTTCTTCGGAGTCCACCCCAAACAGGCCAACACCATGGACCCCCAGCTCCGTCTCATGCTGGAGATTGCCTACGAGTCTATCGTAGATGCAGGTGAGAAAAATGGAAAGCCTCAAAGAAGCTTCAGTAATGAATATCAATGAAGGACAGTTATATAAGTGAAAGTGGGTAGAAAAGTTGGGAAAGCAATACAGTAAAAGTTGCTGGACTGAAGTGTGACTGACTTGCCTTTTGTGTTTTCTCTATTAACCTTTTTCAAGTATGTGAGTCTGTTAGTTTAAAGAAGAGCTAATTATCTGATGAAATACTGACTGAATGGTTTAAAAAAAAAAAAAAAAAAAATGATATGTTATGATGCAGGACTGAACCCAGCCACACTGCGCGGCAGTAAGACTGGCGTCTACATCGGAGTTAGTGGTTCGGAGGCTGGCGAAGCATTTAGCAAAGATCCAGAGGAGCTCCTGGGCTACAGCATGACTGGCTGCCAGCGTGCCATGTTGGCCAACAGACTCTCCTACTTCTTTGACTTCAGCGGTATGCACACACAACCAGCTTTAACATCAGTTTCATTCTTTGGCCAAACTCTGACATGGAGTCCCGTTAATTTGAGTGGATGGTGCTCATCCAGCACATATCAAATAATTCCCATCTCTTCCTGATCTGCTTCCATGTTGTGCGTTAATATTTTTCTTCTCATCCCACTGACATTACACCATACACATGAAAAAATTGCTTTAAGGTGTCTTATAACTGTTATAACTGACTAGTTTTATATCTGGTACTCCTTGTGTCAGTTGTTTTTAATTTACTGGCCTAGAACTGATCTAAACCATGACAATAATGTGTATGTCAGTATAGCAGTGGTTGCTCTGCATTAGGGCACATCTGGATCCAATGTTGCTGCCATGTTGCCAGATATCTTTCAGCTTAGAGCTTCTGTAATGCAAGCCACTACAAAGTTTTCATTCATCCTGGTTTACGCTGATCTGTCAGCCCTTACAGTTATAACTGAATTTCGTATATAACGCATTTGTTTTTTTCACATGCCATATTGCTGTCCTGTAATTGATTGCCAAAGTCTTTCCCCACAAACTGTCATACCTCTTTAACCACATTGTGCATTGCCAAAGCATTTTCCAACAAACTGTCATAACTCTTTAAAACATTGTTGTTCGAACAATAGCTGCAAAAATCCCAAGTTTTTTTTTTTTAATGCTAACATTAACATGATTGTCTGTCACTAAGTGTATTTTCAATCAGACCTTGAAGTAGTTGCAGATTTATATGTTCAAAATCTTTTGCTGTTGATTTAGACTATTGTTCAGTGGAAGCTGATGCTTACTAAATTAAAGTCATTGTAATTAAGTCAACTTGAGCCTTTTCACATTTAAAATGCCCTCATGTACTATTGAATATCCTTTTCTGCAAATGTGGTTTCTCTCTCTAATCCACCCCCCTCTTCTCTAGGCCCCAGCACTGCCATCGACACAGCCTGCTCTTCTAGCTTGCTGGCTTTAGAAAATGCCTTCCAAAGCATTCGCCAGGGCCACTGTGATGCTGCTTTGGTGGGAGGGGTCAACCTGCTGCTCAAGCCAAATACCTCGGTGCAGTTTATGAAACTGGGCATGCTCAGTCCTGAAGGAACCTGCAAGTCCTTTGACTCATCAGGTAACAGAAAGTTGGCTGGGGACAGTTCTCTTATTTCCCCTTACTGTCATCTCTCCACCATCTCTTGCTATCTAATACAGACATCAAATACCTTCAAGTGGGAGTACCCACAGTACTGGACCTTGACTAGCTGGCTGATTATTGTTTGTCATTATCATTAAAATTAATACAATTATTATTACATTATTTGTGTATAAAACTGACAAATAGCATTTTATGCTTTTTGGCACTATAAGAAATAATTCTGCTTTAGGTCCCATTTGAAACATTGTACAGCACTCTTAAGCAAATTTCTATATAAGCAGCAGTGTTCTCATTAGCATAGCATTTATCTTAAAGCTTGTTTCTCTTTCATCACTATTTGCTTAGAAGTCTATTCATATTGATTTAACTGTGTATACTTGTTGATGCACTCTGTGTGTGTGTGTGTGTGTGTGTGTGTGTGTGTGTGTGTGTGTGTGTGTGTGTGTGTGTGTGTGTGTGTGTGTACCCCAATATAAAGTTTTTATTTCTATAATTTTCTTGGCCAGGAAATGGATACTGCCGTTCTGAGGCAGCAGTGGCAGTGCTGCTGACCAAGCGGTCTGTGGCTAAAAGAGTCTATGCCACAGTGGTCAATGCTGGCAACAACACAGATGGATACAAAGAGCAGGGTGAGGAGGCACACACAACCTGTTAACTCCAAAGTCCTGATCACTGCATCCAGTATAGGTTTTTCACTGAACTTCTAATGATAATCATTTAAGATGGCAGATGGTAGGGGTGTCAGGATTTTGATTTTAAGTCAAAAATTTATTGATTGCTTTTGATTTTGACTATTGAAACATTTTGCCTGCAAAGTTGCAAATATCAAAAAAATTGAGACCTAGGGATTCCAAAATGCTGTACCACATCTTCAAAGGATTTTAATATACCACCAAGATACAGATTCTCCAGTGTGACAATTCCCTTTTCCAACCAATCCCTCCGAAACATGGGAGATCTACCAATACATAGTGTAACTATTATGGTTATGGTCTCCTCAGGTGCAATCATTCCCATTGGGTTGCTCAGCTGCTTTGACCTGCTGTTGGCAATAAGGGATTATTACTGACATTTCAGGTGCACTCACTATGGGTTTTACCTCCGTATTAGCCTCAATTGCTGGGATAAAGGCTGATATCCAGAGGTCTCTTGCACGCTGGATGTCCACCCCATTATGCTATATCCACTTTCTATTTTGCAAGGGAAGTCGCTGCATCCAGTGTTTAGCCACAGTACGGTTGAGTTTATTTTTTTAAAATACAAACAAGCCAGAGCGTTACCTCTCCTCTATCCCAGAATGGATAAACGCTGTGGAGCTAGGTCTGGCAATGTGAGACCTCAAACATATTTAGATCAATTGGATAAGCTTTTGCTCCACCCGACTAATGTTTCTTGACTTGTTGGGACTAATGTTAGTATGTTAGTGATGTCATATTTACTGGGCCAGACATTCAAAAATAAAATAATGTTGTAAACCCTAACAATATTGTTGCATAGAGAACAACAACAGTTGAAAGAAAATCCAATAGTAACTTGAATTGCATAAATTTTTTTAACATCACGGTAAGGGGTTTATTGGGTTACATCTCAGAAACGGCAATCAAAAAATGAAATGCCAACTTGTGAAGTTGTGTGTGTGAGAACAGTAGCAGCTACCCAGCAGTTACGGGCTGGTGTATCATACTTGTCCTGACACATTCCTCTTGGTCTCTCAGGTGTAACGTTTCCTTCAGGTGAGATGCAGCAAAGGCTGGTTCGTTCTCTTTACGAGGAGGCAAATATAACTCCAGAGCAGGTGGAATACATTGAAGCCCACGGCACAGGAACAAAGGTTGGTGCAGTTTAGTCTTGTTGCTAAATCACACTTTAATTCTATTTTCAGTGCCGGTCTTTGCATAACAAGACAGATAATTAATTAGAAAATGAAAAAGTGACCTTCTTACACACACTTCTAATGTTACTTACAAAAAGAGTTTACCTTTGTAGCATCTCTGCTCTCTATGTGCAGGTTGGCGACCCACAGGAAGTAAATGGCATTGTCGGTGTGTTCTGTCAATCAAAGCGAGAGCCTCTGCTAATTGGCTCCACCAAGTCCAACATGGGCCATCCCGAACCTGCTTCTGGTCTGGCGGCCCTGGCTAAGGTGAGAGTGTCAGCACTCTTGTTATTGGCTGCTCGGAAGATTCAAAACGGCAACATCCTTTTTACATTTTGGTTTTATTTCAGTTGCAAGTTTTTATTGTTTTGTTTTTTTAGACCACGTCATTAACAAAGTGTTGTCTAATTTAAATCCCATTTGCTCACCTGCTTTATGTAAAAGTGTTTTGTTCAATTAATTATCCATGCACTTTCACTCAAGCCAAATGAGAAGAAAATAGAAGGACTGAATCAGCTGGTCTGATTATTTTTGTGGTTGGACAATGTTGAAGAAATATTGTTTTAGACTGTTTTTACTTTATTGGTAGTTTTTCTATCCTTCACGAAGGTGGTGCTTTCTTTGGAGCGAGGATTTTGGGCTCCCAATCTGCACTTCAACTCTCCTAACCCTGACATTCCAGCCCTTACCGATGGTCGGGTTCAAGTTGTTGACCGGCCCATTCCCATCCGAGGCGGCATTGTAGGCATCAACTCCTTTGGATTTGGAGGTTCAAACGTTCATGTGATCCTTCGTCCAGCTGAGAAACCAGCATACGCGAATGCACTGCCCAGGACAGTTCCAAGGGTGCTTCAGGCCTGTGGTCGTACGGAGGCCGCTGTGAAGGCCGTGCTCCAAAAGGGGAAGGAACACACTGAAGATGACAACTTCCTGTCTTTGCTGAATGAGGTGTCAGGTGTTTCTACTGCCAGCATGCCCTACCGAGGCTTTGCTTTAATTGGCTCTCAGAGTGATGTCATGGAGGTGCAGCAGGTTCAGGCCACTACCAGACCACTCTGGTACATCTGTTCAGGTGAGTCACCAAACAAAAAGGTGGATGAAATAGAGATTTAAGTTTGTTTTTTATGATGACTTTTTTTAGTAGAAAGAATTCTCAATGAAAAAAGTTAACAGTTCAGTGTGTGGATTATCATTACTGTCTGTACAGTTTTTTTGGAAAGAGTTGTGTAATTTTTTAAATACTTTGTGTAACACTAATTAAATTCCATTTACGTTTGTTCATTGTACGTGGGGAAAGCATGAAACATTTTTTAGAGAACTGAGTAGAATTAACCAATCATTGTATGTGCCTTTTTAGTCTATTGGAATTTTTGCCATGTTTTATAGATATTTAATGTTGATATTAATTTTTATTTATCATTTTATTACTATTTCCTGCTGTCAGTAAATGGATTAGGTGTGTGACTGTTTATTGTATTAATAGGTATGGGAACACAGTGGGCAGGTATGGGCCGCAGTCTCATGCAGCTGCCAGACTTCAGAGAGTCCATCCTGCGATCAGATACAGCACTGAAGGACACCGGCCTGGTTGTGTCTCGGCTACTCATGGAGGCAGATGATGCCACTTTTGAAGACACTGTTCATGCTTTTGTTGGCCTCGCAGCTATACAGGTAGTGTGGAGAGGGTTGGATGTGGGAACCCTGGCAAGTTGGTGTTATTTTGATATGAACTACAGAGCAGAGCTCACACAAAGTGCTGATATAAATATTTGTCTTGTATTTAGATATGTTATTTTATGTAGTTTACCAAGGATACAGATTTGTCTAAAAATGTCCACAGATGCTTCTGATCTTACTGACATCCTGCTACATCTCAAAGATGATACCTCAAGGGGTTAATAAATGACAACAATGATATATTTCCATATTTTGAACATACTTGCTTGTATTGTTCTTCTGCTGCAGTACTTGTAAAGAACAGTTAGTGAAGGATACAAGTTACCAAATTGAACCCAAGCATGCTCTTTTTAATACAAATCATAAAAAGACCTCATCCTAGAAACTACCAAAATGGTACATTAAAACAACTTGAGTGGTCTAAAACAATAAAAATAAATGTATACTTTAGACATGCAAATTTGAAAATACCCTAAAACATCAGCAACCACAAGAGCACCACCATCGACAACCAACATCTTTAGCTTTATCCAGCTGAACTGTATGTGTGTTCTGTGGCTCATTACAGATAGCTGAGATCGACCTTCTTACTAAGCTGGGTCTGCATCCTGATGGCATTGTAGGACACTCAGTGGGAGAGCTGGCCTGTGGCTATGCTGATGGTTCCCTCAGCCATAGTGAGGCCATCTTGGCTGCTTACTGGAGAGGCCGCTGTATCAAGGAGGCCAACCTTCCTCCTGGAGGCATGGCTGCAGTCGGTAAGTGCACTGATTCTTTACCACGTTTCACCAGCTGGTTTCATGAAATATGCACACTGTCTAGTTTGGTTTGAAAACCTCTTCTAAGTACTGTATGCATGCAGTTTGTCTGTGAGTATTTTATATTTATTTTTTAAGTTCTACAATCCATTTGGAGGAACCAGTCAGGATTTAAAAAGTCTGTATTTAAGCTTGAGTACATCTTAAAAAATAAAAAAAATAAATTGTGAAGTTAATAATGGCCTGGGAATGAGTGTTTTAATAGTTTCACAGTTCAAAATCTCTTATTAATTTTCTGCCTGCTATCAGACATCAGAAGGCCAAATTGCGCTCACGCTCGTAGCCAGCCGGGCATTCTCCTAATTTCGTAGGGTATCGTACGTTTTGGTGTGCATACATTTTTGTAAGATATCATATGGACCTGTTCATGAGAATGCGTTGACTGAATACATGTCTTTACTGCTAGGGGTTTCTATTGGCTGACTAAACGCCACATTCAGCTGGAGTATATGATTAGTTTCATACATTGTGGTGACTAAATAGCCGTTCAGATGGATTTATTGCTTTAGAATTACTCGTCAGTCTCCCAAAAGTCTCAGAAAAGTTTCTGTCTTCCAGGCCAGATTACTAAGCTTCATGAAGGGCTACACAGACACCAAACATATTGCTGGAAAGCTTGAGCTAACTGCTACACGGCTATAAACAAGACGTGAGCCTGGGTTAAAAGGTTATGGAGCAAAACAGAGATTTGTAACTTGATTTTTGGATTCATAATTAGGATTTATTTGTTATAAAGTTGCTATAATTCCATGATGGATTAAAAAAAGCATCTGGATGGGCTAAAATTGTGAGAGGACCTCATTGAAATGGCAGGCTTTTCTGCTTCTAAACTTAAAAAAAAAAGTAAGTCTCTACATTGTATTGATCTGGCGATTTATTAAAAAAAGAATTAAACGTGTTTGTATCGCGGCAATACAGCTGACCTAAGGGTTAAAACCCCCTTAACTCATAGTTAAGATATGTAGTTAAGTAAGTTTCATGTCTGGAAATGTCTGTTGTGAAAAAGGTCTATGAGTTTCATTTTGGGCATGATAAAGAAACAAGAGTGCTTTGCACCAGCAAGACTATATAAATGTTTGCAATACTGGGAAAAATGGATTGTGTTTGACTTTTGAGTAATTACTAGTCTCTTACTGTATGAACTGGCATGTATTTCCATCAGTTTACCATTTGTATGAATGCATAGGTGACCAACTGTTCGTTCTATGTTTTGGTGTATTTTTATGCTTTAAAAAAAGTTTAAAAGAATCACTTCTACAATAAAGAACAGTGCATGGAAGTTCTCATTCAGTTCTGTGTATTTTCCTTAAACCAGTCAAGTAAACCTAAATTACAAAATAATAACAGATTTATTTGGTTTGTTTTTATGTTTTTTGCATATGTTTTACTTTTGAGCTTGCTGTCTGTGTTTCAGGGTTAACCTGGGAGGAGTGTATGGCTCAATGTCCTAAGGGAGTGGTCCCGGCCTGCCACAATGCTGAGGACACCGTCACCATCTCTGGTCCTCAGGTCAAACATTCTATTAGACTTTGTTGTTTGTGGAGAACCTGAACCAAAGTCTGATAACACTAAACATGCTTTATGCCTGGAAAGTTTTAATTTCCATTTGCTCACATTTTTGCATATTAATAAGGGTGACACTTTATTTGAAGGGGTGTCATTATTATGACATGACATCTGTCATGAACATGAAGGAGTCATTTTGAGTGTTTATGACTGTTGTCGTTAAGTGTCATTCAGTAAATTATGACACTTTTAATGCAACGTTAGCATATTCCAATTCTTTGTCATGACAACTTGCCATTAACTTAGACAACATAACCATAAATACATGTCATAAATAAGTCATGATGAACTTTAATAAACTATTTAGCTTTATGTGTTAACATTATATTAAACTGTCATTAAGCGGATGGTTTTTACATTGGCTGTCATGAGAGATCCCATCCATATAGTCACCGACACCAAAAGCTCTGTTAACCGCTAACGCAGAGAAAATTTGATGGTGAAGACATGTCCCGCCCTACTTTGCCTTGGCCAACATTGGTATTCTTACCCTAAACAATTGCACTCCTAATGCCTAAACCTAACCAATCAAACCAAGGAAGGCAACGAGTAGGGAAGGACTTATCGTGTCACAGATATTGATTAGCATTTACGGTAGCTAATACCGCTGAATGTGCGCTAAGCTGGATTTCCACCAGGCAGTTTCAGAGCGATTCAGATTCAGTTCATTCCACCATGCAAGCGCTTTAGCTAGCTAAGTCTGTGTCGCCAGTCCGGGACTAAAAGCAGCAGCCTCCGAGACTTACGCAGGAGGCCAGTTTACGACAGGGAATGCACTAATGTTACTGAGATGGTTTTCTTTCAGGGTTTAGCTCTTTGCAGCCCAGGGCTGAGTCAGTTAGCTAATTGGACAGCTGTAACGTTACACGTAACTGAGCTAACGGCATCTGACTAAAGTTGGCAACAAGTCCAAAACTCAATAAATCGCCTCGCATTCACTGTCTTCAAACTGGTCTTAGAACTTTTAAGACATCTTGATAACAAGTCCGAATGGTTCCCCTTTACTTTAGGTCAAGGATGTTATTCAGTGTAATGTAATGTTAACACCTAAAGGTAAATAGTTTATCAAAGTGTGATAATTGGGCCTGTCATGACATATTTATGACAGGTTATGTTGTCAAGGTTAATGTCAAGTTGTCATTACAAAAACATCGACAGGTTGTATTGTCTTTGTTAATGTCAAGTTGTTATGACAAAAACATCAAGACATAATTTACTGAATGACACTTAATGACAGTCATGAATACTCAAAATAACAATATCAATGACAGTATCATGTCAGTCTTATGAACACACCTACAAATAAAACGTTACCAAATAAATTTCAATTATTTTGTATACTTACTTTTCAGGAATTTTATCTGTATCCTAGAAATTGCAAAGTTAGAAACCCTTTGCGTTTGCTAAATACTGCAGGTTTGGAAACACTTTTGTGGAAAATTGTGCACATAGATAAACAAACTTACAAGACCTTCACTTGAAGATTAAATCTGTAACTTTTTTTCTGAGAGCGGACAACCGGAAGAGAAGAATGAAGATTATAGTAGTTGGCCAACAACTAGTTGTTAATTGTCATAGCAGTAACAACACAAAGGATGCTATGATGTTTTAAGTAAAACCAATGTCAGGTTGTACAAGCATAATAGGTACACTATTATCTAATGTAAGCATTGATACACTGACCTTTGCCATTCTAGGTTTTCCCAGGTGCAGGATGTTGTTTCTTGACAGGCGTGTGTGTGTGTGTTTCATCAGGATGCAATCAGTACATTTGTGTCTGAGCTAAAAGAGCAGGGAGTGTTTGCAAAGGAGGTGCGCAGCGCTGGTGTCGCTTTCCACTCCTACTACATGGCTTCCATTGCTCCGACCCTGCTGACTGCCCTAAAGAAGGTAAGTAGCTCTGCTATGTTTCAACAGTACTAGTGCAGTGCCCATTCAAAATGTGTATGGGCTGATGTTGCAGCTTTTTCCAGAACTATTGTACCCCCAAAATAACTTACCCCCAGGGCCCTCAGGGAAATGAATATGCAACCCAACTGTAAACTACTGACTTACTGTATAGGACAATATTGTACTGCCTTTACCTTTATAGAGAAATGTTACTGATTATGTTGCATATTCAGATTTTACTCACAAAATAACAAAATATGATGCATTCCAATTCATTAAACTATCCAGCATAATAAGGAGGGTGGAAAGCTCCACCTTGAACATGTTAAGTAAATGTTAGAACAGTACAAGTCAAAAGTTTGCATGATTTGTCATTCACTTGAATGGGGCATTTGAATACTACTAAATAATATAAAATTTCAAAAGTTTGCATGATTTGTCATTCACTTGAATAGGAATGGGGTATTTGAATACAAATAAATAATATAAAGTGTCACCTTGTTTTATAGGTGATCAAGGAGCCACGGCAGCGTTCCCCCCGCTGGGTAAGCACCAGCATCCCTGAATCTGAGTGGGACTCTCCTCTGGCTCTGTACAGCTCGGCTGACTACCACGTCAACAACCTGGTGAGCCCTGTGCTGTTCCACGAGGGCCTCAGTCTGGTGCCTGAAAACGCTGTGGTGGTGGAGATAGCGCCTCATGCTCTGCTGCAGGTACGCACACATTTTCACAGCTTTTTCTATCAGATTTGAACTACAGGCTTCAAATGACGCAACACTTCAGATCTGGGGCTCTGTATGCCATGTACATAATTTCCGTTTGCAAGATAGGCTGGTTGTGTGAAAGTGTGTCTATAAATATCAGTCTTTAATTTCAAATAAATCATACATTAGAAACATGCAATGACTAATGCGGGCGGCTGTGGCTCAGTGGTAGAGCGGTTGCCTCTCAATTGGAAGATTGGTGGTTCAATCCCTGGCCCTGCAGTCCCATGTCGAAGTGTCCTTGGGCAAGACACTGAACCCCCAGTTGTGAATGTGTGTACCTTGTACGGCAGCCTCGGCCACAGTGTATGAATGTGCGTGAATGGTGAATGTATCCTGTATGATGTAAAAGCGCTTTGAGTAGTCGTTAAGACTAGAAAAGCGCTATTTAAATACAGCACATTTACATTTAATGAAAAAGTGCTGCCCACAGTCTGTGTGCTTACTTAAGGATGTCTTTTGATCGGGACCTCTGCAGGAAAAACATAATTTGTGTGTTCAGCACTCATTATATATGCAGCTTCTAACTTCTAACTTAATCTCTGTGGTTTGAAGTTTGGTTTTATTCTGCTTTATTTTATGTTTCATGTCTGCCTATAGGAGTCATGACACTGTGCTGCTGATGAAGACCTAATCTTTCCTGATTTTGCTGCTTCCTAATAAAGTTAAATAAAATAATAGGGGACTTTTTATTTTAATTAAGCCTTTTCACAGCCGTTCCTTTGACCACTCAGGCTTGCTTGCTTGCTCTATCAAGATAGGGCTGGCAATGCAAAATGAATAAATAACAAAATGAGAAATTGCTACGCAAAGGCAGGAATGTATGTAGTAATATCCTGCTTATTAGTGAAATTTAGGACGTTTAATAAAATTAAAAATAAGAACACCAGCGGCATCCTTCTCCAGACAACCACAGAACACAGAGCTCCAGAAAGCTGGGGCGAACAGGCAGCACAGGAACAAAAACAACGGCACATCAGCGACAGTACGATAGCATCCAAAACACACAATTCACTCTCTGTTGTTTCTGTGCAGGGCCTGAAATTAACACCCAACCACCCGCCAAATGCGGATGGATTTTGCAATTGGTGGGTAACACTGTTAATCTACCTACCACATTGGCTGGAAGCCAATGAGAACTGAGTGATTCAGACGCGTAACTTTTGACAAACAGGGTACCTAGTTGCTTACGGGCCCAGCCCAATCAGGGGCCCGCATCACTGGAAGACATTGATTGACAGCCAGGGCCCCCTACCGCATTTTCATTACTCGTGACAATCCCAGCAGTCCCACGTGCAGCCGCTGACCAAGCAGGAGTGAGAACAGGTCAAATTAATTTCCTTGTTTCTGATATGAAGACAAGATGTGTGTGACTCAAACGTCTCACATTTACCAACACAACATACAGCGAAAGTCGTCCTGCCAACATGTACACATTTTGACATCAATGCACACTGTAATGTTTTTTCATTATAAAGTCGCTGAAACTTGCTGCTGTTTCAATCCTGTCGGCTCGCTGCAGCGGGCGGGGCTGCTGCTCCGTTCCCCTCGTGGCTGGCGCATGCACACACACATAAAAGCACACGGTGGGTTCAGGAAAAACTGCAGATGAGATGTACAGGATGACCCAAAATGAGGACGGCTACATTATTGTAGGTGCAATAAGTCCAATAAGTATCCAACTGTATGAATGAAATTATGCCTTTAGCTGGATTATCAAGGCAGGCCCCCCTACTACAGCTACTACAGCATGTGTTGACGGCGCCGTGTCCACGAGTAGGCTACCATGAACCGGACAGGATAGGATCATAGAGACACAGCAATTTCTATCAACTAACTTAACTTCAGGCCCCGTTTCTGTGACATAACTACTTTGAATGATTACATCATCAAGCTACCGCTTGAGTAGGCTTAAGTGTGGCCCATGAGTTACCCATACACACTGCTATAACAATGTGGCCACATTTTATTAAACAAGGTACAGGGGTGGCTGTGGCTCAGTGGTAGAGGGGTTGCGTGCATATCAGAAGGTTGGTTGTTTGATCCCTGGCCCTGCAGTCCCATGCTCTCCTGAATATCACCAGAGATAGAAGTCATTACAAAAGTAGATAAAATACTTTATTCCTAGGCCGAAAAGTAAGATAAAAAAATGATCTGCCTCTAAACTCCTGAACCTCAATGACAGCTATTAAAACTGATCCTGCATTGCCTGGAAGGGAAAGAAAAATAAACATTTTCCATACATGTTTTCTGCACAGGCCATCCTGAAGCGCAGTTTGAAGTCCACATGTTCCATCCTCCCCTTGATGAAGAGAGGCCACACCAACAACCTTGAGTTCTTCCTCACAAACATTGGCAAAATCTACATGAGCGGGTCAGTAAATACCTCAATCTCTCTGCATTTAGTAACTGTTGGTGTAGTTGGGGGGCTGTTGCTCTAAATGGGCTTTGCAGTAAACCCTGCTGTCTGCTTCTCCTCTGAGCACTCTTAGAAGCAGCTTCAGATACTTTCAGGTACTCATAAACGTAGCCAATGTTATGTCTGCACCAATCATGGACTGCAGTGAAAAACAGGATGGAATGGAGTAGATCTTTTGGTACTATCCCTAACTTTTGACAGTGGAAATGCAAGAATAACCTATTTTATGTGTTACCAAATTACCACACTGTTTGGCTTTAGAATTATTTTGTATGCACCTCTTTAGCATCAACGTGGATGGTAACAGCCTCTGCCCAGGGGTGAAGTACCCTGTGCCTGTTGGTACCCCTCTCATCTCCCCTTTGGTACAGTGGGACCATGCCCAGACCTGGGATGTCCCCAAGGTAGAGGATTTTTCCTATGGCTCAGGAGGATCTAATTCTTCATTTGTCTATAATATCGGTAAGAAATGTACATCCAGAATAAAAAAAACAGTTCTTCATCTGCCTTCTTTCTTTCCGTAAAACTGTGCATTCTTTTTGTATTTGATCACTTGGTGTGCTCTATGTCCAACTCTTCTTTGACCAACAACAGACATAAACCCAGAGTCTACAGACTACTACCTAATTGGACACTGCATTGATGGGCGTGTCCTTTACCCAGCAACGGGTTACTTGGTGCTGGCCTGGCGTACCTTGGTGAGAAGTCTGGGGGTTGTAATGGAAAGCACACCTGTAATCTTTGAAGACGTCACAATCCACAGGGCCACCATCCTGCCAAAAACTGGTGAGAGCAGAGTAGAACAGCAGGGGTTTGAGCATGTGGGGTAATTATTTTATTGTTAAAGACTGATGAGCTTTTGATTGCCTCTCTCTGTCTTCTCTCTTCCCTTTCTGTCCCTTTCAGGCTCTGTCCAGTTAAAGGTACATCTCATGCCTGCCACCAACAAGTTTGAGGTTTCAGAGAATGGAAACTTGGCTGTCAGTGGTAGGTAACTTCTGGACGTGGTGGTCCCAGTCCCAGAAATTCTCACTTGATGTAGTATTTAGTTATGGATCCAGTTCAAACAACTTTTAAGTGGGATTTTATCGTAGTTGTTTTTGCCTCACCATACAGTTTAACAGACAAGGGCGATAATGGGGCAAGAACAGATCATCAAATCATTAAATCAGATCATCAGCTCATTACAATACCAGGGTGGGGCTCTCTCAGGAAGAAGTGACCAGTGGGCCAGTTGCCTTAACTTAAAGCCTAGTAATAATACAACATCTTTGTAAGGCCCAACCCCCTCTATTAATCGGTCTTTGAAATGTATTTAAAAAAAAATTATAAAATCCAGAGAGTTAATGCTCCTGAATAGTATTAATGGTATTGATGTGCTAGGTTCGGACATAAAAACAAAGATAATTTTGTGCACTACACCTCCTACCATAAAACCTAGGAAGATAGTCTTCCCCCTTGTGGCTGTTTCCAAAGGCTCTATGGGTAATCAAAACAACACGAAGGAAGAGATGAGCCCTGTATATTTCTCCTTCAAAGAGCAAAATATTCAGAAATTAACCAGTTAGTTTGCGCAGGAGCCTCTGGGTTCTTACGCAGCACCTTGACCACTTTATGAAAATGCTGCCAAACCCATACATTTCCAAAATTTTTAACAACCATTTCAAATGCCTTTTCAGCATTAAGGGAAATAGCAGCAATTGGGGATTGTCTATCAGCTACAGACCATGCAATATTAATGAGATGCCTGACATAATCTGCCAAGCTACGCCCCCAAACAAACCCCACCTGATCAGGCTGAATTAGAGAAGTAATAACTTTATTTAATCTATTTGCCAATATTTTTAAAATAATCTTAACATCTAACTGCTTTAGGGAAATTGGGCTGTAATTCTTACTAGAGCTGTCAATCTTCCTCTATAACACATTTTTATTATAAATTTATTGTGCATTGCCATCCTGACTCTTACGTTCCTGTCCTCCCTGAAGGTGTATTTAAACTCATGCTGGAACCTTTAGCCGAACATTTAAGGTTAACAAAGATATTTCAGGCACATGAACACAGATGCTATAACCTAGGTCAGCCTATCTCTCTCTCTGGGAAGTGTGCTAAAGTGTGGCTGGCCTACTGACTACTAGAGACTGGCCAAATATTCTCGTCCCCTTACCTGACCTATGAATGACCTTTGAATGACTTTATTAATCCCACACTTAAAAATTGTGAATAAAACTAAAGGGCCGAACAATAAACTGCTGACGTAGCAGGCTGTTAACACGCTCTGGACAGCAGCGGGGGTGGGGAAGGTTTATTGGATTTGACTGCCAAGGAAACTGGTTGTGTTGAATAAAGTCGTAATAAAGGTCCAACGTAACACTGGCTTTTTCATGTGTATTATTTTGAGAGGTAACTCAATAAACAAAAAAAAACATTTGCCAATGTTTTGCTGTTTGTAGACCCTGGGCTGTCTACAGTGTACTATTTTTTTACAGTGTGTCCTGGGGACAGGCAGCTCGTGGATATGTATGCTGTACATTGGTATGATTGCTGTATGCGACAACAAATGTTGTAGCCTAAAACACACGTGACATTGCTTAGAGCATCTTTTAAGAACAAATGTATTATTACTCAGTACAAGCGCAAATAATACTGCTGGATTTAATCTTCATGATAATGTGGATGATATGGTGTGAAAAAATGTGCGTGAGACAGCAATACTTTAATACTTAAATATTACGAGTAATCGTTTTTCTCACATTTACTTTCTGCAGTCTGACTTCTGTTCACACCGTCTGTGTTGCCAATTCCCATTGTCTCCAAAATGTGCGTTATGAGTTTGCATGGAGGACCGCACATTCTCCAAGTTTGGTGTAGTATATAAGCTACAGTGGGTTCTTAGATTAATTCAAGCTTGAAATGGAAATGCGTGAAACAGCTAGATAGACCAGGGAAAATAAAAAATTCAAGAAAACAGCTCTTTGCCCTTTGGCACATGTGAAAATTCAGTCTTCCCATAAATCATTGCCATCTGATCTGTTCTGTGATTTTCAGGTAAGGTGAGCATTCTGGAGGATGCAGCCCTTGATTCATTCCATAGTCAGATAAGTCAGAAAGCTGCCAACGACGATGGTGACCCCAAAATGAAGCTCACAGCACATGATATCTACAAAGAGCTACGACTGCGCGGCTATGACTATGGAAAGACCTTCCAAGGCATCTTGGAGTCCAATAATGCAGGTTTGTGGGTGGGTGGTCTGTCTGGTGGGACGAAGGTTCTATCAGCTGCCTGCAGTTTGCTTTGGAGGGCATGGGTGTTGGGTGGGAGGGGGGCACATGAGCTTCAGTGCCCAGGGGCCCTCTGGGGGTACTAATCCGGCCTTGTCTCTTGCTCTGTCAAGCGGCATTGAAGAGTCCATACTGGGTTAACGCTATGTTATCCGGTCAAGGGATTGATTGTTTTCCCCCACAGCTATGGAAGCGAATAAGAGACATAAGTCTTTGAATTTTATCAGCCACTGAATACTTAATGTTGAAATATTTTATTTTGAAAATTATGGATCTGAATTTATTTGTTTTCAATTGACCTCTTTGAAATTTAAATTTGAAAATTCTTGGTTTCCATTTTAAAAACATGAATTTCGATACATATTTTTTTAATGGTCAAAAATTCAGATACAAAAATACAACTTGTAGAATTTCAGATAAAATAGATTCAAGTTGATCAAATTCGATTGCTAAAATTCAGATTGAAAAAATTCAATATCAGTCAAATTCAATTGCTGAAATTCAGATCAAAAAATTCAAGTTAAATATTCACACAGTAACATCCGGGCTACCCAGGCTAGAGAAGCAGTTGAGCCTGCATACAATCGAACCGACGTCTGGCCTATCAGAACACGGCCTGTCTGTCATGTGACCCAAGATCTCGATCGGCACGGATATTGAAACAGTAAACCGCTGTTAACATGACAGCCAGGGAAACGCGGTGCTCCGGTAAGTTTGCTGTTCATGTCCAACCCAACTCAGGGCTCGATAGAAGTATGTTGTAGCTAAATATGTTTGGAACACATAGCTACGGTTTGTGTGACTTGTGTCTCTATGTAGCTAGCTAAGTCTGCAGGACAACATGTTATAGCTAGGTAACCGTCGTTTCCCCTGGCTGTCATGTTAACAGCGGTTTACCGTTTCAATATCCGTGCCGACCGAGATCTTGGGTCACATGACAGACAGGCCGTGTTCTGATAGGCCAGACGTCGGTTCGATTGTATGCAGGCTCAACTGCTTCTCTAGCCTGGGTAGCCCGGATGTTACTGTGTGAATATTTAACTTGAATTTTTTGATCTGAATTTCAGCAATTGAATTTGACTGATATTGAATTTTTCAATCTGAATTTCAGCAATCGAATTTGATCAACTTGAATCTATTTTATCTGAAATTCTACAAGTTGTATTTTTGTATCTGAATTTTTGACCATTGAAAAATATGTATCAAAATTCATGTTTTTAAAATGGAAACCAAGAATTTTCAAATTTAAATTTCAAAGAGGTGAATTGAGAACAAATAAATTCAGATCCATAATTTTCAAAATAAAATATTTCAACATTAAGTATTCAGGGGCTGTTAAAATTCAAAGACTTATGTCTCTTATTCGCTTCCATACACAGCGACTACGCCCCAAGCTCTAGCTATGACGAGTCACCAACCAAGTGTATACAAAGGCAAAGTCCCTCTCCTTCATGGCAATTTAATTAGGAAAAAATATCAACGGTACTAAATGAGGAAAGACAAATTATTCTTTTATGTAAATGTGCTGTATTTATATAGCGCTTTTCTAGCCTAACGACTACTCAAAGCGCTTTTACATCATACAGGATACATTCACCATTCACACACATTCATACACTGTGGCCGAGGCTGCCGTACAAGGTGCCACCTGCTCATGAGATAAACACTCACACACATTTACACTCCGAAGACACAGCATCGGGGGCAACTCGGGGTTCAGTGTCTTGCCCAAGGACACTTCGACATGGGACTGTAGGGCCAGGGATTGAACCACCAACCTTCCGATTGGCAGGCGCACGATTTGCACATATGTACTTGGTCAGTTTTAAAAGATAATTTTGCAAGTCAAGAAAGTCTCAGTTTATGTTGACTGAACATTTTTACACACTTCAAAGTCGCATGGATGACGTCTCACTGAAGCTTGTGTGTGTGTGTGTGTGTGTGTGTGTGTGTGTGTGTGTGTGTGTGTGTGTGTGTGTGTGTGTGTGTGTGCGCGCATGCAAGACCACTGTACTGTATATAATTTATATATAATAAAAAAGTAATGCACTGGTGTAATATTTTTTTTTGCTGACAGTAGTCATGTGATTGGCCCTTTTCAGGAAATAGTGGGAAACTTGAGTGGACAGGAAACTGGGTGACCTTTCTGGACACCATGCTGCAGATGATTGTGGCCGGGGTTTTGGGTCGTAGTCTGCGTTTGCCCACTAGGATCCGCTCAGTGTGTGTTGATCCAACTATCCATCTGGAGAAGGTGTGCAACTACACTGACGGGAAGCAAGGTGTGTGTGTGTGTGTGTGTGTGTTTTCATCATGTGTATCTGCACATGAATCTACCCTGAAATTTGTTCCCGTTTCATAGTATAGCCTTAAAGCACAGGCCACATAAAAATGAATGCTGACACTAAATCAGCTGTTTTTAGAAATGATAATGAACAGTCTAAGGATAAAAAAGAAATGACTACCGTTTTAAAGTAAAACCAGGTTGACTTTATCTTTGTGAAGAATTTATCTACATAGACAGAGACTAGCAGTACACAGATTGGTACTGTATACGCAGAAATGTTCATGAGACCCAAAAATAATTTTACAGATTGTTTATATTGGATCTGATAACCTTCTCTAAGTCCTGAACTCCAAATTGAACTTTTCTCTCATTTCCGTAGCTGTGGATGTCCACGTAAATCACTGCCTAGACAACATTGTTGCTGGTGGAGTCCAGATCTGCGGTCTGCACGCCACTGTGGCCCCTCGGCGACAGCAGCAGCAGAGTCCCCCCACCCTAGAGGAGTTTGTGTTTGTTCCCTATGTGGACACAGAGTGCCTGGCATCCAATGTGAAACTTGCGCAACAGCTGAGGCTCTGTAAAGGTACAATAGAGGAAAAAAAAAACTGTCTTTGTGACTGTATCACTTTTCATAACTTCGTTGACAGCTATAATTTTGGATCCTATTTAAAGCTGTTCAAAATAATTATTTAATGCACACCTTTGACTGATTTAAAGAAAGTACATAAACATATCTGTGAGTGTATTACAGTGAACATACATGTATTTACTCTGTTGAGGACACTTGATTCTGAGTGTCTGGAGAGTTTGTATTATTTCTAGATTCCAACTTATCTTAGGTGTAGCATCCTTTTCAGTATTAGTGCTCATAGTTCTGGTTTTAGGTGTTACAAGGCAACAGTTTCTCCTACTTGTTATGTTTTACCAAACTTGATAAAGAGAGTGTGAAGTAGTAATAAAGGTTAAGGGCCCTGCACTTCAATTACAAGAATTGCATATAAATGAAAAATATTGCAGCTTGAGGCCTAGCCTGGAAATCTAGACCCAAATCCGAAAGATTAAGAGTCTGGCATTGAGTATGGAAGGCTTTATCATCATCAAATCTTGTGGGGCGGCACCAAGCGTGCATTTGAAAATCTCACTGCACGCAATTGGATAACACTTCGTCCAATCACAACATCACACGGGGTGACGTATCCAGAGCCCCATAGGCTTAGCTACCAGTGGAGCTAACTGGTAGATTACACTGTCGTCATCTGTTTAGCTAGTCTCTGACCCGCCTATATCAAATACACCGATGTGATTGGTGGCGCTTTCATGAACATGTTGCTACTACGACACCCCATAACACTTCTTTTCTTTATTTATTTATTTTTGTGGTTTTCTGTTTTTGTGCACGGTATTACATAATTTCCTGTGTCCATTCTATTTAAATGACACTGCTTTTATCATTAATGAATAGGGGAAAAAAGACTAGTTTTGATATTTAGATTTTTCTATATATTTAACACCTTTTGAGTTATTATGTAAAGCAAATCACAAAAAGGCAAGCTGTTTTTGTACATAAAAACCTATTTTACAGTTATTTCTGATTCATTAAAATCCTACAATCTACAAAATGGTTACTATTATTTATCTCAACTATCAGCCCATTGTGTTGCTTGTATCATCTGCCTTCACATGTCCCTCTATCTGTCCCACTCTCTCCATCTAGGTTTAATCTGTAGACTGCAACAAAAGTTGGCCCCCCATGGTGTCAAGCTCTCCATCCCTGGCTTACAAGGGGAGTCAGACGGCCCTCTTCCCAGCCCAGAGCCCTCTGAGCCCTCCCTGGTGCGGCTGCTGGCCTTGCTCTGCAGCCTGGAGCTTAATGGGAACCTTCGATCTGAACTAGAACAGACTGTGGAGAAGGAGAGGGCATGTCTGCTGCAGGATGGGCTGCTGCGGGGCCTGCTAGACAACCATGCCTTCAGACACTGCCTGGACACCACCATAGAAAACATCATGCCTGGCAAGATCAAAGTCCTGGAGGTAAGACTAAAACTAAGTAAAAATCAAGTAGAAGAAGTTGGGTTAATTTCATTCAAATGCAGAATGGCAAAATTATGCTATTGTCTCAGAATATACCGTTTGTTAACCCGCTTCACCTCTCTTATCCCACCAGGCTCTCTCCAACGATGGTCAGCTCTTTTCTCGTGTGGTAGCGCTCCTTAACATCCAGCCCTTGCTGCGTGTGGACTACACCGCCACGGCGACCAACCTAGACCTTCTGACCCCCCACCAGGCCACCCTGGAGGAGCTGGCAGTTGCCTCAGCTCAGTGGGACCCCTTGATGTGCCCGGCTCCTGGAGGTGTACTAGGAGGGGCAGACCTTGTAGTGTGTAACCATGCCTGGGGCCCTCTAATGACGGATCCTGGACTTCTTTTGGCAAATTTGGCTTCTGGAGCCAAACAAGGGGGGTTTGTTCTCCTCCACATACTGCTGAAGGGAGAGACTCTGGGGGAAACAGTTGCCTTCCTCTCCAGCACTGCTCAGAGCACCTGCCAGCAAGGACTGCTCACACAGGTTAGTAGAGACAGTGTCCACTACTTTTTTTTTACCCTGCCAAAACACTTCCTTTTTGTGTATCTTATTATCACAATGACGGTGTCTCTCACAATAAAAATAGCAGTTTGATAGAATCATTATTTTTTCAATCTGTATGATTTTAAAACCCCAAAGCTGGAAGATCAAAGTTAATAATATTAAATAAATAATTTCTTATTTAGCTCATCAGTCACATGCTGAGATTCTAAAATCACATTGAATATCTGAGCCGAAGGTAATATTTTGCTAATATTATCTCCCTCTTTTTACCAGGCTGAGTGGGAGAGGGTGATCTCTGAGGCATCCCTCAGCCTGGTGACTGTAAGGAAGTCTTTTTATGGCTCAGCCCTTTTTCTGTGCCGCTGTCGGTCTCCAGGCAAACAGCCCATGTTCCTACCTGTGGACAGCACCAACTACAAGTGGGTGGAAAAACTCAAGGTAGGTTCTATATCTTTCTACCATGACCTCTTTGGTCATCATTTACAAATGTGTCATTAGTCGTAACTGTGTGTTCTATCCTCAGGAAATCATGTTAGAGCCATTGGACTCTCCGGTGTGGTTGACTGCGTCTAATGCCCACTGTGGCATTGTGGGAATGGTCAACTGTCTACGGCAGGAGCCAGGTGGCAACCGAATACGGTAGGACCTATTGTCAACCATACAAACTGCACATTTTCTCACAGTACCAGAATGTTACCCTTAACACAATAAACTGTAAGTGTAAGTAAAGTAAATCTCAAATCTATATACACATGCAGTCACAAGTCTAGAGCTGCACAATTGATCTAATCGGCTCGCAATCACAATGTCAAACAAATTGTGCGTTTAAGTTAACAAAAAGGTGTGCTGTGTGTACTGTAGTCTCCACGTTGTAACACCCTTCACTTTACTGACAGTACTAACAACAGATGAAGCCACCGTGTCTTAAGATGCTCGGTGTTTTTATTGTTCACTGTTAACTCACTTACCATCGTCTTTGCTATCTCTTTCTCCTCTCGCTTTGGCCTCACACAGCTGCTACGCTAAGTCCGACACCGTTCACTGGTTGCTCTACACACTTACTTCACCACTCAGACACTGATGTAACTCACTTACACACCTGCCATTCTTGCTCTCACTAATGCCTGATTTATGGTTCTGTGTTGAATTTGTCCACTGAATTACGCTACCCCACGGATGTATTAAACGCTACCCTCGTAACAATGTCCATGATAAATATGACCAGTCATTCTGTTTAGGCAGTAGCGTGTGTCGTGTATGAATAGTTGAGTATGCACGGTGTAGGGTTTCAGAGCTTGCAGACTTTAAGGAGAGGTTGTACAAATTATATTTTGTAACAATATTACTGATTATTATATTACACCATCTTAAATGTCATTTTTTATAAGGGCATACAAAAGGTATTATTTTAAAGAAGAAACATAATTTGTACTTTTATTTATTGTTCTATTTCTTTCATTTGTCAAACATGTCTGTTTTTGTTATTTAATTTAGTAAAATATGAAGTTATTTAAAAAAAACACATTTTTTTGTTTATATATTTCTTCTTGACATATCTCGTTTAACTTTGTATGTTTAAGTTAAAAAATACACATTTGGAAGAAAAAAAGATTTTGTGCATTTTGCTTGATAATCAAGTAGAGCATGCGCCCTGTATACTAGGCCTTACCACAGCTGCCCTGGTTAGCCCCCCCCCCCGTTTTTCTCGCCCCTTTTACTGTATTATCACATAAAGGCAAAAACCCATAAAAATATCTTTAAAACACTACATATATACTATAACTACATTTCTAACATGTATTATTAAAACTAGGAGGCAGAGGAATAGGGAGAGAAGGTTAAACTGGTAAAACTTTAGCTCCAACTTTGCCTGTGATAATTATTAGAAATGCAGCTTTGAGAAGTCAATGCTAGCGTATACTTGTGTATTAAACATCACATAATTCTTACCACCATTCATTTTGTATGCTTCTTGTACATAGGTATTGTCTACCCTAATTTTCCATGTTGTATCCATTGTGATGGTTTTTGTACTGTGTTCCCTTTTTATGTTACCAGCTGCGCGTTTGTGTCCAATTTGAACGAGTCTTCAGCAACACCGAGCCTCCAGCCGGTGCTGGAAGGGGATCTGGTTATGAACGTGTTCAGAGACGGACACTGGGGTGTCTTCAGGCACCAGCTCATCACTCAGGGTACCAAAATATTAAATTGTCACTTATTTTGGTTCTAGTTGGATTAATATGGTTCCGACATTGTTACCCACCACAACCATTATGTTTGAGTTATTTTGATTACAGATGTTTTGTTGTAAAAGTACAACCGTGGTGGCAAACCACTTTATAGGGAACTATAAACTTTATAGGGAGAGCAGCACAGTTCACCTGTCAAACTACCACAGAAAACAGGTGCCTTTGTTGTGTTTGGTGATAACCAATTGCTGTTTTAGGAGTGTTAGTGCTGGGAGAGCAGCTGTGTTTTTTTTTTTGTTTTTTTTTTTGGAATTAATTTCTTCAAATGAAAATTAAATTAAAGTTTGTCCCATTCCTTTGTCTTTGTCTGCCCAACAACTAGTTGTACGTACAATTGTCACGCTACATGGGACATACAGTAATTGTTGTAGCAGTACAGGTCAGCTTTGGCTGCACATATACCACCTGTGTAGCCTTTGTATAATAAACAGTGGCAGTTGGAAAATCTAAGTGTTTAGAAATGCATTTCTTTGATTATAGGGAAAGATTCATGGATGCATTTTATTTTGTTAGACGTTGTGATCTTTGACATCCCTTAAACACGTGTTAAAATAACTATGGAGATTTTTAGATTTTAGTGTTAACAACACTAACAATGCCACTTAAACCATTTTTAGTCAAAACAAAACAGTTTGATTTGCCAGATAGAATTTATTCAGATCAGTTTAATGCATATAACTAACTCCCATTCAGAATGTTTGATATGCCCATGACTTATAGTTCCATTGAAGTATTTGTCTGTATTTTGTGGTTGTCAGATCTAAATGAAGAATTGACAGAGCAGGCCTACGTTAATGTGTTGACTCGAGGTGACCTCTCTTCTCTGCGCTGGATTGCCTCCCCACTCCGCCACTTTGTGACCAGCAACCTAAACGTGCAACTGTGTCGCGTCTACTACAGTTCACTCAACTTCAGAGATATAATGCTGGCCACTGGAAAATTGCCACCAGATGCAATTCCAGGTACAGGGTGACAACGCAAGATATCATGCATTCAATCTTGTTTTTATTACAATAGTAACCCCAGCATCTAATTATTGTTACACTAAACAAAATGTCAACTAACAGTGGACCAATTGTACATCAAGCACCCACAATTGGACAACCTACTTCTCCTGTTGATTTATACATCTTGTAGGTGACCTAGCTCTTCAGCAGTGCATGTTGGGTATGGAATTTTCTGGTCGTGACACCATTGGGCAACGTGTGATGGGGCTGCTGCCTGCCAGAGGCCTGGCAACAAGTGTCGATGCTGACAAACGGTTCCTCTGGGATGTTCCCTCAAGCTGGTCAGTGTCACATTTAAATTGTGTGGTACAAACACAAAACAGTGTACAGTGTAAAGTCAGTGTAGTCACACTACAGATTGCAAGTAGCAGAAGATCATCATTGTGTAAACAAGGGTCTCTATGGAGCTAGAACAGTGACAGTAACCTGTGGTATTGAAAATAAAATTTGGCATTGAAACAACAAATATCAGCACTGAAAACTGTTTAAGTGACATTTTTTTTTACGCTGTCAAGATTTTTATAATGTCACTGGTTTTCAGTTTCAACTTTCTGTCACTGTCACTGTGTCTCTCGCCAGTAGCCTATGTAAACTTCCCATAAACCATGCCCTCTTTGTCCGTCCCCTCAGGCCCCTCCTCCCTACGCCAGTAGTGAAATAATATATTGTTGGATTATTACTTTTTAGTGTTTGTATTTTATATATCAGTTCAACAGTTTTCAGTGCCGATATTTGTTGTTTCAATGCCAAATTTTATTTTCAATACCACAGGCAACTGTCACTGTTCTAGCGCCAAAGGTCTCTCCTCTTTGTGCTCTTATTATAAAATTAAGTTTCTGCATGGGTGCTCTGACAACAGCATAAATTGTAGTTACATCATACTATTTAATAACAAATGTGTGTGTGTGTGTGTGTGTGTGTGTGTGTGTGTGTAGGACACTGGAGCAGGCAGCATCAGTGCCAGTGGTCTACGCCACAGCCTACTACTCTCTGGTGGTGCGCGGCAGGCTCCGTCCCGGAGAGACTGTTCTCATCCACTCAGGGTCAGGGGGTGTCGGCCAGGCTGCCATCGCCATAGCACTCAGCAAGAAATGTAAAGTCTTCACTACAGTCGGTAAGTATTTAACACTCACATAACACACTGTGACAGAAAATTAGCTCTGATATGATTTCTTATTGACTGTCTTATGTTATTTTTATATAAAAGCCCATTTCTGCCAAAATCTACAACCAGTGGACGTTTTTTTCCCCTCACATTATGATATTATGTAGAAATTATTGTTTTTATTTGTATTTGTATTTTTGTATTATAATTTTTTTTTAACCCTAACTAGGCTCAAAGGAGAAGCGGGCCTACCTGCAGGAGAGGTTCCCTCAGCTCTCAGCAGAGTCCTTTGCTAACTCCAGAGACACCTCTTTTGAACAGCACATCCTGCTCCACACACAGGGCAAAGGTCAGACACCTCTTTCTGTATTAAGGATTTGTATTCAACATACCATTGTCAACAAATTCTCTGTAGGATTGCTACCCCTGGAAAAACAACAGCTTTACAGTGTTTTTAAGCTTAGTAAAAAAACAAGTGTGTGTTGTTGTTGTTGTTTTTTTTTCAGGTGTGGATGTGGTGTTGAATTCTCTAGCTGAGGAAAAACTGCAGGCTAGTATTCGCTGCCTAGCCAGACATGGACGATTCCTGGAGATTGGCAAATATGACCTATCCAACAACTCTCCACTGGGTCAGTAGGAGGCTGCAGGCTCACACACACTCAGGCTTAGGCTCACATAGGCTTATATTGTAACAGTGCAAGTGGCACTTACTCCTTTTTAATTTTAGAAATAACCTTACAAATATACATAAGTACCCTTACAAATATGAGTAAATACATTTTCCTCCAAATATCTGAAGAAAAATCCTACATGTACCTTCTTTAATAAAAGTTTCTAGATTAAATATTTCTATTTCAGGAATACTTTACAATAAGGTACACAAACGGGTAGTTAATGATTAGTTACTGTTTTTGAAAGAGTAACCAATGATTAGTAACCCTTTTTCAAAAGGGTAACTAATCACCGTAACTAAACCAATCATTTGTTACTCTTTCTAAAACAGTAACTAATCATTAACTACCCTTTTTGTGTACCTTTTTATTGTAAAGTGTTACCCAGAGTTTTTTAACTGAAGGAAGAGTTGAATGGGAGGCCTGGTGAGAGAGATTTGAGGCAAAGATACTGCTTGAGGTGAAAGAGCAAGTGCATGCCAGTATTAATAATAAAAGGGGAGGTTTCTACTTATTGTAGTTTGGCCTGCTTATCAACATGGTCAACAGTTGGAGCAGCAGCTGCTGTAACATACAGCTCATCATAGGCAGACTGGCAATCTGGCAGCTAGAGGGTAATTAGGGTTGTTACTATATCGACACCATTTACGTCTGAGCTTGTTCCAGGAGGTTCTGCTGGATGTCCCTCATTTCCGGCCGGATGTCCTATACCTTCCGCTTTCTTTGTGTTGGCATTCTAAACTCGTCGAATTATGAGGACTATAGTTCTGCTCCTCACATCTCTGCAGGGTAAATCAAGCTAGATAGCTAGACTATCTGTCAAATCTGAGTTTTCTCTTGCACGACTAAAACAACTTTTGTACGTACACGTTGCACCAAAACCTTGGAGCTATTCTAACACAATATGCCTCCAAAGTGCGCATGTGTCAGATTCATTGTAATCACCATGATCTGAAAAGCTAAAAGTTATTTTCATACCAGCAGGTTGTCCAAGGTTGGGTTCATCTTCAGCATGGTCAGCACTGAACAATGTTATCATGTTGTTGTGATCTCTCCAGGCATGGCTCTTTTCCTGAAGAATGTGGCATTCCATGGCATTCTGCTGGATGCTCTCTTCGAAGAGGGCAACCAGGAGTGGGAGGAAGTGTCTAAGCTGCTGAAGGAAGGCATTATGGGCGGCGTAGTTCAGCCTCTAAAGACCACAGTGTTTGAGAGGAACCAAGTGGAAGAAGCATTCAGATACATGGCTCAGGGCAAGCATATTGGCAAGGTCCTCCTGCAGGTCAGTTTCACATCTGACCTTCCTCAGCCTTTGCTATTAGTGTAAGGGGACTATAGATTGTTAATAATAGACCAATCTGTTATAATGTAGTAGAAAGAGAACACTAAAAGATTTAATCACTCAAGTGTCTGTTAAAAAATGAATTAAATCGTGGTAAAATGAAAACAGAGTAATCCTGGAAGATGTTTCAGTTAACACCTGCAACCTCAGTTTCTTATTAAGTCAACATAATTATGTGACTATAACTGGAAAGTACTGCACTATGTATCTTCTCCCTGGTTCTTCTCTTCATACAGGTCCGTTGTGAGGAGAGGGGTTTGGCAGTTCAAACTGCTTCCCCTTTGTCTTTTCCAGCTATCTGTCGCACCTTCTGTCTCCCCTCCCACTCATACATCATCACTGGTGGACTGGGGGGCTTCGGTCTAGAGCTTGCTCAGTGGCTGACAGAGAGAGGTGCCAGCAAACTGGTGCTGACCTCCAGATCAGGCATTAGGAACGGTAAGGCACAATGATACAAAGCTGCAGCAGGTGCTACTCAGCTACTCAACACTGGACTAAAAGTAATGATTTTTTTTGTGATTACCACTTTTTATTTATAATGCTAAGTTGAAATACTTTTTAACAACAATGCTAAAGCCAGTATTTTCTCCTTTAAAATTTCCATGAGTCTTGTTTTGGCCTGCGTGGCCTGTCAACTGCCCATTTTGACACCTAAATGCAAAAACAACGGCTACAGCAATGATAGCGGCAACCAAACGAACTGGATTAGCGATAGATTCATTCTCCCCGACTTATGAAAAGACATCTTTCTTAACAGTTGCATGACCCAGAGACATGGTAAAACGGGTAAATAATGGAGATGCATTTAAAAGATGGAAACAACTTTAAGCCCAAAAGGACGCATAGTTGGATAATTTCCTCTTAAAACAAGCACTGAGCTTCACTAATTCATCACTGCTACTAGTAGGGATGGGCATTTCAGTCATTTCAACATCCATGTGTTTGCATTAAATCATAAAGAGTACTTGAGTTAGTTACTCATAAAAATAAATAAATTGAGACAGCCCGTGAATAAGCAGAGAAAGTCAGGCTGTCAGTCAGGCACAAAGCATTGCAAGGTCGCTGCCTTTTTAGCAGTTATTACTATGTTTAGCCTATAAAAAGGTAATTGTCAGCCTGGTACAGTGAACATGTGCTTTAATAACTGTTTATATAGCAGCATCTAACAACTCTGCTGTGCTGTGGAGTCATGTCTGGCATTCAGCAACGTTAGTGATAATAACATTAGCCACATATTCAGCAATGTACTATAGCACACAGGAATCTACTCGCAGAGCAAAATGAAGAATGACAGGTCCCTGGAGGCTTACAATTTTTTCACCCGTGGCTTTGTGGCAGTGATTTTAAAGTGTGAAGTATGTTAAGCTTATTGCAAAGTCATACTTAACCTATTGGATAAATTCCTGTAAGAATACTTTTAGAGGGCCTTAAAAATGAATGTAAGTGAATGTAAGTGAACTAGTGTTTACATTTTTTTTTTTGTAATGAGACTATCAGTGCTTCTTCTTAAATTGAAGGTAAATGAACTGACATAACAGAGTTTACTAAAACTGTGTTTGTATGTGATTTCATGGGATATTCTGTATATATTAAATTGAGTAATGCATTAATCAAGTTCTAATTGTTATTTTGTATGGACACAAAAATGGAAGCCACCAAAAACACTATACACAAATTTAACTGTGTAGATTTCTCTTCTTTTTTATTTCTTTTTTTTTCTTTTTTTTTGATTGACAGAACAAGGAAAGTATGATTTGTTTGTGCTAATGCTCCTGTAAAGAGTTCTGGTATACCCTAGAGGGGTTCATGATATCAACTCACACAGCTCATTAGTTTTAATTACCTCTACCTTTTCAGTCTTGTTACCACTGGTTTTGCAAGATATTTGATAGGGACAGCCACAGATGCAAACATTAATATCGTTTTTGGCTGTACTGTACACAATACAAATCTAAAGCTTCTCTCTGGGATCATCTATCATACAAACTGTGTACTATGTGGCAGTAATTTGTCTGTTTGCACTGCTCTAACTAGTTTTACTTTGCAATCGTTGCTAGGTTACCAGGCAAAGCGAGTGCGTGAATGGCAGAGTCGAGATGTGGAGGTGCTGGTGTCAACCAATGATGTCAGCACACTCAAGGGAACAGAGCAACTCCTTGCTGAAGCCTGCGCACTGGGCCCAGTGGGAGGTGTCTTCCACCTGGCCATGGTAACACTCCAATCCTCCATCATCTGTCCCCCTCACTCCCTAATTTGGGCAGTGTCTGTCGGCCCACCACTTTGGTGACTGACTGAAATATCATAGCAACTATTGGATTGACATTATTTGAGCATTCATTCATGGTCATCCAAGAAACCTCATGAAAACTTACCTCTAGTGCCAACATGAGATTGCCATTTTAGGCCTTTAGTGAAATGTCTTAACTAGAATGAAAACATTGGTTCAGACATGCATCCATATACCTGTCAACAGCCTCACAGAGCCACTAGCATGGCTATAAACCTTTTGTTTAAATAAAAATATTGCTTTCTTTCACATTCATGTAACGTTACAGAATTATTAGTATGTTATGTTACTGATATGGTACGGTTATTTGACACATTTGAGTTCTTTACTGTGATTATTATTAATTTCATGCTCTTTTAAATTCATACTTCTCCATTTAAATTGGCAGTAATTCCACTTTGATCTAAACTTCAAGCATGTTTCTTATGTTATTATCTCATCAGGTGTTGAAAGATGGCATGTTGGAAAATCTGACTCCTCAGCTCTTCCTTGATGTTAACAAACCCAAATATGATGGAACCATCAACCTGGACAAGTAAGACATCCATAATAAGATTAGATTAGATAATACTTTATTCATCCCACAGTGGGGAAATTTCCTTATAAATCCATCAGTTTAAATCAGGGAACTTTAATTAAGTACTGCTATTTGCTTCTCTCTGGATCTTAATGCACTCACTTACATTTCCTCTCCAGAGTGACAAGAAAGTTGTGTCCAGACCTCAGGCATTTCGTGGCCTTCTCCTCAGTCAGCTGCGGCCGTGGCAATGCTGGCCAAAGTAACTATGGTTACGCCAACTCAGCTATGGAGCGTGTGTGTGAAAAGCGCCGCTACGATGGATTACCTGGACTGGCAGTCCAGTGGGGTGCCATTGGCGATGTGGGCGTGGTGCTGGAGACCATGGGTGGCAATGACGCAGTGATTGGTGGCACCCTACCACAGCGCATCGCATCCTGCCTGGAGGTGCTTGACCTCTTCCTATGCCAGCAGCAGCCAGTGATGTCTAGCTTTGTACTGGCAGAGAGGATGGCAGTAAAGAGCGAGGCAGGAAGCCAGAGAGACTTGGTGGATGCTGTAGCTCACATTCTTGGTAAGGTGCTATATAAAAATAATAAATAATAATAAATAAACCTAAATTGTGGGCAAATGTAGGGTCAGTGGTCAGTGTTAGGGTTTATAGTGTGATCCATTATTATTAAATGTTAATCTATAAGTTTCTGTAGTGATCCTAGTAATATTTATTCTTAAAGTGTACTGAAGTACCATATTGTATGACATGGTTAAGCTATGTTTGAGGAGTGTAACGAGACACCCAGGTCACGAGACAAAACATGAGATTGGATTCACAAGATCGAGACGAGATTTTAACACTATTTTAACGAAAACTTCAATGAAGAAAATAACACTGGAAAAATATTCCTTTAATCAATTGAAAGTCATAAAATAAACGAGCACTGAAAGGTTTTGCCACAAACGACTGGCTTCTCTCCTGTATAACTAACAGTTACACCATTCCTTATTCCACATCTACGGTGGAGAGATATTCTCTTCACTCAGGGTTACAACATAACCCAAGTGTTTTCTGGCGGTAGTTGAGACCAGGGCCACGTTAAGTCTGTGTGCACCGTGTTGCTTGGACAACATGTTGCCTCGGAACGGTGTGAAACGGTGTGCAACAGGCTTAAAGTTATGTTTTCTCTCGTTTCATGGGTGTTTCTCTCGTTTATTGTCTTTGTCACAGATGATACCCAATCAGCAGAGACGTGTCTGTAAACTTTTAATAAAAAGGCAGAGCGCACACAACAAGCGGTTCAATGTACCCCCGTTTCAGGAGCTGAATGTGGCCCAGTTTTGTATTTGAATTTTCTATTGTACAGTGGAAAAAGAGAAATAAAGCATATTTTACAGTTAAACACATTAAAAGTAAAGTTAGATTTTGCTGTTCGCTTCCCGACTCATTTTAAAATAGAGAGTGGTTTGCACGAAACACTGCCACAGTGAACTGCACGCTGCAGTCCATGTGTGTCTCGGCCAAGAGAGGTGAGAGAGGGAAAGAGAGCGTGCTAACAATTACTGTCACTGCAATGACACTTTGGATTTATGGATGGATTTATGTGTAGTGACTTGCTTAAAAAAACTGTCCTGTAAACGGACCTATTATGCGCCACAGAGGCAATAATAGACCAGTCTTCTTATTATATATTTTATGGTGAAACACGAGAAGAGGATTCAGGTGGCGCCCACAATTCTGCAGTGGGAGTTTGCCACACTTTCAGTATCTCTGCATGTGTGTTATGAGACACAAGTCAACTTCATTTACAGTGTGCTCCTTTTTTCTCTTCATATACTTTTAAATGCATATTTTTTCTATATATTAATTATTGAAAATAACGTAAATAGCTTTTTTGTTGTATTGCTGTTTAACTGTTGTCTGTTATAAGCCTATTAAAAACAGATGTCCTATAGCCTACTTGTTCTATATGGCCAGTATTCTGAACTATTAATGGCCATATTGGCCAAAGTTTTTTTCTTTTTCTTGTAATTGTGGCTTGAATCTCAAGGAAAGTTTTGCCTTGCAAACTTTGTCTTAATATCCAAGTGTTTTTTTTTCTTGTAAATTAGTAGAAAACATTAAGTTACACAGCATATTTCTTATTACCATTATTACAAATACTGCCAGATCATTTATTTTACATCACTCAGAGAGAGGCATTCTTTTTGTCTGCTTCCCATTGTATTTATTTTTTTATTTAATTTGATTAGCACAGCTAGCACAACTTTCACTGTGACCTTTCCTTTCAGGTGTGCGGGATTTGAGCAGCGTGAACACTGATGCCTCCTTGGCTGACCTGGGCCTGGACTCCTTGATGGGTGTCGAGGTTCGCCAAACTCTGGAGCGCGACTACGACATCGTCATGACCATGAGGGAGATTCGCCAGATCACCATTAACAAGCTGCGAGAGATGGCCAATAGCAAGCCAGGCGGATCAAATGGTATAAGAGCTGCTTTAAATTAGCAGAATTTTTTTTTTGATTTATTAAGAGAGATCAGTCTAAATCCAGTTAAGATGTGAGATGTGGCTTCATAAAACCTGCAGATACACTCAGACCAGGAAGAATGAGTTTTTCTTGTCTTTGCTACTTCCAACTATCCAGAATCTCACAACGCTACAGCTAAGAGAGATGCCGTTCGCTCTCTTTTGGAGTCTGATCTGACCCAGCTATTAGTCAACCCCAACGGCCCCACTGTGACGCCACTCAACAAGGTTCAGAACCAGGAGAGGCCTCTGTTTCTGGTTCATCCCATTGAGGGCTCCATTGGAGCCTTTAAGACGCTCGCTTTCAAGCTTAGCATGCCTTGCTATGGCCTGCAGTGCACCAAAGGTATTTTTTTAACAAACACACTCATTTAGGGTCATACGAGGCTAGGCAAAAAGAAAATAACACCCAGTATATTACTGCACTCACAAGGCTAGGCCACCCTTTGTCGTCGGAACAGAACTTAGTCCTTGAATTGCTAATGATAAGTCGAGAATATTTTGTTTGACTCAAGTCTTTGACTGGTCATTACAGATTATGTAATGCTCAAAAACTATTGGGAAATGTTTACTGATATTCTAACCAACCACCACCTTTTTGGCCTAATGGTTATGTTTATTATTTAGATGTTTATATATGAATTTACGAGTGTGAGGATTTAGAGCTGTGACTGTTTACAATGAACTGATCCAACAGTGTCCAACCAATCTCACCAAGTTCATCCCCTCTCCCCCAGCTGCTCCTCTGGACAGCATCCAGTCCCTGGCAGCCTACTATGTGAACTGTATCAGACAGGTTCAGCCAGACGGGCCTTATCGAATCGCTGGCTACTCCTTTGGTGCCTGTGTGGCATTTGAAATGTGCTCTCAGCTTCAGACCCAGAATTGGCCTGTGGAGTACCTCTTTCTGTTTGATGGATCACACTCCTATGTGGCAGCATACACGCAGGTCAGAGAAAAGGGCTCATATACACACACACACACAAACAATTTTCAGTTTAATGACATGAAAGTTCCAACATTTTTGAAAGGTGCATTCTGCAAGGATTGTGATTTTTCTTTTTTCTGTGGGGATGCCTGGTATTATCAGCATATTCATTAATATCAACATATTAACTATTTATTCATGTTTTCCACATTTTATTGCATTAGGTAGTTTTGGACTGTCTAACATGAGTGTGATCATAAAAATATGATAAATATGATTTGGTGTTTTAATAAAAAGCAAAAATTTAAAGATTAATATGTGCATTTAATTATGCAGTTTGGGGACAACTTGAGGTTTACAATAACTGTAGGTTGGTTATGCCATGTTAACTCAGTATTTGATTTCCAGAGCTACAGAGCCAAGTTGACACCAGGCAAAGAGTCTGAGGCTGAAACTGAAGCCCTGTGTGCCTTCATCCAGCAGTTCACTGGCATTGCGTACAACAAGGTATAGATGTTTCATTTTCTATTTAGACACGTGTGCGCATACACATACCACTCACCAAAGATTTTCATCAGTCACAACATTCAAGCGAGTCTTGGGTGCTCAAGCAATTTAATACACAAAATGTAGAACATCCAATCAGAGACTTGTGTTTTAGCACACTGACTTCCCAAACTATTTGGCTGTGAATATGTGAAGGTTGAACCCTGATGATTTGATTCTCAATGAGAATGAAAAACGGGAAACCATCACTAATTTGTCAGGATAACCTTGCTCACATGTGCTAGTTGCAGCCTTGTGTGGGGACTTGTGTGCCACCTAACCACACCTTTGTCAGGTGTAAGTCTTAAAATTGATAATTTAAAAGCCAAGGTGATCCTACTTTTTACACCTGGAATGAAGCTCTGATCTTGTCCCATTTAAAATATGATCAAGTTAAATTATTGAAACTTAGTCAAACAATAGGAATACTATACTATATATATATATATATATATATATATATATATATATATATATATATATATATATATATATATATATATATATATATATATATATATATATATATATACTTGAATACTATTCAAGTTCTAATCAAGTTAGTTCAGGTCAATATTTACTACAATACTCAGGCTAATGCATTGTCAATGCCACTTTAAGCATGTGGTTGTTGTTGTTACACATTCTGTCCATGAGAGGGACTTTTAGAAAATAAGAAGTATTAAATAACATTTGAAAACCCTGTATAAGCTATAAATTATTAACAAGTAAAATAACTAAATAGCTTCTGTTTTCTTTGTAGCAAAATACTGCTGAAAAACAAACAGAACTAAACTTAATCAAATTCTGTTACATTTACAAAGTAAATTAAATGGCTACTGTTTCACAGTAGGGGACCATGGAGCGTGAGATTGGTCGGAGAATCGGAGCAGCCGGTGCGGTATTACATTCTGTTTATCGCACCGTTGTGACAAAAAGAGAGCTGAGCCAGAAGGCAAAGCTCTCGATCTACCGGGCAATTTTCGTTCCTACCCTCACCTATGGTCATGAAGGCTGGGTCATGACCGAAAGAACGAGATCCAGGGTACAAGCGGCCGAAATGGGTTTCCTCAGGAGGTTGGCTGGCGTCCCCTTAGAGATAGGGTGAGAAGCTCAGTCATCCGAGAGGAGCTCGGAGTAGAGCTGCTGCTCCTTCGCGTCGAAAGGAGCCAGTTGAGGTGGTTCGGGCATCTGGTAAGGATGCCTCCTGGGCGCCTCCCTAGGGAGGTGGTCCAGGCACGTCCAGCTGGGAGGAGGCCTCGGGGAAGACCCAGGACTAGGTCGAGAGATTATATCTCCAACCTGGCCTTTCCACAAGCAGAAAAAAAGAGCTTAAAACACAACTTGCGATGTGTATCTTGTGATCTGGACAGGACGGATAATTCTGGGAATGGGAAGGCGTGTCGCGATTCACATCGATAAAATTTTTTTAAATGTTAATATGCTAAATAAAATGTTATGCAAATGTGTCTAATGGTCTAATATTAATGATTGTAATTAAATATGGATAACATACCGTCATTTACTTACAATGATATAATTTATTTTCATTTGTAATTTTGCTTTTCTACTTTTAAGTCACTGCAATATATGGTAAATGTGAAAATAAATAATTATCTTATCTCACAATTCAGCCTCTCTAATCATAAAAGTAATGTACATTGTAATCATAAAAGTAATGTACATTAATACAAAAACATTTGAAAAGCAACGTAGCCTACAGGGACTTTAGAGTGGCAGTTAAATGTCCATTGGGCTCCCTAAATCTGAAAAAGTCATTCATTTAGTTGGGTGGAGGGTGCATGGTTTTAAGCCTACATGCTGATTTGGATGAAAAGCCGACACACGCACAAGAAATAGATTGTGTATGTAGTATGTTTGTGCGTTTATAATGTACTGTATATATTTGTATAGTTCTTCCATACAGATATTTGTTGTGTTTTACACTTAAATTGTGTGTGTGTGTGTGTGTGTGTGTGTGTGTGTGTGTGTGTGTGTGTGTGTGTGTGTGTGTGTGTGTGTGTGTGTGTGTGTGTGTGTGTGTGTGTGTGTGTGTGTGTGTGTGTGTGTGTGTGTGTGTGTGTGTGTGTGTGTGTGTGTGTGTGTGTGTGTGTGTGTGATGCAACAAGTAAAAATGTTTATCACATTATGCACAGCCTGGGAATTGGGAAATATAGTATATTGACAAATAGATTGCTATAGCGGTTTCCATCCCAATCATTTCTAATTTGGCCCTCTTGTTCTGCAGCTTCTGGAGACTCTTCTCCCACTGTCAGACCTGGGGGCCCGTGTCAACACTGCGGTGGACCTAATCACCTCCAGCCACAAGAACATCAGTCGAGACTTGCTGCACTTTGCAGCCACCACCTTCTACTACAAGCTGAAGGCTGCTGATGGCTATGTGCCTGTGACAAAATACCATGGCAATGTGACGCTACTGCGCGCCAAAACCAGCAGTGAATATGAACAAAACTTGGGAGCTGACTACAAGCTCAGCGAGGTAACACTCACACACATTTAAATCATTTTCAAGATTAATTTTTAAAAGTGGACTTTACTAAGATTACTTATTTAAGCTTACTTTAGTTCATATTGGAGATGATAAAATGTCAAGGAAGTGGAACAAATGAATAAGAAAATATAGTTGTTAACCTTTTTTTTTATTTTTTATTTTTATTTTTTTTACTTAAGCCTCTTTCACACAGGCATCTTATGAATTTCGCTATTCACAACACAGACTGTAAAAAATAGTGGACATAGCATCAGTGATGTCAACCATTGATTTATGGACTGCCATTTTGAAGCTTCTAGTTTGGAAATTTGGCCATCGCCATCTTGGGTTTTTGAAACCGGACATGGCTTTCAAGGAGAGGGTGGTATTGGGAAGGATGACGTGACCAAGCCAGTGTTAGGGTTGCAGTAGTGTCACTCAGTAGAGTGACATGGCATTTCGGGGATGGGAAGAAAACATGCTTTGATTTAATGGAAGTTCTTGCCAATCATGGGCAGCGCTAAACTCTGCACAGAGCTTCTGCAAAATAGTTGTGTTGATTGGACAGATAGTCTACCTCAGCGGAGACTTTCTCTATTGCTGTGAATATTTTACCAATATCCGCCTGGCAACATGTTGGTAGGCTGTTGCCTTTCTGCCATGGTCATAGAAGCAGCGCCATTTTGACTCCTTTCATGCTGCTTAATATCTCCACTGGCCAACTTTTTAGAATTTGACATTTTCTACGTGGAAAAAAAGCTTTTATGATGATTTTTTTTTTTTTTTTTTTCCCAATATTTACATTTTACTCCTATTCTGTTTGTTGTTTCACATTAGCCTTTTAGCACATCTGCTTTATTATGGCAACCCTAATAAAATCTTTGAATCTCTGTCTTCTTACATAAAGGTATGTGATGGCAAGGTGTCAGTCCACATCATTGAGGGAGATCACCGCACCTTCCTGGAAGGAGAGGGAGTAGAAACCATCAGCAGCATCATCCATAGCTCACTGGCTGAGCCACGAGTTACAGCAAGGGAGGGCTAGACATGCCCAACCCAAACGACACCCTCCACCTTCACACTAATTCCACAACATTCCCCAAATGGGTCTCTTTCTCCAATTAGTTCATGACGTGTAAGTTTAACTTTGTTATATCCAGTGAGACTAATATCCAGCATGTTTACGTTCTGTGCCATTTTGTTCCTAAAATCCTCAATGCACCTTACTACTCCTTTTCAAATCGTATTGGTCAATTCAAGCAATGGACACTCTTTCTAACCTATCAGAGCTCTTAGCTGGTATCTTCTTATTTGGCAAAAAAATGTGCATTCAGTTTATACGGTAAGATTTTCTAAGTTATGTTCAGCCTTTTGGGTAGTTATAGCCATTTCAAGCAATTTTGCTAATCAAGAGTCAGCTATATAGTGGTCCATGACTAATCATTAATTCTTAGTATTTACATGGACTCTTTTCATAGCGCAATCAAAGAAAATTGGGTCTTAAGAAATAGTAGAAATTAAAATCTCTATATTACACAACACAAACTATTTAATCACTTAAAACTGCTGCTTGTGCATGCTCCCGCTCCATTTGTTGTCTGTCAACAACACTCCTAAATTCTGACTGGTTTTATTTAGGAAATTAGCCAATTGTATCTACATACTATGTAGTCTGGTGTGTTGTGAGCACAGTCTGTGCAGCTAGTCCAGCTACTAACCCATATGCTCAGGTATACCAGTATCGCAGGGAAGTAAGTCTTCGATTTGGGTAAATGGGTTTTACATCCAGAGAAGGAGTAACATTAGCATTGTAGCTGCAGCTGTGCTCTCTGTTGGAGCTTTCAGGTTGACATTAGTGTGAGCCTCATAACTAGCATAACTACCAGACCTTACCCGTCAGGTAACGTTGACTCCGGAGACTGCCGTACTGAGCATGCAAAGGCAAGCTCAATCTGTTCTAACCGAAAAGCACACCACCAGGTGGCTACAATAAAACAGTTATAGTTAAATCAAATATGCTCAAGAAAGTCCAGTTTAAACAATAGAGACATGGTTTATCAGATGATGAAATACAGCAGGTTATAAAACACTATTTCACACTATTTAAAGCTATTTCACAACTCTGTAAAATTCTTTCTCAACCTATCGAGACAATTACAAGGTAAACAGAACAAATACCCAACCTTACAAAGTAATCTGTGTATTTGCATTTCATTGGTCAGTTCGTTGCTGGATGACTTTAAAATGTTTAATTTTTAGGGTTAGGGTCAGTATTTGTGATGTCAGCTGCCTTCTGTCATGTTTATGCTACTCAGCCTTTGGCAAACTAGGCTAGTGTTCATAATTGTACACTAATGCATGTTTACATGTGGGAATAAGGACTTGTGTCATTTACTTTAAATGACATGTACATGTCCTTTACCCAGTAAAATCCCAGAATGAAGCGCTGCTCATGTATAGCTTCTCTCTCACTGTATCACAAACCTGTTAAACTGACATGGAAAATTACTTCTGACATGTTGCAAAACTTGACCAGATATTATTAGTATTAGATGTGTTGTTTTTTTTTTCTTCTATTTTATTTGTCAATTTTGTTAAATAATTTTGTTTACCTTTTGTCAGAGGACATTGTGTTGTTTTTTGTTGTTGTTTCCATCATCTTTTGCCTTGAAGCAAAGCAGAAACTCTGTTATTCTAGTCAATCGAGTCACCCAAAAACCAAAACTCACTCAAATCATGGAAAGCCACTAAACAAATGATTGGGATTAATTTAGTGCAGACAGCTAATATTTTATAATAAAGAGTAATTTAACTGAATGGGCACACTGAACGACTTCTATAGACCATATTAATCTATAAAGTATTATCCATACCTATAAAATACCCTAATTAAATATAATTTTGAATGTTTGTAACCAACAGTTAACTTTTTTTTTTCCCTACAGCACTTCAAATACAATTTGTAGAAACAAAGATGTTGCATTTGCCAGACAGATTCAAAAGAAACTGTTCTTGAAATAAGGTCAATTTGATTAAGTGAAACAGTCAATCCAGGTCAATTTTCCTCAGCTGACAAACTTTTTGATGCCAAAACATTGTTGAGTTTATTGGTTCCTCCGCAACAAATGATCCACTTCTGACTTTCTGACGGCGAAAACAGTTACAGTATTTTGATAGAACCATAGTGATGCACTGAAAAGGTTTGATATGTAAATATGTCACTAAATGTTGCATCCTTTCCCAAATCAGCGAATTTTGGTTGTGAATAACTACTAGGGCGTCTATTGAATATGGACAACACTGACCTGAACGGCAGTCGGGGATTCCCTTTTCATGGATTTAAGCTCTATCCTCCCACAGCTGTCTCTGACTCCCATGACCCCCGGCAATCAGCCCTGTCTACTATTGCGGCAACATACAGCCAACCTGATCTCTGAGACCTCTAATCTGGTCTATGAAGGGTCTGGTGACTTGAGGCAAATGTGATTGACTGCAGTGAAATGGAGAAGGAAGTGACAGTACATGCACATCTCTTATATTGTAATAATAGAAATACATGTTATTTCTATGATTGTAATATTTCCAGTATGTATTGTTATGACTAATAAAGGCCTTTCACTTTAATTTTTGTGTTTTTCCATGAATTCAACATGTGAAAGATAGAAACACCCATGATGTATGAATGTCTTGTTTTCTGTTTGGGAAATCTACAGGGCTTACTCTATATGTATACTGTGAAAACAGCTCAGTAAGGGAGCAGAATACATAGTATGTGTGGCACGGTGTGTCTTATAAGACAAGCAAATTATAACCCCCCGTTATTGTAAAGACTGTAAAGACTCAAAACTACTTTATCACTTTATCAGTGTCTGGTCAAAGGGTATTCTGAGTAAATGTGTTTGAATGGGTGCGGTTGTTCCTGCCAAGCTCAACATAATCAGCAGAGGGCGCTCTGGGCTTTACAATAGAAGGCTGATGCTGGCAGTAGAAGTAACTGTCTGTACGTAATGAACAAAAAAAGTGTGTACTCTACAGAGAGCGAGCCTAACCTGAACTGTATTATCTATCTATTTAACTGGTAAGCTGATCACAAACTAAACCTTGGTGTTAAATAACAGTGGTATGAGTTTGTAGAGGCTTAGTTTGGGACTGTGACCGTCTCAGACATTGAGATTGACCGTGGTGTTTTATTGTTAAATATAGAAATAATGGGGTCACGTGATGACGGCCTCCTCCCTCCATATATTTTGCATTCTCTCTTAAACCGCGCTCATTTTATAATGCCAGTGCCATAGTAAGTATGGCTCTTGAACATTTCTGGACAAAACGCCACCGAACAATGCCAAAGGGAAAGATTAAGCTGCAACAGCCAACCGTCAACATGGCTATGGTGCTAGCCCAACATGGCACTGACAGAGATGGGAAGTAACGAAGTACAAATACTCCGTTACTGTACTCAAGTAGATTTTTCTGATATTTTTACTTTACTATTTATTTTTGTGGCGACTTTTTACTTCTACTCCTTACATTTTAACACAAATATCGGTACTTTCTACTCCTTACATTTTACAAAATTGGCTCGTTACTTTTGTTTTGTACAAGAGGTTGTTATGTCGGAAAATAGCGCGGACACGCGCCACACACCGCGAGCGGGTGCGCGCGCCGCACGGAGAAAAAGAGAATATCTGTCCGGAGGATAATCAGCTGAGATTGTGTGTGTGCGTCTTTGAGAACTATAAGTCGTATAACTCATGTTGTCAGTTCACTTAAGCCCGTTATTAGTATATAGTTCTTCACATTTAAAGTAAGTTAGCTAGCGGTTTTGGTGTGTTCTTCACCTGTTCACCAACTTCAGATACTGTCATTCAATTGACAAGTGGATGAAAACTTAGCTAGACAGAAGTTGTCTCCGTCTGTTTTAACAGACACACCTGGGGGGACGTTGGAAACCAGAATCAGCTTTTAATCAATTCCTAATCTAGTCCTCAACTTTCACATCATTTCACTGGAGTTATCGTTATCATTGTTTACATCATCAATACCATATTCAATCTAAATAGATGGGAATGTCTACTACGTTTCATTTGACGCAACTCAACAGATTCAGCATTCTGCATTAATTCACAGCAAATCATTGTGGCTTGATGGCGCTAACGTTAGCACATTTAGTTAGACGTGGGTTTTTTTATGGTTTTGTTTTTATGTTTTCCATTTGTTTTTAAGTGTCATATGCATTGTATTGTACTTTGTTGGTATTGTATTAAATTTTACGGTGAAGCACTTTGTGATTTTTATCTGTGAAAGGTGCTATACAAATAAACCTTACTTACTTACACATAGACATGATTAAAAATGAAGAAAACAGAGATCTGGCAGACAAGCATCATCCTCTGCCTTTTTAGAGAGAGATGTTTGAGACAGTAGGCATCAAGAAGGACTCCTGGCCAATGTGCTGGGGAACTTCTTCATTAATGTCTGTTTAGTCATTCATATTTTAATCCTTTATTTTATTCCCAGAAGCCATATTTGAGCACACACACATACATGTAGATTCATTTAAATGTTAAGGGGAAGATTAAAAATATAAACTGGATCTGTGAATTCTCACAGAATCACAACTGAATTCATATCTTGCTAATGAGTCAGAATCTTATTAACCTGGAGTCCCAGTTTCTGTCATAATAATCATATATGTTATGTTTTAGGCCTGTTGGCAGACATCCATTTAAAATGTAGCCATTGCCATATAAAGACCGTGTTCTCCATGTCCACTGAAGTTCCTCAGCGTCTCTCTAGTAACATTTGTGTGCTCCAGGTAGCTTTGCATAGAAAATGGTTGTCATTCGCAAGGCTACTTTTACTTTTATACTTTAAGTAAATTTCCAAGCCTGTACTTTGTTACTTTTACTTGAGTAAAGAAGTTTAATCAGTACTTCCACTTTTACCAGAGTATTTTTTAACTCAAGTATCTGTACTTCTACTTAAGTACGGAAAGTGAGTACTTTTGCCATCTCTGGGCACTGAGCATGGTGAAGACGGTGAGGAGGCAGAACTTGAACCTGGACTCGCTAAAGCGCTGGATTTGATGACCACTAAACTAATGGCAGCTATTGACAACAAACTCGACCCTTAAAACAGTCCTCTCTCATACTACCGAGCTGAAGAGAGCTAATGACCGCTTGGATGAAGCAAAAGCTAGGATAAAAGCAGTACAATATAATATAGGCTATATAAAACTGCATCTCTGTATGGATACTCAACTTAGTTCATTATAAATTGTACAAGAGAGCTGAGTCACATATTCCAATATATTTTTAATAAATCCCTGCTGACACAACATGTACCAAAAATCAGGAAGGATTCAGCAGTGGTTCCGGTCCCCAATGATTTTTAGACCCTACTTCAATTTTAATGAAAAATGTTGAGAAATTGATACGGTCACAGAGTTTAAGGATTACTGAACATGCATTGGATCCCATGCAATTTGCCTACAGGCCAAGAAGGTGAGTAGAAGATGCCACTCGCACTCTGCTTCCTTTGCTCTTCAAACACCTTGACACAAATTGTTTTTATTGATTTTTCATCCGCTTTTAACATAATTCAGCCTTATATTTTAGCCAACCACCTTGTTGAGCATTTTGAATTTTGTCCCAATCTTGTTGGCTGGATTTTTTAACAAACACAGAGAGTGGGGGAACGGAGCTCTGTTTGGTCAGCTTTACTCTCCCACAGGGGTGTGTACTTTCACCCCTTCAGTTCATTCTATATATGAACATGTGTCAGAGCAAATTTGTAAATAGGACCATCATTAAATATGCAAATGATACAAGATTCAAAAACAGAACGCACAAGCACTTTGGTCATGTACTGGTTTCTATTCTTTTTAATCCATGTTTTACTGTCACTATTACATGTTTTAATGTATGGTGTGTTGTGCATGTTGTGGTGGTCTACAAAGTGTTAAGGATGTCCTGCCTCTTGACTGTAAACCTAGTTTACCTATGGGTACCAATAAAGTAATATAACCTGAACCTCACTTATATACTTCTGCTTTTAAGTTTGTATTAATGGATCATTATTTAATTTCTATGAAGGTTTTACACTTCTCAATACTTGTGTGTACTGTGTTTCCAAGGTTGATTTTCCTTTTTCATTTATTGTTCTTAGGTGTTACATTTTGATGCTGCTGTTGTGATATTGGTATTGAGTGTATATGTTTGGTAATGAACAGTTAAACTGGCAAAAACTAATGTTTTTTATCTCGGGGTGGGGGGCATCATAGAGGAATTATGCTTAGGACACCAAAATGGCTAGCAGCGGCACTGCATTTGAAACAATACACACAAAATTTCAAATAGTTTTAGTAATTTAGTATCTCATTTGGAATATTTTCAACCACAGTTGCTTTTCTGACTTGTTACGTTACATGTTACGTTACATGGGCGTAGGAAGCCTTCAAAATGTGGGTGGGACATCTTATCTGGAGGCTGATGTTTTCCTGGTGACTTTGTTACGCACACATTTTTACATTGCTGGAAAGGTTTTGCTTACTAGAAAAACATCACGGGCTTGGGCGGGTCACAAACTGAAACAGCAGATCTTCTGTTCTCAGCATATTTTTTCTAATATTACATCGGAGCAGGATTCTGTCATCTATTGCATATTGTATGATTGCATTAACAAGTATTCTCGTCCAAAACATTTGTTTCAGTTATCAACAACTTCTTAAGCCTGGTTAAAGCAGGTGTTGAAATACTATTAGCACGTCAACAGGTTGGATCAGTAAACCCTTTCTATGCACAACCAAGGATAGAAAAATGGTAAGAAGTTATGTTATCATTTAGCATGTCATTACCGTAAAACTTACATAGGAGACCAGAACAAGAGAACCATGTGGCCGAAATAAAAATACAGAAGATATTTTTATTCCAGAAATGTACAAAGAATAAGCTATTAAAGGGTAAAATTAAGGATTTTTTCTGAAATTATTTTATAGCACACCAAATGATGAATTACAAGAACAAGTATAAAATGGTGATTATAATTACAGCTCCTAAATTATATTTATCAACAGTATTTCCTGCTGCTGCATGGAGGTCCTCAATGAATCACAATGTTATACTGCAAAGAACATAAACATTAATACAGATCAATGACATCTATTCTGTGATGCTCCTTCCATGCAGTACCGTAAAGTAAAGAGTCCACAAAGTCCCAGGGGAATTTTTTTTTTTTTCTTTTTTTTTTTTAATCGTATGCAAACAAGACAAATACGTATATGTTGTATACCATTTTATATTCTTCTACCATCTCAGATCTTTCCAAAAACAACACTTCCAAAACATGTCATTCTATTGCTATATGTTATTCCAGTTCTGGCTATATAGTGTAAATCATCATCAGACAATGGAACATGGTTTCAGGTGTTTGGTCTTAGAAGAAGGAAGTGTCTGAAGAGAAGGCCCCGGCCAGCCTGAACTCCTCATTCATCAACACACAGAACAGCCGCTGTGGCAGAGCTTTGGAGTATGGTGCTGGCCGAGGGACACATGAACGCAACAGAATTTCACGCCCTGCCGGAGAAGGGAAGTCAGACATCTTATTGCTTCCTCCAGTCGGCTTCCTGTCAAGCCCAAAGTCTTCGTCCAGTGGTGCCAGATGGGCAGCCTGAGGGTGAAGAAAAGGTGAAATGTTACTAACCGGCATTTAAAAGGTAGGCAGAGAAGATGTATGTAGTTGAAAACTGCAGCAAGGTAAAACATAAAATATGTAAGCTAGTTCAAATGTACATTTTCACAAATTACTAATTTAATGGTTTCTTATTCAACAATAATTTCTGACTTCCCTCACCTATTAGTGGCACTCAGCCCCAAGAACATTGCTGGTTACTGCAGTTTAGACCTAATTTTGACTTTTTCCTTCTTTTTTAGCACAGAGTTTATGCAAAACTTTCCCTGGCAAAATCTTACTATCAAATGTTACTCTAATGTTAGCTTTTAGATAGATACATCAAAGCTGCATGGGGGCTGCTCCTGCTGAGTATGTGTGGTAAAGTATCTAATTCCTCTATTAGATAAGTTGTGAAAATGAGACTTAATTTTAATTGCACTAATTACTGTTACTGCACAGAAGATTGGTTGAATCAGTGTCATGTCAACATTCAAAATTGTCCAGCACAAATAAGTCAAACGTGAATATAATAACCTGATGGCGGGATGTATAAAAGTTTTGACGATTACTATATGTATGTATGTATGCTTATGTATAGCCTAGCCTAGTATGTAGGCAACGTCTACATACTTGTTTAATTATTACAGAACATGAACTGTGCAGAAAATTAGGTTGTTCGGAATAATAGCATATATAATAAATAGCTTGAAATAATTTAGTTTAGGCTATGCTAGTGCCTAGACCTGACACCAAAAGCCCATATTTAGAAGAAAACCTTTAGTACACATTTTTTAGCCCTGTAGACCAGTGGTTCTACCACCAGTAGACTAGTAGTTTTTGACATCACTAGTACACAGACCTAGTCTGGCTATCACCAGACCAAGCATCAGCGGGTTTCCTGCGCTTCGGTGGCCGCTATGTTGAATGTAAACAAGAAGCCGCTTGGTCACTTCTCTATCGTCATGGTGTTAAACCCGGCAATAGCTTGCTAGAGAGATAGCAGGCAAATTAATGGCAAAGATTAGAGAACTATGGACCTCGCCCAGATTTTTCCTTCCCATCCAGATCACAAAATCACATTGCACAAGTTGCGTTTTAAGATCCTTTTTTCTTTTTATTGTGGAGAGCTATGTGTCACATGAAACTACATTGATTGGCGAGGAAAATCGGCCGTCCCAGAGTATACCAGGCAGACACCGCTGACAACCTGCATGTGAAGGCGCTGGAGACAGGCTTGGACATGCATGGCACGGGCCGCTGTGGACTTGTGTCAGTCCCGCAAGCCTTTTCAGGAAAGTAGCTGCATGTGTCCAACAATGCACAAAACATCAACACTGGTACAATCCTACAGTTGTCCACGGACCATCCGGACAGGTAAAAGGAGACTGTTTCCTGTGCGTTCTTGGTTCCTGGCTGCCAAAAATCGCACCTTAGAAATGAATTAGCTATCAGTAAACAGAAGGTAGTCTGGTGTGTGCGCCAGTGTTTATCCCTTTGTGTTTCGGCCCACCCCCACATTTGGCGAGTGTTAATTTCGGACCCTGCACAGTACTGTGAAACAGTAACCATTTAATTTACTTTGTACTTGTAAGAGAACTTGATTTAAGAAGAAGGTTCAGCATGGTGGAATCACCTCCACAATGGAGTTTAGTTTGGTTTGTTTTTCAACAGTATTTTGTTACAAAGAAAACAGAAGTATTCTAGCTTTGGCTATTTATTTATCTTACTTAGGTATGTTGTTAATAATCTGCATAGTTAATATTGTTATACAGTTTTTTAAAATAAAAATATCTTCAGTAAGTTTCCTACATAAGAGTGACATGACACAGTCATGATGCATGAACCCTAACCTTAACCCTAACGATAATGTCATGACAAAACCGAAGGACACTTAATAAAAAAGTGTTATGTCATATGTCTTGTATGACTTGTTTATAATGTTTTCATGACATGACTGTGCCGTGTCACTGTTATGTAGAAATCCTCAAGTAAAGTGTAACCATAGGTTCTTTTTTTCTCAAATCCCCCCCCCCCAAAAAAAGAATCAAGGTTTGTATCAAATCATGGGTCAAAAATCGTATGATATAATAATGACTTGTAATATATATATATAATTATAATTTTAATTATTTATGAGGCTTAAGAACGTTTTGGGGTAGCTTCCGCCCCCCAAAAACTTGGTGACTTGTAATGTGTTCAATATTTAATATGCTCTCTTTATGCAAACAAACAAAATATTACAAACAAGTGTCATTAAATGCAATACAACCTCACCACAAACTACTTTGTTCAAAATGAACAAAGTTGTATCAAGACCTCACAAACTGTTGACCGTGACTTCTGGTTTTCAAAAAATGTCCAGACGGGGACTTGTGGTGACGCTCGACACAGCATGACAGCTTAGAAACCAAGCTCTGGTATCAGCCTCTAAATCCCACTAATTCATGTGTTTTGCTCATCCAAATCCAGTTCTTTAATCCAGTACGCATAGACATAAAAATAAATGGGGATAAAGATAAGAAAGGTGGATGAGGCTTACGGAATAATGCTGATCGACAAATTGAGAAAGAAGTTACGGTTAGCAAAATTTTAACAGGACAAGATGGCGGCCCCAGAGGAAGCTAATACTTCAGGTTCGATCCGTGAAGTTGGGGGGGAAATTATGTCAGTGGGCATGGCAGCTTTTCACGCCGAACTGAAAAAAGACCTCTCTGATTTCCACGTGGGTTTCCAGTAGGACATTAAAAAAACAAATGGAGGAATTTGCCACAGAAATAGACCGGAAAACACAAGCTGCGACAGGCCAGATAAGATACCTAGAGAAGGCCAAAGGCAAGATGGAGGAAAACATAGCTGATATGGAACGGTGGGACATAGGAGTGAAGGACGCGCTCATTCAACTCCTTCATGATCAACGAGCACTACGGGACAAAGTTTCTGAGCTTGAGGGTCGCTCCAGCTGTAACAATGTCAGGAATCTATGGCGTCCCCAAGGACGCTGAGAGAAAGTCCGTAGTGAGTTTTTTTGAAAATCTGATTAAGACAGAACTGGGAGACGATCTTAGCCTGGACAGAGAACTTGACCTGGGTATAGAGAAGAGGGCCCTGAAGGAGAATGAAATACGCTTCAGACTCCGCAAGCCAGAATGCGCGTCTTCTTTGCCACAGGCACAGTCATGTACAACAGCGCGATGCAGGCAGCGGAGGATCTGCTCAAGCGGGGATTTAACATGGGCAAAGTCACCCGTGGGCCCATTACAGAGGAAACACTGTATAACAATGACTGAGACACGGAGCGGCAGAGATAAGGACCAGTACCAGAGATTGATTCGGGAAAAACTGGAGTTAAAGAGTTAAGTCTCAGTTTTTTCACTACTATATTACCAACAGTGAGATAAGTTACTGACATATTTTTTTGTCCCTTTTTTTTTCTCCTCCTTTCTCTGTTTCCTATCTGGACCCAAGACGCCCCTCTATTAGGTTTGAACATGTTGACATCTCAAACTCTGTCCAGGACTTTCTTTTGATTTAACAAGTAGTAGTTGCCTCTGGAATAGTAGAGTAAGAGATTGCAGAATAGGCCCGAGAGACCTCGCAGACCATTCTGGAATGCATCTGCCGTTAAATTTTTTACAGTAAACAGAGCAAAACATTAGCACGCAAGCATGTTAAATGACCCTATTTTCAGAAATTCAATGGTGTCCGACTTAAACTTATACCTACAGGATAACGGGAATGTGAATCCCAGTATATTACGGGATGCAGCCAAAGAGAATTATAGCCAAAACAACAATGTTGAAAAAGGTAAAAGCATGAAAATTGGCAGGATTGCAGGAAAAATTAAAAGACAACAAATGCAAATTCCTAATAAATCCTCTGTCATAGACAAAATCAGGACTATAAAGCAGGAAATAGATAAAATAATAAGTGAGGAAGTTGAAAAAAAATATAAGGTTTATGAAAAAAAGATATGAGTCAGGTCCTAAAGCGGCTAAGAAAACAAAAGGTGGTAAAACACCATTCATAAGATTAGAGACCCTGTTACAAAAAAGATAACTACTAGTCTTGATGGCATAAAAAAAAAACAGCATTTGAAAAATATTATAAGTCCTTATACTCCCAAAAAGAGCATATTAATGAACAGTTACAATTACTCTACATTTTCCTAGACTTGGTAAAGAAATTAATGACAAAGCTGTTATGAGCCCTGATGCTAACAAGACACCTGGTACAAACAAGAAACCTGCTCAGAATGGTACAAATCCATGAAAAGACATCTGCTCCCTTTACATCAGTTATCCCTAAAGATGGAAAGGGCAGGATGGATTGAAGTAATTTCAGGCCCATCAGTGTCTTAAACACGGATTATAAACTTTACGTGACCATCCTCACTTAAAAGAATGAAAACAGCAATGCCATTTTTAATAGATGAAGACCAAACAGGCCTTATAAAAAAGAGCCAAACTCAAGACAATGTAAGGAGAGCCCTTCATACTATTCAGCCGGTTAGGGATGGAAACATTAGCTCAGAATAAGTTTAGATGCTGAAAAAGCTTTTTTGGTAGCCAGATTTGGCTTTACCAAAGTCTTTATATGCTGTATTCAAAATCTCTATTCTTCTCCCACTGCACGTGTAAAGGTCAACGGTAGTCTTTCTAACTCGATAACTTTGCAAGGTGACTGTAGGCAGGGTTGTCCAGCCAGCCCTAGTCTCTTTAATTTGTTTATTGAACCTTTGGCTTGATCAATTGGGCAAGAGAATGGCCTAAAAAGGTATATCCATAGGAGAAGCAGACAACATATTCATCACAATCATAGACCCGAAGCTAAAAACCTATAGGCACACTCGTTCACATCCTTAATGTACACGAAACCCAGGTTTTGACCTTTAATTATACTCCCACGCAAGACTTTATCACAAGGATTAATTTTAATTGGCTAAATATCTCTCACAGCTATTTGTTCTTATTATTATTCTAATTCAATTAATCAAATCCCATATGATGACCTCACTAGATGGGCCCTGCTTCCTCTCAACTTTGGCAGCAGAATTAAATCAGTTAAAATTACGATTATTATATATTTTTTATCACTTCCAGTAGAAATCTCTCAGAACCAATTTAGGGAATGGGATAGACATGTTTCTCGATTTATTTGGAATAACAAGAGACGAAGGGTGAAATTCTCTACCCTCCTGCTGCCGGAGGAGAGAGGGGCATGGCACTTCCATCATTAAGAGATTACTATTCACCAGCTCAGTCAAGGTCTTCGGTATATCTTATGTTGCCAAATCAAAAAAATATAGTTATCTTTAACAGATACACCAGTACAATTATTGCTTGGGTTTATTCTGGTATTACTGCTATTTGTAAGATTGCTAAAAAAATGGGACTTTAATAGCTTTATCTAAATATGTCAAACATATGGGCTGTAGATATATGTATATCTACAGCTTCACGACTACTTTTGTAAAAAGATAAGAGGGGCTAATCCACAAGAATTCCCAATTTTTATTTAGATATTTATTGATGCTTATTATTCAGGAAACAAGTAGGTTAATACCGTGGCATGAAATCACTGAAGGACCCTTCAGACTACATGAAGCAACAATGAGAGAAGAACTTAACAGTGAAATAACTGAAGGCATATGCCTGGACAACACAGTTCACCTCGGCAAACTCCCGGACCTGGAGAGACTTCTGTTGGAAAAACTTGATACGCTTTTTTATTACTCCAAAACAAAAGTCTAAGCAAACTGGTACCCAGTTATACTAATGGAGGGACTGTGGGGATCTTGGTAGATCACGCTCGTGTTTTTTGGTCCACCTATTCGGATATTTTGGAGGGAAGTGGCATTGATTATTTAAAAATATTGGGTTTCAATATCAGTACAACTTTCACATATCTATATCTTGGTTATTTCCCTGACAAACTGAGTAGATATGATGCCTACCTCTTGAGGATGTTGCTGGAAGAAAGAAAAAAGGTAATCACAAAGTGTTGGCTTCAGAAAAATGCCCTTACTCTTTGTTAATACTGTTAACCCTTGTGTTGTTTTCCTGTTAATCATACAGGTCAAAAACTGAATTTTATTTTGTGCTTTTCCAATGTGTTTTTTTCGGATTTATTTGTCACTTTTTCCATACTTTTGGCGCTTTTTAAAAAAAACGGAGCTGGTTTAATAATAGGTTTTATACTTATTCTTGGAATTCATGGTTAACAAACCTCATTTGTATCAAATTATACACAAGTTTTTAGTTAAAAAGTCAGAAATTAAGAATTATTTTGACAAATAGTTAAGATCAGAGGTTGTTGAGTGGATCACAGATAGGTATATGTTAAAGTTTAGTCTGGATACTGTTTTGAAAAATAATTCAAATGCTATAAGATTAAATAAAACACCCACAAAATTCAATGAAAGTAATCATTAACTTTTACCCTAAGAATGTTGTATGGAATCATCCATTTTGTTTTTGGGCAATTTGGGTGAAATAAATCTAATATTTCTGATATAAAACACTTTGAAACGGGTTAAGTTGACCCAAGGACAACTCCATATGACTTCAAATAGTACTGGTAATTGTAATTGTATATTTTATAGCATGCAGCTGCTGTTGGAGCTATAGGGAATCAAAGAGCAGCTTTCTCTAAGAGAAACAAGACTACCACAGTTATAATTGATTTGCCGTGCAAACCTCCATATCACCAAAATGTTTTTGAAGCAGGTCACATTAGAGATGAAGATGAAATACATTTGAAAGAAAGAGGTTTACATGTGCTTTAGAAATGTCTTTAGGTTTCATTTGTTTTAAGTGCTGTCATTTATGGAACTGATTTAAGCTTTGGAGGAGAAAATGTCTGAGGGTGTGTCTGTGTTTGCAAGTAAACTGCAGGGCACGGACTCGCTGAGGATTTATAGGATTGTCTGTAGGAGTTTTACACCTTAAATGGAATGTGTGTTATGTAGTACAATTATTAAATATTTGCCTGTTTGTGTGTTTAATACACACAGGGTCCTAAACTCTGTGTCTGAACGTGTATGTTTGCTGTTGGAATGGTACGTAAGGACAATTTAGAGGTAGAGGGATACTGGTATTTAGGAGGAAAAGTCTCATTGCTTGTGTTTACCTCGTCACTGGTGAAGTCAGCCAACTTGACGTAAGCAGCATGTGAAGAAACAACACAAAAACACAGTCGAATAAAGAAAATGTACCACAATAAAAGCACATATGTGTATCTCTAGAGGGTGTGAGACCACCAAAAGTACATGATTCTTGATACCAAAGTTGATACCACGGTGTGTGTAAAAAATAAATATATACTTCAACATTAACTCCTTTATTTAAACATTTGAAAACTATAACAAAAATCACAACAATAGTGGTTACGGATAGCATAATACTAGAAATGTAGTCATCAATACCAAAGCCAGTGGAATTTCATGATTTCAATTCAATACCAAAAACAAAACAATGAATCCCATGTCCTTTATAAGGTGTATTTTAGGATAACAAGGGACAGTGGCATGTCACTCTTTTTTCATTGTCAGGTTTTTTTTGTCTCAACTTTGTTACTCCTGTGGTGTGGAGTGGATTGAATGGAAAGGGTAAGGAGAGATTTACATGTAATTAGGAGAAAACGTCAGTCTTCACACACAGCTGCTCCGAAGCCTGGCATCGCCACACAGCTAGCGTACGGTAAAGTCTTCCATGAGTTCACCTCGAACTCCCGCACAGCAAGCACATTTAGTTTAGTGTTTGCCATAGTTGTTGTTTTTTCACATAGCACAGAGCTGGTTAAAGTTAACTTAACTGACATTATAGCAGGGTTTTTCCTGACTCAGAATGGGCCTTGGGGGTAACAGCTGTTAAGCAGGGAGTCTGTGGGTCCTCCCCCAAGAAATGTTTTGTGTCAAAGACTTAATTTTCAGCATTCATTAGGCACCAATTCATGGCGAAAACGTCTTTATTTGTCTGTTGTAACTAATTGTTAGCGTAACACAATAGTGTTATGAATAAAAGCGGTTATTTATTTGGTCTGTCAGACGGCATGCATGTGAACAGTGGATTAATTGCAAAGCTTACCCTTCATAGTGTAAGATACAATTTAACTAAATTGCTGTGGTTACGTGAGTGGGGCTTAGAGTCTCTCTGCAGTGTGATGACGCCGCTTCCCTTTGCTGCAGTGGTCAAAATTGTGGTTTTTGATTCATCCGTATCTTCGCATCTCGCATCAGATGTTAAAATCAACTGGACCACCCACCACAAATAGGCCTGTTATTTAATGTGACTACGGTACATTTTTAACCGGCTATGAAACTGTATTAATTTCAATACTGATGCAGGAAAAACCCTGTTATACCCTGCTTATACCCTGCTTGCTAAAACAAGCGCTTAAGTGTGCTAATGTCAGTGGCTATCATAACTAACGTTAGGCTGTCACAGACAATGGCAGAGAGAATAAAAAAAGAGCTAGAATTAAAAAGAAGCGGGCCTAGGTAATTGAGTAGTATTTATTGAGTAGTATTTTGCTCCCAAAGCAAAAGCATTCCTAATTGTCTCAGTTTCAATTAAAAACCTAACAATAGTGGTCTTCGCATCTAATTAAAAATCTAGTAACCTCTGTTTTTATATCTGTCTTCAAACTGTGATCGGTGTGGCGTGGGGGCATGGTAGAGTTAGCAAGCTAGTTAACTAGCCAGATGTATATACGCTGGTTGGCTTGATTGCCCCATTTCACGCTGCACTGGTTACAGAAAATGAGACCCAGTGGGCTGTGTCTAACTGTCTTTCCTCCTTACTCCCTGCTGCTACGCCGGCTCGAGATCTGCAGAGCACTTTACGATCCTACTGATGTGTGTTGTCACCATTAAATATGAACAAAAATCACCATTTTGTTTAGTAGTAATAACAGAACCACATTAAACAGTGAAATGGCATTTCTGTCCATTTTATTTATATGGTTCTACATATTTACCTACTATAATGAAATGCTCATATAAGTTATATATAACTCATATAGTTTTTAGTAATCTGTCATGACAGTAATCAGTCAATCAAATTAGTGATTTAAATTATCTAAATTGGTGATTTCCGGTGGCCCGACAACTAGTACAGCAGCATAAATAGCTCCTGCATTGACAGAAATAATACCCCATAATTCAGGTTCTTAACACGGTTTAAGTGACTTAAACTCAAAGAAAGATAAGTGGGGACCTGCGGAACCTTAAATCAGAAATAACTGTCACTGACAGAAAGAACTGTCATAAGTTTTAAAGAAGACATGAAAATATAACTGGACGAGCTAACTACTGGAAATTAACGGCATGAAAGAAAGAAAAGTATTCTTTAACAACGATTACGCAGAGTGTACAGCCGAAGAGGAAAAGATGAAAGAGTAAACGCCTATTAATAAGAGCTCCACTGACCAAGATGAGATAGATACAATAACGCTGAGGAAGCCCCAGAGGATTTAAGGAGACGTAGATTCACAGTAGGTCTATTACTTTTAAGAAAATCTAAAGACACAATCATGGAGACAACTTTTACCATGGAGTACAGCAGGGTCTCGAAGTGCTGGGAATGCGCATCAGCAAAGCATACGCAAGAAGCTGAAGGCGTTTCAGAGGCCAGACAGAGAGGAATAGTGATACAAAATACAATGCATACAAATTCTCTCTTCCTCTCCAACAACAAGGATAAAAGTTAAAAGAAGCCTTTCAAATCAAATAGTGCTACAATAAGGATATAAGCAAGGTTGCCCGTTAAGCCCACTTCTTTCCAATTTTTTTATTCGCCGCTATCAGAGAGAAGACTGCTCTGGAGGGTTAACCATGGGAGGCGTCGAAAACTAAAAATTTCTATAGATGACGTCCTTGTAACAATTATAAATCCAGAATCTGGTATTTCATTGCTTATGAACATTTTGCCTTTTTATATCTTGGAAAACCTCCTTAAAGGTCTTAGTGAAAGAGACATACCTCTTGAAGCTTTTCATGGATGCAAGCAAAAAGGCAATTGCCAAATGCTGGCTTCAGAGGAAATCTTCCCACAATGAGATTCTCAATAAACATTATAACTCTATTTGCAGTATGGAGAAATTAACTGTAAGCTGTGGCTTCAAAAGGAGAGGAATACTGGAAAAAATGGGATTGCTACAAACACAAGACTCTTAATTCTACTCTACACCCTTTCTGTATGTCAAGATGTAACTGTATGCATCGTGTACTGACCTGTAACCTTATCCTATTTTCATATTTGCACCTACTTATTGTCATGTCATAGCCCTCTTTTTGTACTATATTCATATATAATAAAAAGTGTAAAAAAGAAAACGAATATAGCTTCAAATTGAACACATTTTACAGTGTCACAAGTTCATTCTTGACCTTAAAATGAACTATGGAAGAACAGATGCGGTTGAAAGCTCAGGAAAAACTTGAATGCTAAGCTGCTAATAAAATATATCCTCATATACAGCTTGTTCTACAGTTTCAGCGTTTACAGTAATCAGAGTGGTGAGCCAGTTTTCAATTCGGGAAAAAGTTGCTGAAAAGTATCAACTTAACATCCCAATGTTTTACCTTTTTTTTTTTTTTTTTTAAATCCTATTGTTGTTGGTTTTTAATAATATGTAAATAAACTAAACAAGAACAACAAGTCAACACTATAACAAGTAAAAAAAAAAAAAAAAAACGTGTACCAGCAATGTCACACAACCTTTAATAGAGAAAAATATAATCCCAAATGTTTTGGGCACAGTCTGTGGCTTAGGGGGGTATCTATTGTCTTTATTAAAGACATTATACAAAGATCAGAGTAACATTTACTAAGACTGTGAGATTCACAACACGCAGCAACAATAGTGCAGTTATTGTACCATTGTGGAAATCTTTAACTAGCATTTCCATCTCACCTTGAGACATCCTAATGTTCTCTCCACTAAAGATTTAAAGAAAAAGCCACTTAAGCCTCTGTTAACAGTAATGACAGGAATATCAGTTATCATAATTGTTTTGAGTATGATGTCTGTAAGTTTCTGAGTAGGAAATTAGTCTTAACTGGCAAAAATTCTCAGGTTGACACAATGCTGGGCTTACTCTTAGAACAATGAGTAAGACCATTTACCATCAGACCCTTTCTGTTGATATACTCCAGAGCTGTCCTGACGTGATGCAGTAGAGGTATTTCGAACTCTTGGTGACATTTTTTTTGATTGGTTACTGGCTTTATCAGGGACGTGCAATACATAATATGCACAACCAACAACTTCCCTAGTGAAAAATTAAACTGGCTCTCCTACTGTACAATCAACAAAAGCTTTGACGGACGATGACATTGGTAAATTCCAATGTAAGGTCCTTGTATTGTATTGATTCATTTTAATTTATATAGTGATAATAAAATAGTAATATTTTAGAAACATTTTTCTTCTTAAATTTTCATGTTACAGTCAACACTGGCTGAAATTACAGAAAATAAATTCTCACTGTAAGGGCAGAAAAAATATAAGGAAGTGTTGCTAAAAAAAGAAAGGAAAAGTGACAGTGGAAGAGAAGAGTCCATGTTCTCAACTGAGATGTGCACCACAGCCCACAGAGGCTTTGCAAGATTATTGCAGCATTTGCACATACAGTATATATGTTATGCAACATGCAGTACTATTACTGTATAGGCAATATAAAATGATGTGATTGAATTGTATTTGTTTTTCATGAGTTGTCAGGGCTGCAGTAGATGTTTAACTGTGTAGAGCTAGTGCTGTGTCAGGGCTGGAGTATGGTCTGGCTGCGTGAGTTAACATTTTGGTAGAAAGGATGAACTGTTTTTATTTCTTTAAAACAATCGCAATAATCTCTGTAACAACCAGACTAGTGTGGAACTGATTGCAATCATTGTTCAATGAACAAGATAACTACAGGCTGTAACTACCCATCACTTCTTCTTAGTAGAGACACTGATACAAGAATTGTTCAGGCTTGTTAAAAAACTTATTATGTTGTTCTAGACTGTTTATAAAATTGAAGTGAACAACCAAGCAGTTGGTGAAACAACCAAGCAGTATTTGTTTGGTAGCCAATACCGGATTTATTTATTATGCTAGTGGCAGTGCTGATACAGATTCACTGATTGGATTGGTGCATCACTCAAACTCAACCGTACAGATAACACGCCACTTGGCTTAAAAACCAACACACCCCTGTCTGTTTGTATTAAGAGGGGAGGGACATTTGGCGCATCAGGTCACCATCACCATCACCATATAATGAGATGAGTTCTACCACTGGTGAACTGTGTTACAGGGAGCAGGAGTGAGACAGAGAGTGAGGCTACTTACCCTCTGAGCGCTGACAAAGAGCCTGTGGATGATGCTGCCAGCCGGCCCCTGGCCGGCTCCAATCACCACAACCTCTGGTTCTTCCAGCAGGGAGCTCACAAACCTGGAGAAAGACATCAAATATTATCCAGTGGCATGGGACAGTTAATTGGTCACAGTAGAGCCAGTAGACAAAGTCAGCTTCAAATGTCACTGTTACTCCCCTTTTTTTTAGATCAGTTTTTTATTGATAATAAACAGGTAAACTTTCAATAATAGTACAGTTTTAGACTTTTAAAATCATCACAAAACATTAAACCTCACAAATACAGAACAAACATCCCCACCCTCCCCCATCCCATGGCGACCCCCTTATACCAACCCGTCCTTGATCTCTCGGCCTCCTCCCCCAAAAAAGAAACAATACAAACATACAGATATAATACCTGACAAGATAAAAATGAGTCTAATACATTTATGCTGCACTCTCTTTAACCAAGGTGTTAGCGTCATCCCATGTACTGTATGTAGAGTGTTAGCTAGCTCCATGTACTCGAGCCACGGATCTCTCCAGCTCTCCAGCCACAGAACTCTAGAAAAGAGTTGGCCCACTGCTGCCATGAGAATGTGTGAGGCGATCGCCATTGCAAAGCCAACATTTTTTTTGGCTGCAGTGAGACCAGCCTATAGTATACGCCTCTGCTGTAGAGACGATTCAGTCATCAAGAGGCAGTCATCATTAAGTAAAAGCAAGGTCAGTAACAGTGGAATATGAACTCCAAGCAGATCACTAAAAGTGATACAGAAACAGTATGTCTCCAAAAGGCAAACACATTGGGACACTCCCAAAACATATGTATAAATGACCCTGAGGTCACAATTAGGAGATGGGCTGATTTTCATAACATGACGTTTTCTTGGAGTAAGATACACTCTGTGTATACATTTTAAATATATTAATCAGAATCAGAAATACTTTATTGATCCCTGAAGGGAAACTCTGTGTTGCAGTTGCACAAATATTAGAAATATAGAGTAGAAATATAAATAAAGAAATAACGAGTGTGGATATGTACGGTATTTACATAGTTAAAGGAATGTTATTATTATACAGTATTTACATAATTGACATAATTAAGGAATTGCAATGGTGATCAGGGTTTTTGGAGGTATTGGAGGTATCCTGTAGGTTCACCGATACTGTGGCCCAGCAAATCTCCTCCTCTTTGATAGGGAATAAATCCCTACACCATACACCTTTTATTGATAAAGACACGAGGGTCAGAGATCAAAGATCGGAAACCATCCCAAGTGTTTGTCCTTGTACAGAAAATAATTTATGGAGTGGGTGTGTTAGAAGTGGTACTCCCCATGGTACACCATATGCCTTCATGACATGAAGAAAAATGATGTGCCAGACAACTGATATTCAGCTCTAAGATCATTGAAAGCTTGTAAGCCATTGGTCGTCATACAAGTCTTGGAGAACATACACTCCCTTATCCATCCAGTGTGGAAAATAAAATGGTTCTTTGCCAATAAGAAGAGAAAATGTATTAAATACAGGGGAATGCTTTTCCATTTAAGATCTACTCCAACGTGTCTCATTGCAGAACGTCAAGTTATGAGCAAAAAGGAAATCAGTGGACCTAGGCATTGATATGCATATCAATAGTATAGTGGCTTGTAGGGAATTCGGTTGCTTAGACCAGCGTTCAAGATCCCTCTCAATTTGATTATATATTCCTCGGAAATTCTGTGACGCTATGAGAAATGTAGAAGGGAATATGTCAACACTGAGGTACCTAAACTGTTACTGGGATGTTAGGGGGCAGGGGCGTGGGTGATAAGGCTGAATTCAAGTGCATTAATGATGATTTAGTCCAATTGATCTTATATCCAGAAAAAGAGCTGAATAAATCAAGGTGGATAGTAAATGTGGTATAGAGGACCCTGTGTCACCAACATAGAGTAAGATATCATGGCATATAATGATATTCTGTGTTCTGTATTGCAAAAAGTAACAGGAAGTACAGAGGAATGCGGTCTAATCTTCTGGGGAAGTGGTTCCAGAGAGAGGGCAAAAAGTAACGGGACAGGGGACACCCCTGACAGGTGCCCCTTGATATAGGAAAATACTACCCGGGTAACCATTGTTGAAGGATTGGCATACAATACCTTGATCATCTTAATACATTGAGAACTTAGCCCAAAGCAGGGCTTGACATTAACTTTTTGAGGCACAAGTACATTTACGTTTCACTTGTCAATGCACAAAAGTCACTTGTCCGGATAAAGATTTATAATTTTTTGTTTTGTTTTGCTAATGCAGAATTAAAACAAACCCAGCAACCAAACACTATCAACATTAATACAGTTCAGTTGAAACAGTAGAAACAAATGTGTCCCAAGAATAGATTTCCTCTTTAACAAGAAAAAATGATCTCCAGACAACCTAATGCAAAGAAATACTTTGCACTCCGGTGTGCAGTATATCACCAGACGTAGCGGTGACTTGAACTTGAATTGGAATTTGCAAGGCAAGGCAAGGCAGCCACTAAATGTTGGTGTTAACTTTTTTTTTTTTATACAATTTCCCTTTCTACCCGACAGAGGCTGATTTAACAAGGGATCATTTAAAAGGTGTAGCTACTTTACAGTTGATCATTAGCTGATATATTTAATCCGGCAAGTCGCGGAGCTGAGGTTTTACACTAACTGATGGACAAACGAGCAGTGGAGTAGTAGCTTTACGAGGCAGAGAGCAAATCGCTCAATGAGTCACATATATTTCATGCTTCATCCACACAACGCACATTGCTACTGCCACCAGTGACATCTGTATTTGGGGTCTTCTTCTGTGAACTTTATAATTTATAGAGTGTGGTCTAGACCTACTCTATCTGTAAATTGTCTCAAGATAACTCTTGTTATGATTTGATACTATAAATAAAGTTATACTGAATTAGTTTCCTCAGCACAATTCTCTCTTAAACAACAGAACCTTTCTGCCAAACTGTATAAATGGTCAGTTCCTTAATTAATTTTTTTTTAATGAATGGGGCTTTCCCAGCCCTGTCCAGTCAAACAATAGCGCAAATTTTAACATACAAGTTCAGAGTTTTTGTTCTGCAAGTTCTCACAGCATATTCTACAAGCTCTCACTTTTTGCACCCTATTTACCTTCATGCTCCACCTGGCTAAGGTTTGGATGCGTGTGGTGTGTGTCTCTCGGAGTGAAGAGACTCACACACTAGACTCTCCCTACTAGGTGTGATATCAGTAAACAGTGATATCAGAGAGATTTAATGACGAGATGTGTTTTATACGTAGTTGATCATTAATCTGTGTTAACGTTTATCATGTACCAGACATAAGTACACCGTGTGTAGTGCCGCTTGCTGACGTGTATCATTATCAATCCAGTTCAATGGTGGTTGAGTTTTTCAGTCAGCAACCAAACAGAAGTGTGTGTGTGTGTGCGACTGTCTCACTCACACACGCATCACAGCAATAGAGATATGTTTTATACGTGGTTGAATAGTTGTACCTTTTAACGTTGATGAAGTTTAGAACAGAAACTTGAACCATTTGTTGCTTAATGTGCATCTGACATCACGTTATTATCCTCTGCTGATTTATGTACAAATCCGCCAATTTCTTTAACATTTTCGTTTAGACCTACTACTGTGTTGCCTTAGACACGCTCATTTAATTTTAGGTAAAAATTGAATTGAAAATTGAAACCATGGCAGTCTTAAATTACAAATCAAGTCTAAGCGACAATCTTCAACCCAGCGCCCCGTGCCTTCTCTCCGTACTACACCCCTCACATCTAAAACAACACAACCCCAAATCCCGTAGCAGTGCCGAGGGGTATCTCCAGGTGGCAGACGTGCAGAGGGAGTGGGTTACATGTACTATGTACTCCATCTGTGCGCTGCGCCACCAATACCCCTCAACTACTCCAAGACAGTTGAAATAGTGTATATGTTTCTCTAAAAGATATAACGAACTGTGTATCTTACTTCTCTAACTCTTCTGTGTCCTCTCCCTTCGCGCCCTCACAAATGGCAAACTTAGCCTTGAGTGAGCGAGCTCGGGTGATGACTGTCTCCATGGCCATCAACTGGTTTATAAAATCCTACAGATAGAGAAAAGTTACACATACAATACATGCGGTGAGAACAAAAGCTGGAGAAACTTTACCATTAACACCATTAATTATGGCTTGACTCCAGCACATCAACAAGTAGAGTGCTGTCCATATGTGTCAGGATTATTTTAGTTTTTGTCCACTCTATACTTGATCATGTTGGATTTGAAGTAAACAATCACTATTAAGTTAAAGTGTTTTGGATGGTCCTTTTAATCTAACTATTGTTGTCTGTCTGTTTCTTGAGAACCATTCATCCGTTCTACTTCACACTTGGGTAGTGTATCGCTGATGAGCCAATGATGTGCTTTGTTTGATTTGATGTAATTTGGCCAGATTACGTCTTTATAACAACAACCTTTATGTTTGGGCCTGTAACTTTTGAACTGTAAGTCTCAATTTCTTTTCCTGGATTTTGTGGGTCCAGACAAACTTATCCGATAAGCCTACAAATTTTCAGCAATCATCACCAAATTTGGTATGACACATCTCTGGACCAAGCTAGAAAAAGATATTTATATACTGTATAATGGGGTACTTTCACAGCGGTGGATTTAACTACCTGGGCGGGAAACAATTTCTGCGCCAGGGTGCCAGGTAGATTATATATCCTATGTATAGTAACACTGCTAGATATATAAGTATAAAAGTATATATAGAGTATACATACTGTTTAATTTCGTTCTATTCTAACTTATGTTATGTTATGTTCTGTGTATGTAGTGTGAAGGAGATACTGTACAGCAACTTAAATTTCATTATGCAACTCAGTATTCTCCATCATTGAGAAAAGCCTATACTTAATATTATGCTAAACAGCTTTAAACTGAAAATGTGTCTAATTGTATAGGACAATCAAACTTTTGCCAGATACCAGTGCATACAATTTACATTACATTGCACACAATGGAACACACAATACAATAGAACACAAAAGGGAGAGATGCTTCATAGGTCTTATGCTAGTAAGAATGAGGAGCTTGGAGTTAATTTCTAGTCCTCTCTGTCACTGACCTCTAACTTTTTGTAGTCGTAGTTGAGGGGGTGCAGCAGCTTGCTAGCTTGACATGTAGATTGCTGTATGTTCTTTTTTACTGATGGAATGTCTTCTGCTGACTCTGTTAGCAGGAAGATCAAGACAAAGGAGAGAATTAGAAAGTAAAAAGAATAATTAAGTAAAGAGAAGATGGAATGATCCCTCCATAGAAAAAATATTGTTTCAACATAATATAGTATATAATTCCCACACTTCTGGTGTTACACACACACAATTTATTCCTGAAGTTAGAGTAATTTGTATAATTTTCCATATTCTTAGCATTTAGTTATTCTTCAGGGAAGACAGCCTTTATTACATTTGATTAGATTTACTTTCTTTTTATTTACATAAAACAAAAACAAAGTCAAATCACAAACAGGATACTGCCCTAGAGAGGAACTCCACACAAAATTACTATTTTCTGCAATACACACATAATCACAGATTCTGGTAGGCAAATTATGGTAATACGGATAATTTTTTCCAACAATATTGTGTGTAATAACTGACATTTCGTCTTCTGCTCAAAATTAACTTATAGGTGTCTGCATCCAAAAAAGTTTGATAAAGCTCAATTATGTGGCCCCTTCCACCAAAACGCGTCATGGTTTGTAGCTATGCATAGTACATCTGAAGGCTACATTTAAATTGCATGCTTGGGATACACTTCGGAAAAGTATACTGGCCTTTTACTTGCAGAACAGTGTTTCCCACACATACAGTGGGGCTCGAATGTTTGGGCACCCCAGGTAAAAATTTGTATTAATGTGCATAAAGAAGCCACGAAAAGATGGAAAAATCTCCAAAAGGCATCAAATGACAGATTAGACATTCGTAAAATATGTCACAAAAAGTTAGATTTTATTTCCATCATTTACAATTTCAAAATAACAGAAAACAAAAAAATAGTGTCTGCAAAAGTTTGGGCACCTGCAGAGTTCTTGTTTGAGGTATCTTCGCCCATTCTTCCTTCCAAAGGTCTTCCAGTTCTTTGAAATTTCTGGGCTGTCTGTCACACACTGCTCTTTTAAGGTCTAGCCATAGATTTTCAATTATGTTGGGAGATTGTGAAGGCAAATCCTTCAGTTTACGTCTCTTGATGTAATCCACCATGGATTTTGAGGTGTGTTAAGACCATTATCCATTTGTAGAAGCCATCCTCTCTTTAACTTCAGCTTTTTCACAGATGGCATCAAGTTAGCATCCAAAATTTGCTGAAATTTTACTGAATCCATTTTTCCTTCTACAAGTGAAATGTTCCCTGTGCCACTGGCTACAATACACCCCCAAAGCATGATTGATCCACCCCCATGCTTAACAGTTGAACAAAGGTTCTTTTCATTAAATTCTGTGCCCTTTGTTCTCCAAACGTACTTTTGCTCATTCCGGCCAAAAAGTTCTACTTTAACCTCATTGGTCCACAGAACTTGTTTCCACAATGCATCAGGCTTGTCTATATGCAAACTTCAAACGCTGATTTTTGTGGTAAGGATGTAGAAGAGGTTTTCTTCTGATGACTCTTCCATGAAAACCATATTTGTACAAGAATCTCTTTATAGCGGAATGGTGTAGCACAACTCCAGTGTCTGCCAGGTCTTTATGGATGGATCGTGCAGTCAAACGTGGGTTTGGACTTGCTTTTCTCACAATCCTGCGAGCTGTTCTGTCTGATATTTTTCTTCGTCTTCCAGATCTTGCTTTAACTTCCACTGTTCCTGATGACTTCCATTTCTTAATTACATTCCGAACAGAGGATATTGGCATCTGAAAACGCTTTTCTATCTTCTTATAGCCTTCTCCGGCTTTGTGAGCATCAACTATTTTCAGTTTCAGTTTTCTAGACAACTGCTTAGAAGAAGCCATAGTGCTGATTGTTGGGGCAAAGTCAGATGAGTCTGGGCATTTAAAACCTTAAGGTTGACATCACCCGGTCTTTCCAGACAATGATTGAGAACAATTCATGACACTGTCAGGTCTCAGCTTTCCAAAGGGGGCGGTGCATGCTAGAAACTTTGCAGGATGCCCCAACTTTTGCAGATGCCATTTTTTAGTTTTCTGTTATTTTGAAAGTGTAAATGATGGAAATAAAATCTAACTTTTTGTGACATATTATACAAATGTCTAATATGTCATTTGATGCCTTTTGGAGATTTTTTTCCATCTTTTCTTGGCTTCTTTATGCACATTAATAAAACATTTTTACCTGGGGTGCCCAAACTTTCGAGCCCCACTGTAGACTAACTTGTGGCAGTGTGCCACACAATCAACACCGGCCACCACACATTGCGTTTCGTTATTCTTTTTTTTTTTACCGCTATTTAAAACACAGCTGCATTTCCTTTCCCTGCTCTCCTCCGTCTCTCTGTCACTCTACACACATACACAGCCCCTCCCCTCCGTGCACACAGCGTCTGTCTCTATGAAAACAGTGTTGCCATTTTAGCGACTTTTATTCTACAAAAGCGACAAATCTAGCGACTTTTTACAGAAAGTCGCCCGATTTGTCGCTGTTTGTCCAGCAAGCATGCAAGGTATTTCTCTCCTGTGGATGACAAAACTGTCACCTCAGTCTAAATCTGTTTTGTGAGAAGCAGAGGAGCAGCCCCTTTGCTCCCCGTGTACGTAGGCAGGTAGAAAGGGGAGAAGGGACAGGGTGGGGGGGCCGGTGTAGGTGGGAGAGACAGCGGGACGCGACTGAGCTGGCCTAGCCCTGGGCAAGGCAGCCTTCTTTGAGAATTCTTTATTGCTCTTTCTCACACCCTTTGTAGAATTTTTGTTTTACTTCAAAGATAGGCTACCTAAGTAATAAATATAACGTAAATAAAATTCCTGTACTGAATTTTTTATTATTTGGCTAAATATTTCTATTTCTTTCTACCTACCTTGCTGAGACAATCACTAAGCTTTATGCAAATGATTGTATAATGATGTCACAAATATGCAAATGAGTGTATGATGTTACCAAAATGTTTATGCAAGAAATAGGCTATGCACTTGTCTTCAGATAGACAATGATCAATTTGAAAGATTTTCGTGAGCTTTTGAGAGGCAGAAGCCCTGCTTCTCCAAAGTCCCGCAACACTACCAGAACACATTACAGGGCTACTACCATATACAGTAAATGAATGGGAAGCATGGAAATTACAACAGAGACACTCCCCATTCGGTTGGGTTGTCTCTACGCTGTTTAAGTGAGCATCACGCAGCGATGATAGGCACTAAAATAAATAGTTATAGTTGCTTGTGTTATTATCTGGGTTTGGGTGCTGCCGTTTCAGCCTTGGAAAGGTGGGTAGGAGGCGGCCACGGGAGGACTTCACTTCGCATGAACAGGTATGTAATCCATACAAAACAATTTGAACTCACAATACATATCTGTTAGGCTGAGGGCAGAGTTTATCCTCCTCTATTGTCTGAACGTCTAAACAAAAACTATCAACACCTCCATGTTTTTAGCCTATATTTGTTTACATTTTGACAAATCTGCACCATTAAAAGTAATGTTCAAATACCTTATAACTAGCTTGGATGCATAGACATTTCCACTTTTACTAGTGAAGAAAGTATGTAGACATTTTCTTTACGACTTGTTTTCCTATGATTTCTAATATGGCTATTAATGGAAAGTTGCAGGGGTATACTTATGATGCCTTTTTGTGATGAGTTGGGACTCATAGAGAAAGTGTGCCTTTTTTTTTTACACAAATTGCATCACTCATGTTTACAGTTTAATTAGTCATCCATAAAAAGATGGAAATTACCAATGTTACCTTGAATTGTTTCAAATGTTTTGGTCTTAATAATTTTGTGGGGGTTTGTCTATATGTTTGACTCTTTAATATCATAACAAGTTTTTGACCAAACAATCTTGACTCACCTTCCTTATTTAACTTCAGAATAGCAGCATGGAGTATGCAAGGCAGGAGATGGCAGGTCAGATCTGCAGGTTTCTGTAGTGCCAAATAGTGCAGAACCTAAAAGACAGTCAAAACCCATGTTTAGTTTACCCTTTTCATCCACCGTCTTGCAGCTCTCAGTTGGGTTCTGGGGGCATGCTCCCACAGAAGAACATTTTAACATTTTATTTTAAAGTTAAATCTGGTGCACTTTAACAGCTAAATTAAGAGGCTAGATCTAAGGAGAATATGTGCTCTTGTGAATGTGTTCTTGTAAGCGATTTAACCATAAACATTTTTTTGTATAGCATACATTTGAGACGGCAACACATTTTGGGCTTCATTTAATAAACATAACCTGTTGTAGTACAAAATCGTATGTGTATTGTTTTGATTACAAGGTGCGTTATTACTTTACTTTGCCTATTTATTTCTATTTCTCACCGTTATACACAAGCATCTGTACAGCATCAACAGGGTCTGCCATTGTTGTTTATGTGTCAAAAACTGTAACTGGGAGTAAAACGAACTGGTACGTAAGGGGTACGTAACTGGTAGTAAGTTAAGTGTTTGACTGCTGTTCCAGGGCACTTTCACAGGTAGAAGGTTGTGAAAACGTGGGCTACAGGTTGCCTGGAACGCAACATTAGTTACCTACCACAAACAATATTGTCAGTGAGTCTTGGACATGGATGTATAATAAGGTCTTGGATGGAGCCTTGGAATTTACAGTGCATTTCTCCTAGCATTTCTATGTGTGAGTGTGCATACAGTGTGGTGGGGGTTTCTTTGTTGGAAGTCTCTCTTTGCCAGACCCTCCTCCAAATCACACTAAAGAAGAGTCTGGCTAGGCTACTGCACATAGCATTCGGGGGGAAAACGTACTCTGGTTAAATAACATTCCTTTACACCCATCAGAATTGTCATGGGCGGCACTAAACTCCGCACACAGCTGCAGCAAAATAGTCATGCAAAAGAAAACTCAGATTGAACAGATAGTCTGGTTAGCTGTCTCATTTTACCCTGCAGAGGTCTGAGGAGCAGTCAAAAATAGTCCCCATAAATCCACCAAATTTAAAATCCCAACAGAAAAAAAGCAGAGGTAAACGGTAAATACATGCATTCAGCGGAATTTCCTGTGGCACCGGAGAAATCCCGGAAGTGGAACGTCAGGGATATAGACTACTTGGTCGGTGTTTATTTGGGGTGCCGTAGGAAGCATTATCACAGAACACACGAGAGATGTAAAAATATTTTTGGTTCATCATAAAACAGTGGCCAGACCAGACACCTCCTCTACAATATTTTCTTATCGGATCTGCACAAATCAAGTGACCCATTTTGGTTTCAAAACTGCGAAAGGTGAGGAGTTTGCATGCCTGAGAGTGAGTCAGCTGTACAAAAAAATATACCTTTTCAGCCTCCTTAGTGTCGTCAAAAAGTCTTCTCTGGCGGCGTGCAGGTGTAACCCTGGCTGTCTCCCAAGTCTCCACCCACATGTTGCCTGGGATCTTCATCCTGGCACTAAGCTCGCCTTTCACCACTGTGTTGCCCTTCTGATCGATTACCTCCTCTTCCACGTAATCTCTAGGCGAGTACCAACGCACAAAGTCCTCCAGAACACAGCCTGGGTTGGCTGCCTGTGGAGAGACAGGTCATATCGACAGAGTCATGTCGTCATGTCATGGGATCAAGGACAATTTCTCAAGAGCTCTGTAATGAACCAAGATGTATAAAATATAAAATAAAAAATATTATGTAAATTATACTAAGGCTGGACTGATTTAGTTACTAGAATTATTTCACACAATAAAATGCCTCAGGCTAATGGTTGGAAAACATCTCACAATGACAATACAACAGGTGTCCGATTACGAATTTCAGCTACAGTACACTGCTACTGCAAATGGTTACAACTTTTTCCAGGATCTTAGAAAGAAAAGACAAATTAGAGACAGGTCTAAAATTTGACAAAATATATATTTGAAACATATTTACATTTACAATGAGGCAGAGCCAAGAAAGAGTTATAGATATTTTGATGGAAATTAGGTCTTGGACTTTACCGGACTTTGAGATTAGATGCACGGTCATCCACTGTGTTTGGCTTGTTTAAATCATGTGCAAATGACACCGGGCTGCTACAAAATAACCACACATACCGCTACACACACCATTTTAAATAAATAACACAGATAAAAAAACTCACAATGTTAACACATAATCATCCTTAGCAAAAAAAATTTCACGGTTTTCATTATGGATCATCACCGCTGAAAATCTGCAGATACTGTTTGGGTCTGCAGTATTCTGTTTATTTATCTCATGCCTCTGCAACATCCAAACAACAATACAATTTCATGAAGCATTTTTTCATTTGTTGAGTCATTGTTGTCATGCTTCTGTGTTTAAGGCAGCTGTTTTAAAGCTATGAGAGGTCTCCTACTATTTGCTCGATCCTCCCTAAATGCATATGCAATAAGGACCAGTGCAAGAACATATATACACTAATGACAAGCAAATTATGATTGACTTGCTGTGCTGCAAAATGTGTCACACCTGCTCTTGAAAAAGGACAAAAACTGCAGTAAATCTGGCCCAGAGATTACATACTGACACTATTACATTTGAGAGTTCCTTTTTAGTTTTTTCTAAATTGTTGTAAGGACAATATTATAATGATACATTTACATTACATTAATTTAGCAGACACCTCAAAGAGACATACATTTATCCATTTCCATGGACACAAAGCAGGAGCAATTTTGTGTTGCTTAAGGAAACTAGAACATGACAATAGCCAGGAATTAAGCTCCAAATTTATGTAAACAAGTATAGACTTGTTAAAGTACAAGTATGGATTTAATATGTGTATGTCTGCCTGGTTCACCTTAAAGGACTCCATGTCAGAGAGAAGACAGGCACTCTGCATCCGGGCACGGAGGTGGGTACCTTCAGCTGATGTGCCTAGTTTGGCAAGTACTTCAGACTGCTCCTCTAACAGATCCTCTGTCATGGGAGCAGGTTCCTAAAAATCAAATATACACAAATGAGCATCAATGTAGTTTAATTCACTAAAAGAGTTGCCTCATTTGCACTGAAGTTTTTATTCATTTGTAGTTTGAGCATGAAACCTCAATAACTTTTCCAAATGTAGCCTCATGAAAAGTTTCTATAGCTCACATGCCTGTAATATATTTACTTAAATACATATATATTTAAAGATGAAGTTCTGACTAGCACTTGATACTGTAACATTTGTTTTTTGTTTGGAGATTTTCTCAAGAATAGGTCCACATTTTTTTCGTCTTGAAACAATACTGACATGTCCTTTCGAACTTTCATAGAGGTTAGTTGATAATATTATTTGCTGTAATTGTTCCTCTTTTCCATAGTGGTTGCAAAGAGATCCCTCATTAAAGCAATTTCAGTGACAACAATCTTTGTTCTGTGTAAAAATTCTTTCTTAAGTTCAACTGAGGCTAATGAGGTTCAAGCAGTATGGAATAAGGAAATCAAATGGGTACCTTCCAGAGTTACAGACTCAGCACAAATTTATCACTTAGTGTACACCACTAGGTGTTGGGCAATAACGATGCTTCTCAGGGATGTTTTGCAAACACATTTAGTGAACATAATACAGCACAAAAAATATTGATCATTTTCTGATTTTAGAAAAATAAAAATAAATACATAGAAAAGAATAAAATAAAACTACTGGAAATACTGTAGAGAGTTGTCTCCCCGGGCCCCTCCTCCCTAGACTCGAAGATCACAGAGGTTGCCAGGTTGAGAACACAGCATCAATGTTGCAAGACGCTAGTCTGACATAGCCAGACATTACTCCACAGCACAGCGAAGTAGCTAATGTTAAATACTGACAGTGGACAGTCGTGAAAGCCTGTGATCATGCGGCGTTCTGTACCCAACTGACAACCACCCTATCTCGGTTTAAAATGATGCAACAACCAATTAAACATCACGACCTTGCTGTCCTCTCTACACAACTGACAGACACACTTTATCGGCTTAAAATTATAGAGACAGCCACTACAAAAAACCACCACCTCCCCGACTGATCAATACATATATATTTGGAATTAAGTACAGTAACATGACAAGATCGAAAGCGCTACTGTATGTACACTACCGGTCAAAAGTTTGGGGTCACTTAGAAATATCCATTGCACTCCATTGTAGACAGAATACCACCTGAGATCAGTTGCATTGTTGTTTTTTTTTAACCAGGGCAGAAGTTTTCAGATTACATTATGTGCTTATATAATTGCAAAAGGGTTCTCCAATGTTTTCTCAGTTAGTTTTTTTTAATTATATCAGATTAGTAAACAGGATGAGCCTTTGGAACATTGGATGAATGGTTGCTGATAATGGGTAATGTAGATATTGCATTAAAGGTCAGCCACCCACTCAGATCAGCTGGTATTCTGTTTATAATGGAGTGGAATGGAAATTTATAAGTGACCCCAAACCTTTGACCGCTAGTGTATGTGTATTCATAAATAACTCATGAACATGTGTGTAAGTGAGTGAGTATAAGAGACAGACCCAGAGAGATCCTTACCTGTGTGACAGGAACATAGAGAGGCTCTGTAGAGTTGAGTAGAGTCATGTTGTTATACGGATGTAGCCTACCCTCTGCTTTACTTTTACTGCCATGCTTTTCTGCCTCAGGATGCGGAGTCTCTGTCTCCCCCTGGTCACTCAGGCACTCAAAGAACTCATCCTCACTGTCACTCCACGAGTCCCAGGATTTCCCGGGAGACACCTCCCTTGTTGACGTGGATGCAGTTATTGGTGACACTGCAGACTCTGGTAAAGGGTGGCCATTCTGGCAGCCAGCAGACACCTTACGCTCTCTCTCTTTGCTTCCCTCCAGCACCTTGCGAGCTTCATCTCTGGCCCTTTTCCTCTCGATGCAGCAGTTCAGCATCTGTGCAGGAAAATGCGCCCTTTTCAGACATGAAATACCCATCATTGCTGTCCTCATTTCTCTGTTATATTGATGGCTTGTCTATAGGCTAATGTCTTCAGACTTTAATGTTACTTAAAGCTACATTTAGACAGGACACAACAATTGCAAGAACAAGTGGGGGTGGCGCCGTTGCCAACACAAAAAAGTATGAGTTCAAAAGATTCCAGTTTTTTTTAAGCACAGAATGTCATTGTACACACGGCTTGGTCCCTCATTAATTATTTAATATTCTACATATTATCTAGAGATGTCATGAGAATCAGTACCAAGTCGATGCCAAAAACGTGCTGGTACTCGTTTTTCTATAGTACTGCAGGTACTGGGGTATGCAATTCTTCCAGAAGATAAATGCCAAAGCAGTTTGGTATTTTTTTAATGTTAAAAGATACGCAACTGTGTTTATTATTGGGATGTATTAATATATAGTGCAAAATGTGGAATTTAAGTACAAAACACAGTAAGCTGTCCACTAAATATGATGTTTTAAACCCCCCACCCATTTTTAGCATGTGAGGAAATTGTTATTGTCATTGCTCTCGTGTTGTGTCCTTGGTCATATCAGAATTGCCAGGGGATGAACCCGTGTTGACTGGCTTGGTTTAAAATAACAAAAGAAGGGTTGAACCCTGATCATTAGTGAGAAAGACGTATAAGTCTGTTGTTTTTCGCACAGAGCACAAATCTAACGCTAGCTGACATTAGCGCTTGTTAAACAGTCTGTCTGTTTAGGCAGTGCACGTGTGTCGCGTATGATCACTTAAGTATCAGAAGTGTAGAGGGGTTCAGAGCATGCAGACAAAAGAGGTTGGAGTATATTTTGTAACTTAGGGTAAGTTAAACCATAACCCTAAATAAAGTAACCCTTTATCACTAGTTATTATAGTAATAGTATATTACACCCATCTTGAATGCTGTTTATCAGGGAATATGAAATGTATCCATTTAATAAGAATTTGTATTTTAGTTATTCAATTTTTTTCAATATTAGGTTATTTAAAAAAGTATTGCACATACTGTATGTAAGCGAGAACACAACATAACATTGGACACAAACCTAGAAATTGAAATGAAATAAATAAAATCCAGTTAAATAATATTCAGTCAAGAGATATATTTAAAAACCTAGTATTTGTGAAAAGAAATATGATAAGGACGGTAACAAATCAACTATTGGCATATAGATAAAAAAAAATTTAAAAAAAAGCAGAAAGGTCTATCTACAAGACCACATGACGGCCAAATAAAATTGATGACAGTCAGAATCTTGAAATTTACTATAAGAATTGATACAGTCAACCAAGATTAGACAACACTAATCAGGTAGACTCTCTGCTTGATGGACTAAACCTCCCAACAGTATATGAGACCCAAAACATATCTCTGTGTGCACCAATTTTGGGGGATGAATTGAATAATGTAATCTCAGGTCTTGTATCTCATAAAAGCTCTGGGCCAGATGGGTACACATCTGAATGGTACGAGATGCTTCGAGAACCTCTGACACCCCTACTTCTTAGGACATTTAACTGGGTGCTGTAGGAAGTGGAGACACCCCGCTCCTACAGTAATCCCTAAGCAGGGAAATAATGGGCTGAATTGTTTTGAACAGGCACTACAACATTTTGGCCTCAATATCAGCACAACGATTGGAGCAAATTTTTCCCAAAATCATACACCTAGACCAAACAGGCTTCATTAATGTTGCCTAGTAACGGGGACGCTGGCGAGATTGAAGCTGCTTGTTTATGTTTTTAATTTTACTCTTTTTTTCAAGAATTCATTGATCATTTTATTTGATTTTTCTACTCAGTTCATTAGCAGAGTCCAATAGTTATATATCGCTATGCATTGTATCTAATAAATATCTTCAATGGTAATTGTTGCATTAACATGCTTGTATAAAATAATTACAAACACAAAATCTGTCATTGAAAAAGTAAAAACTTGGCTTTAACTATGATTGTTTTTTTCTCTTAGTGTATTGTTTTCCCACTGGGAATGACCATAGGTACTGATTTACTTATCTTGTCTATTTTTAAATAATTAGATTTTTCCTTTTTGGCTCAAACACCCACTGCATGCATTTTGATTAAATGGCTACCTGGAGCTTTTGATGCAAAAGACAACAGCGAAGATCAGGAGGTCCACCAGCCAGTCTGAAGATTAGGAAACATACAGAAAAGATGAGGTGAATAGGAGAGAACATGACCATACTACATGAACTGGTTCAAATATACTGGTTGCAAAAATAGTAACATTGCCTCTTAAACATATTTATACTTGAATTTCTGTATTTTATCAGTAACTGAATACTAGAAGTAGGTAGTGATGAAATGTGTAAATATAAAGTACATGCAAGTTGAGATCAAGATGTGCTAACATCACAAAAATTACTTCTTAGACAGTAGGACAAGGTACCATAGTTTGTTTGTTCGTTTGTATGTTTTTTTTAGATGCAGATCTTAAACCAGATGTGTGGTGCTATGCCTACACCCTTTTTCAAATAAGCCTAAGAGTAGCCCAAGTGTGTTTCGTACCCACCCATAGATGAGGTAGTTGTTTTCCCAGCGATAGCGCAACTCTAAGACAAACTCTTGCCAGAGGTGTGCAACAGCACGCAGCCCGCCATGGTTGTAGTTGACCAGACACGCACACAGTGCCAGTCGGTAGGTCAAACTGTCACTGGGTGCTGATTTCAGCTGGAGGAAAAGGTTCTGGACAAAGGAAGATAGAAAGAATGGGGAATGATGAACACACACACGCAGGCACACATGCCACAAACTTTTAACTCATACTGAATGACCACAAAAAACTTTTTTTAAGAACAGAATTATGGCTTAAATACTGTACTGTATACAACAGTCAAACTCTTTCCCAAAGGTTTGCATAATATCTTGTAATTTTTTTGTGTAATTTTATTTCCATTGTTTGAAGATGCTAATAGTTATGCAATGATTGTAGCTATTTTTTTGGTTCTGCAGTGTTTAAATGTGTTTGGTACATGTACAATTTCTTTTAAACCATGACTCTGACTAGTGAACCTTAGATGTCACATGGCTAAGGCCCCGGGATGCGTTCTCCGTCTCAGTGTATTGTTTTTAATTGTTTGTTTCTTAAATATATAAAAATAAATAAATAATTAAAAAAATATATTAAAATAAATAAATTTGATCACAATAAAATATGTCACCTGGCTAGCAACTCGGTGAAATTGTCAGAGTGTGTGTAAGTGGTGAAGGGACAAACATACATCGTAACAGTTTTTATTCTGTTCAGGTTTCCCGCAGTTTGACGGTGCAGTTTTATTCTTGCTATTCTCTGATGACTTTTCCACAGCAGCATCTGGGAAGAGATACTGAGACATGCAAGAAAATAACACCAACACTTTAACACACAACAAAAATAATTAACTTTTACATTTACATAAAAACAATCCATTGCTGTCCAAGTCAATTGCCTGCCATACATATTTAATGTTCATCTAACCTAGCATTTTGGCTTAATTGGCATTTGGCGCACACACACACACACACACACACACACACACACACACACTTTTTCAAGGCTGTTATGTCAGATACCATTTTAAATTCTGTATTTAGAGCCAGATTAAAGTATTATTAATCAATATCATTCACTATACATGTGAAAGCTCTGTTGTCATGTGAACATGAAGTGAATCAGACATGGGGCAGAGTTTGGCTCAGGAGCAGGTTCACTTTTTAGTCCCTTTGCTTGCAGAAATCTCCACCACCACAGCAACGGCAGTGACTACTGCCCAAACTCAATGGGGCTATGAATTGTCATAATTGTTTTCTTTGATAATATCCATATAAAACATTAAACATTAACCCTTACCAGAAGGATAGAACTGAGTACATCAGGGTTGAGTGGAGACTCATCAATGCGTCGGTGGCGTCTGATGTGCTTTCGGGCACTGTGCACCATATTGGAGACAGACAGTTTGGAGATTGGCACTGTTGCTGCTGGCTCTGTCAGCTTTGATAAAGCAGAGCTGATGTCACTATTTTCTGGAGGGAAAAAAACAGCAGCTATTATCACACTATTATCTGTTATATTATCACACTAAGCAGTTACCATCTAATATTTAATACTGTATAAAGTATGTATCTGTATATTGTATCTCAAAGGGAACAACACTTTTTATTAGGGGCGGGACGAGACACGCAGCTCACGAGATGATACACGAGATTGGGTTCAAGAAATAGAGACGTGTGTCTCGGCCAAGAGAGAGGGAGAGAGAGAGAGAGAGCTCTAAGTAAACATTTCACAAACACCAGTGGAAGAGGTAGTAGACTCAATGCTTTAGACTATGATTTGCCTAGTGACATTACATTGAGAAACAATGCCATCTATTCCAGTGTTAAACAGACCTTTGACGTCCTCTTCAACCAATCCTCTTCCCAGAATCTCTTCTGTAGACTCCTTCCTACAGCAGAGCCTAAAGAATTCTGTCAGAACATCACCTGCATGGAAAGATAGGAATGGGTAAAATTGTTGTAAACACTAATCGTTATTGAGCTTGAAAAATCCTGGAAAAGCATGGCTGCCGAATTGACGGCCTCTCTGAACATGGCCCTCGGCCCTTTAAAAGATGTTGCTTGAAGCTATCACTACCATGGTGGTCAAACATACAGTGGTGTGAAAAAGTGTTTGCCCCCTTCCTCATTTCCTGTTCCTTTGCATGTTTGTCACACTTAAGTGTTTCGGAACATCAAACCAATTTAAACAATAGTCAAGGACAACACAAGTAAACACAAAATGCAATTTGTAAATGAAGGTGTTTATTATTAAAGGTGAAAAAAAATTCAAACCATCCTGGCCCTGTGTGAAAAAGTGATTGCTCCCCTTGTTAAAACATACTATAACTGTGGTTGTCCACACCTGAGTTCAATTTCTCTAGCCACACCCAGGCCTGATTATTGCCACACCTGTTCACAATCAAGGCATCACTTAAATAGGAGCTGCTTGACACAGTAAGGTCCACCAGAAGATCCTTAAAAGCTACACATCATTGAAATTTAGGAACAATTGAGAAAGAAAGTAATTGAGATCTATCAGTCTGGAAAGGGTTATAAAGCCATTTCCAAAGCTTTGGGAATCCAGCGAACCACAGTGAGAGCCATTATCCACAAATGGCGAAGACATGAAACAGTGGTGAACCTTCCCGGGAGTGGCCGGCCGCCCAAAATTACCCCAAGAGTGCAGCGACGACTCATCCAAGAGGTCACAAAAGACCCCACAACAACGTCCAAAGAACTGCAGGCCTCACTTGCCTCAGTTAAGGTCAGCGTTCATGCCTCCACCATCAGGAAAAGACTGGGCAAAAATGGCCTGCATGGCAGAGTTCCAAGGAGAAAACCACTGCTGAGCAAAAAGAACATCAAAGCTCGTCTCAATTTCTCCACAACACATCTTGATGATCCCCAAGACTTTTGGGACAACATTCTGTGGACCGATGAGACAAAAGTGGAACTCTTTGGAAGGTGTGTGTCCAAGTATATCTGGCGTAGAAGGAACACTGCATTTCATAAAAAGAACATTATACCAACAGTAAAATATGGTGGTGGTAGTGTGATGGTCTGGGGCTGTTTTGCTGCTTCAGGACCTGGAAGACTTGCCGTGATAAAAGGAACTATGAATTCTGCTGTCTACCAAGAGATCCTGAAGGAGAATGTCCGACCATCTGTTTGTGTACTCAAGCTGAAACGAACTTGGGTTCTGCAGCAGGACAATGATCCTAAACACACCAGCAAGTCCACCACCGAATGGCTGAAGAAAAACAAAATGAAGACTTTGGAGTGGCCTAGCCAAAGTCCTGACCTGAATCCTATTGAGATGTTGTGGTATGACCTTAAAAAGGCCGTTCATGCTCGAAAACCCTCTAATGTAACTGAATTAGGACAATTCTGCAAAGATGAGTGGGCCAAAATTCCTCCAGGACGCTGTAAAAGCCTCATTGCACATTATCGCAAACGCTTGGTTGCAGTTGTTGCTGCTAAGGGTGGCCCAACCAGTTATTAGGTTTAGGGGGCAATCACTTTTTCACACAGGGCCATGATGGTTTGGATTTTTTTTCACCTTTAATAATAAACACCTTCATTTACAAATTGCATTTTGTGTTTACTTGTGTTGTCCTTGACTATTGTTTAAATTGGTTTGATGTTCCGAAACAGTGACAAACATGCAAAGGAACAGGAAATGAGGAAGGGGGCAAACACTTTTTCACACCACTGTACTTCTACTATCTCGGAGATGGAAATTGCCCTTTTGACTCCCTCGGATCACAGCAAGAACTGTTGGAACTACGGTCCAAGCTGACCTCCGTGACGGACAACAACAGTAGCAGGCTCCAAACCTCGGTGGATGACCTGATTAGACGTTTTAAGCGTCAAACCTTGGAAATGGTTTGTCTTCCCGAGGACATTGAAGGCAAAAATTGGAGGCAGTAAATGGCGGGTTTTTTTGAGGATGTTGACTCCCCCCTCAAGCTGGACCGGGCCCATCGTAGCCTCTGGCCCAAGCCTATTATTATGCACTTTCACCGCTACACTGAAAAAGAAAGACTGTTGCTGTGGGCAAAAGAGCACTGCAACATCATAAAGTTGTACAAGGATTTCAGCGCTACCTTGGCCAAGAGGCAAGCTGCTTTCAACAACACAATCACAAAACAATCACGAAAAATGGGAGACGCCAAACCACCCTATCTCACCTGGAATATAACTCAACCTATGTGAGATTGCTGTTCTCTGATTACAGTTCAGCGTTTAACACCATAGTTCCCTCCAGACTCGTCACAAAGCTGAAGGACCTGGAATTAACACCTCACTGTGCATGTGGACCCTTGACTTCCTGAGAGGCAGACCCCAGGTGGTTTGGGTGGGTTTAACACTGGAGCACTCCAAGGTTATGTTTTAAGTCTCCTGCGGTCCTCCCTGTAGACACACGTATATGTAGCCTCTTTTGACTCTAACACCATCATCAAGTTTGCTGATGATATAATAGGCCCTAAAGGATATTTACAGTAGGGGATGCAAGAAAAAGGCTAAGATAATCATTACACATCTATTTCCTCCTGTTGAGGTTGGGAAGATGGTCCGGACACACAAGGCCAGCACTGAAAAGTTCATGGAGAGCTTCTACCAACTAGGATCCAAAATCGAGCTAACATTCTGTTAGATTTATCGTATGGTTCCAATAGGCTTCTTTGTAAGTTTGGACGTGATACATGCATGCATAAAAATCTCCTACATCTAGGTAAAACACATTGCAGGGGTTAGTTCTGTGAAATTTTGTTGGGGGCGCTTTTGAGCCAATTTACCATCATTAGGCCTGAGACCCATGTGATTCACTTAAGGCCTGGACTAACGTCATGTATGAAAGCTTGGTGCAGATTGGACAATGTACATTTGTGTTCCAACAACTTTCTGTTTTATGATGTAACATCGATGTCCGCCATGCCACCATGGCAATGCCCTTTAACAAAAAAAATCAAAATCTTCAAATTGAAGCATCATCAAGGTCTTAAGGCCCTCCTGAATACTTGAGATGGATCTGGTAAACCCATTAGGTAGAGGACATCACAGTGTAATGACTGTAACTTCCTTTTGCTATTAGGGGGTGCTATATCTCAATATTGACATGTAGATGTTCTCAGGCCAGCCTGAGCAGTTTGAAGCAGATTGGAAAATGTATAGTGTAAAGTCACTGTAAATGGGTAAACATGAACAACACCATTCTCCGCCCACGTTTGGCGTGCACTAAAAACCTTCGCTATTTAGCTTCGCAAACGTTTTTAGATTATACTGAGCAATTTTGAAGTCAATCGGATTAAATCTGTAGGAGTTTGTTAAAGTACAACCCCTGAAAATGGTCAAATCATCCATAAGTTGAAAATTGATTTAATATAGCAGACCTCCTATTGGGTTTAGGGGGTGGCCCCAAGAGGCTTTTTTTGTTTGTCTGGATAAGATCCACTACCAAGGCCAAGTCTAAGAGCCATGTCAGATTGCAATTTTCACCAGGTCTGATATCCATACCAATTTTCGTGCATTTCTGAGTAGCCCAAGCACCTCAAAATGAGCTCAGATGCATATAATAATAATAATAATAATAATAATAATAATAATAGAAAGAAGCTCTGGCCCTAATAATAATACTGGCAATAACAATAGGGTCTCAGCCTCTAATAATAATAATAATAATAATAATAATAATAATAATAATGAATAAAATAATAAAATAAAAATCGTAAACTTCCCAATTGTAGTTTGTGGAATATTTCAATGTCTTGAAACAAGAAAAGGTGAAATGACTGTATTACTGTATGTAATGTATTCAATTTAATAAAACACAGCCTGCTTTCAAAACTTTCTTGAAACAGGAAGATGTGTATTGGAAACAGGTGACGCACTGGTCTTATTTTTTTTAACTTTTTATAGATGCAAGAAACGTGTTTCAAAATGTCTACTGTACTAAGGGATTCATCTTACCGAGTAAACACTGAGGGTTTTCAGCTGTCCTGACTCGGACTGACCAGTGAGGAGCTTGGAGGGGGTCAAGGTCACTGGCAAGTCAAACAAAGAGAAAAAAGAGAGCATATTTGATTAAATCACAAAGCCTGTTGCTGTTCCAAAATTCTGCCCAGATTATAGCCAACAGCCTAAATCTAGGTTTTTCAAGATGTGTGCAGATGATACCTTACCTGTATGTTAAAGCACCCATATTATGCTCGTTTTCAGGTTCATGTTGCATTTTGAGGTTGTACCACAATAGGTTTACATGGTTTCATCTTCAAAAAACACCATATTTTGATTGTAATGAACATTGCTGAAGATAATCTCATTTCACCCTGTGTGGTTGGGTCTCTATTTTAGCTACAGAGTGAGACATCTCACTTCTATTGTATCTTTGTTGGGAGTCGCACATGCGCAGTAGCTAGGTAATGATAACATCAGCTAGCTAACTGTTTTCCTACTTTGATCAGCACAAGGCAGGATTAGCTCGGAGACTTCTTCTAAACAAGGGCACACTTGTGGAATACCTGCAGAACAGGGACATGGAAGCAGTTCTTATGGAGATTATGGTGAACTAGTGTGTGTGTGTGTGTGTGTGTGTGTGTGTGTGTGTGTGTGTGTGTGTGTGTGTGTGTGTGTGTGTGTGTTGTAGCAGTATTTAGCCATTGAGGACGAGTTAGCATGCTACGGTTAGCCACCTCGTCTCGGCTAGTGACGTAGAAAGCCGTGCAGATTTTGAACAGCTCATCCGGAGACTGAAGGCAGAGGACATTCAGAAACCGTATCTCGTATCAAACCGTATCAGAACAGCATGGATAGTTTTTTTCCAAGTTTGTATGTGTGTGGAAGCGCACATGTGAGACTTTAGTGGACTCTCCATCCAAACATCCAAACTCCTTCGTCTGCCACGACTGCCGGACTCTTTCAACTACATGTACTCACTGTCCGGGAGATCCGCCGATCACTCCGTAGCTTTACGACACCTCGTCAGCCGTTTGCTTACGCAAGCGAGCTTCTGTTAGCTTCCACCGACTGACAGCTTGTCGAGCACATCTGTTTGCTGTAGTGCTCTTTAAGCCCTGTTCCCGTCTCAAGCTAATAGCTAACACAGCTAACGTTAGGGTTGGCCACTACCTTTCTGCACTGCCAGAAATGGTGCTAAAATATTATTCACTGCAACTTCTTAACGTAATATGCTACGTTGCTCCAGCTTGCATTGTAGACATAAAATCCCTCGGAGTCCTAAGTTGTCCTTGTGATGTTCACAGGGCTACAAGATGCAAGTTTGTTTACTCCGATCACGCCATCCCTATCATACTCTCTGAGCAATGCTCTGCCCCACAGCATCGTCGTCATCACAACAAATCACACGTGCTGTCTGGTAACCTGAGACCTTTAGTATGTGTTGACAGTGTCATTCGTCCCACCCCCTCTTGCTAAACATCCCCAAACAATACTACTTAATTTATGCAGCAAAATGCCCGCTCCATTAACAGCAAAGCACTTCTTTTTCATGACATCAATACAGAAAAGAAAATAGACTTTCTCTGCTTAACTGAAACCTGGCAAAATCAAAAGGCACTACACTCCTCCATCTACAGTGCCTGGACCTTGCTTTCTCTGATTATCATGCTATCCTCTTTATTATCCCCACCTCTTTCCCTAGGCAATGTACTACACGTACAAAGACATTTTGAAACATCAGAATTCGTTAGCACCTGAGCCCTAACAAATGTGTTAGCCACCCACTTGACCACCAAAACAGCCCTGGCCACAGTGGACGCCATGGCAGCCCACTACAACGCTGCTCTACAGGACATTGGTCCCTCCCCTGCTCATCTGCCTCAGCGCTGCCTCTCTTCCTTCACGCCTGTGGACAACCATCTAGTGACCAAGCTGTTCACAAAAGCAAAGGCTTCCACCTGCTCCCTGGATCCAATGCCTACAGCCCTGGTCAAAAAATGTCTGCATGTCTACAGCTGGCATGAATCATGCATGGATCTCACCCACACAGAGCTCCTTCGCTATCGTTACAGGAAGCATAGAGGTCTACTAACTGAAGAACTGTTTTTATGTTTTTATTAACAATTAATTATTAGTAACAACATGAAACAATCAGAAAATAACATAAAAATACAATTTGTCTTATTATTCAGAAAGAACACAAACATTAAAAGTGTGTGTGTGTGTGTGTGTGTGTGTGTGTGTGTGTGTGTGTGTGTGTGTGTGTGTGTGTGTGTGTGTGTGTGTGTCATTCAGCCAGTCTGTCAGTGTCTGTCAGTCAGAATGCTGTCTAACTTGGTTAGGATTATGGACGTCCCCCACCTTGTAAGTACTTGTGTTTTTGCATTATTCGCAGGTACTGCTGCTGTGACATGAAAATCTCCTCCTGGGGAACACGCATCCATCTACCTATCTATGAAAGCAGGAAATTGCAGTGAGATTTACAGAAAGAAATCCAGGACACTCTTACCTGTAGACATCATTATCTACAACTATGCCTTCCGTCAGGTGAGGCCAAGTGGTTGCAAGATGAAGCTCACTACATCAAAAAACAGAGAAAAAATAATTATTTTTGTTTGGCACAGAGATTCATTGTGTAATAACTTATCTTCTTTTTATTTAGACCAACTGTTTTCATTATGTTTGTTAATTCTATTTAAATCATGAAAATATAGATGTAAGCGGTCGAAGATGGGTGGATAGATGTAAGAACTTAATCACATATTCTTACTGTATGTGTGATTAAGTTCTTGAAAAGTAATCAAAGCCCAGAGAAAACAGCAATTCAGCTTTGTTTGTAGGTTTAGGTTTTGGTACTGCCATCTGTAGTGATGGGAATCAAAGGGTACCGCAGGATACGACATACTGCTCATAATACCAATATTATCACGATTTAGCAATTCTGCGATATCAATCACTATGAACACAAAAAGCCTGTGAAAAGGTATCTTTTTGTATTCTCTATATTAAGTCCAAACTGTTAGAAAACAGCCCGCACATTCATAAAGTAGCGTTGCTGGAAGCAGGGAAATCCATTCAGAGCACCTTATTTATTTATTTTTATTAATCATAATATTGGAAGACAGACAATATATTGATGTATCTACATATTTTGTTCAACCCCTAGCAATCTTAGTTGTAATTTTACAATGTTACCTGATTGGCTCCTCACAGGCTCCAAATGGAAGATTACCAAACTCCACTCCTCCCACCTCACCTCCAAGGAGTGTGTCAAAGTCTACCAGAAAGCCAAAGAAAAGAGACAATAGGAAAAAACAGCAGCAATGCACAGCAGCAAATCTGTTCGCATCCAAAAACTGAATCATTATGTTGGACAAACCCCAGACAGGAAGGCCACCAAAGGGCCAAGACCCATTTAAAGGAGCTGCAGCATTCAATAGCTGAGACAGGAGACACTGCCTATGTCTGCCATTATTCCACATCTGATACCAATAGATTTTTTAAGACATTTTCAGTGTAATTGGTGGAAAGTGTGCAACATGTATGCAATATGCACAAAAATAAGACTTAAAAACATTTGTTTTAAAGAATTCTTGGATTCTAAAAAAACATTCACATCTATAAAACACCATAAACATGTTGGTTGTTTAAAGTTTAAGACAGTACACTAAGAATGACCTTGAGCAGAAAGTGCCAGTGTCTTCCAGATAATACACATTACCCAGTTTCACCAGCAAGCAAGTGAAACCAAACTGCTTATAAAGGAGGAAGTGGTGTGTGCAGTCTAAAAATGTCAGCCAAGATAATGAAACACTGGACAGTCTTAAATTGGACCCTGAACTTAAAAGTAGAAGACTACCCACTTGTATAAAATCAAGAACTCTTCCGTTTCAATCTGGCCTTCGCGCTGTTGGTGCTCGGGCCCTAACAAGTTTTACATTGGGTCTTATGCAGGAAGTAATATACCAAGAAATATCCTCTTTCAAATATTGTGAAAGCTAAAATTGTTAAAAAAATGAAAATCAGCGGCCAGCGGAGAAGGAGACAGGATTACCGACACAGAAGCTTAGCAATGTCATGTTGTTCATGGGATCAGCAAAATGTATTTTGCCCCCCTTAAAAAAGGTCCACTTAAAAAAAATCGAAGTTTAAGTGTTCGCTATATTTAGAATATTTTCTCTGCTTGACCTTGCCTACAGGCGGCATTTTCCAACAGGGAAATTAAGCTAGTTAAATTATGGTAATGTATGACTTTGGGTTACTTCGGCTTCACCAAAGTCTCATAATAACACTTTATTATGAGATTATTATGAGATATTTATTATCAGATCGAGGCAGCGGTAGACCAGCAACTCCTGTGTTCTGTTAGGTAAGGTATGAGATTATTGTGTAATGTGTAACCACATTATCCTCCGTTTTGTATGTGCCTACCTGGAGGCTGCTGTGGCCACGAATACTGCTGCCAGTCCTGGAGAATGTAGGTAAAACGGATGGCAATGTTGATTGGAGGTAGAGGGGACAAGGTGCAACCCTGGAGGAGAAAAAAAGACAAAAAGGTGGTTTAGCCTTTTCTGACTTAACTTAAATCTTGGAACCAAAAAAACTATATCAGGAACTAAAAGTCACCTTTGTGTTTCCAATGCATACGAATACTTAATTTTTATATATGGGAAAACAACGACAAGTAATCTGGAGCTATCATATAGGAACTAAAACAAAGACTGGACAAGCAGGCTCGTCACAATTCCTCAAAAAAGCATGTATGGAGACATCCAGAAAGACTGTGTGCCCAAGATCGACCACTTTGCACTTGCACACGCTGACTTAACCTGACTTAACTGACTTAGCTTTTTGATTCTTTGGCCGCTCTGACATGGCAGCGTTGTATGTTCCACCATGGGAGAAGCACACGCAGTTGAAAAATTTCAACTTTCTGATTGACATTCAAAACGCCAAAAACACGTCGCCAACAGATTTGCCACTCCATGCAGCTGAGAAAAGCCGGCTTCCATTGAAAATTATTGACTACCGTAAGTCAATAATTTTCACTTTAATAACTTTAGAAGTTCAAGTCGGTGGCGGTGTGTACGTACAGTTACTCAACCACAGTAGGGACTTGTGTGTTGGCAGACGCCTCATCCTTTGGTCTGGGGGCTGTCCTCAGCCAACAACAGACAGACGGAACACGTTCATCTCCAGAGGCCTGTCTGAGGCCAAAAAACATTATGCACAGATCGAAAAGAAGGCTTTGGCTGCAACTTGGGCATGCAAACGGCTGACGCCCTACTTCCCGGGACTGAAGTTAAAGTTAGAGACTGACCCTAAACCTTTAATGCCACTCGTGAGTACCAAGGCTCTTGATGAACTCCCTCCCAGAGTGCTGAGATTTTGGCTAAGGCTGATGAAGGCATTATTATCCTTATCAAAAGCCCCTGTAAAACAAACACTCACACAGAAGGACAAAGACAACGAGGCAGAGGTTAAAGACTTTGTGGATGCTCTCATCGAAAGCCTTTCTGCAACAGAAGCAAGATTGAAGGTAATTCAAGAGAAACAGAAAGCTGACCCTGTTTGTGTCTGGCCACGACACTTGTCGCATTTTCAGCGTCATTTTTGTGCTTTCTATTATTCGTTTTTGTAGCTTTTTTTTGCTCGCAAAATCATCTGAGAAGTGTTTGTTGGTTATTTATTTCTGATTTAGAACGTAATCACTGTGAAACAATTATACAGTTAGCTTTACTTCTCTTTCTTTCTCTACTGTACAATGGACTAATTTAAGTAGCTACAAAACTTTAGTTCTTGTGGTATACAGCTGGACTAGAGTAGCTGTTGCTCACTGAATATGACATGTAATGTCCCACCCTTTTCTAGCACTTTTGTTATGCATTGCTCCCAGGTTGTGACCCAGGTGAATTCAGAAATGTCATGACCAGGGATTTACCCATGTTGACTGGCTTGGTTTGAATTTCCAAAAGGAGGGTTGAACACTGATCAGACAATCCTGGCCCAACCCTGGTACAGTTGTGGTCAAAAGTGTACATACACTTGTAGAAAATCACAATGTTATGGCTGTCTTGAGTCTTCAATAAGTTCTACAACTCTTATTTTTCTGTGATAGAGTGATCGGAACACATACATGTTTGTCACAAAAAACAGTCATAAAGTTTGGTTCTTTCATAAATTTATTATGGGTCTGCTGAAAATGTCACCAAATCTGCTGGGTCAAAAATATACATACAGCAACATTAGTATTTGGTTACATGTCCCTTGGCCATTTTCACGGCAACTAGGCGCTTTTGGTAGCCATCCACAAGGTCCTGGCAAGCTTCAGGTCGAATGTTTGACCACTCTTCTTGACAGAATTGGTGCAGTTCAGCTAAATTTGATGGTTTTCTTGCATGAACCTGTTTCTTTAGCACTGTCCATATGTTCTCAATGGGGTTTAAGTCAGGACTTTGGGAAGGCCATTCTAAAACCTTAATTCTAGCCTGGTTTAGCCATTCCTTTACCACTTTTGATGTGTGTTTTGGGTCATTGTCTTGTTGGAACACCCAACTGCGCCCAAGACCCAACCTTCGGGCTGATGGTTTTAAGTTTTCCTGCAGAATTTGGAGGTAATCCTCCTTCTTCATTATCCCATTTACTTTCTGCAAAGAACCAGTTCCACTGGTAGCAAAACATCCCCAGAGCATAATACTACCACCACCATGCTTGACAGTAGGCATGGTGTTCCTGGGATTAAAGGCCTCACCTTTTCTCCTCCAAACATATTGCTGGGTGCTGTGGCCAAACAGCTCAATTTTTGTTTCGTCTGACCAGAGAACTTTCCTCCAGAAGGTTTTATCTTTGTCCATGTGATCAGCAGCAAACTTCAGCCGAGTCTTAAGGTGCCTTTTCTGGAGCAAGGGTTGCACGGCAGCCTCTCAGTCCATGGCGATGTAAAACACGCTTGACTGTGGAGACTGACACCTGTGTTCCATCAGCTTCCAAATCCTTGCAGACCTGCTTCTTGGTGATTCTTGGTTGACTCTTGACCATCCTGACCAATCTCCTCTCGGCAGCATGTGATAGCTTGCGTTTTCTTCCTGATCGTGGCAGTGACACAACTGTTCCATGCACTTTATACTTGCGTATAAGTGTCTGCACAGTTGCTCTTGGGACCTGTAGCTGCTTTGAAATGGCTCCAAGTGACTTCCCTGACTTGTTCAAGTCAATAATTCGCTTTTTCAGATCCACACTGAGTTCCTTTGACTTTCCCATTGTAGCTTTTGTAGCTGAGTCTAATCACTGGGTCAAATGAGCCCTATTTAAATGGGCTCATGAGAAGTCAACAGCTGTAGTCAATCAGAATCACTTAGAAGAAGTGAAGAGGCCATGACATGAAGCTAATTTGATTGACACAACTCGCTACATCACCAAAATTGACATATTTTGTTGCTGTATGTATATTTTTGACCCAGCAGATTTGGTGACATTTTCAGCAGACCCATAATAAATTCATGAAAGAACCAAACTTTATGACTGTTTTTTGTGACAAACATGTATGTGTTCCGATCACTCTATCACAGAAAAATAAGAGTTGTAGAACTTATTGAAGACTCAAGACAGCCATAACATTGTGATTTTCTACAAGTGTATGTACACTTTTGACCACAACTGTAGGTGGTGTGAAAGAGGTATTAGAGGTATATAGAAGGCACTGGAGAAGGACAAACTGCCACCAACATTCAGGCATGGTCTGTAGCTTACAGACAATCCTCAATAGCTGCTATTTCCCTCAATGCCAAATCTGATATGGTTGAATGGTGCTATAGGCTTGAAAAACATCCAGAGGTTGCGGTGCAAACTAACGGGGTCATTTCGGAATAGTTTGTTCTTGGTAGAGGAACAAGAGCAAGAGGTTTGCTCTCGTTCCTCTCCTTTGTTGTTTAGCCTGTTAACAACTCACTTCAAAATATGTTTTTTCGCCTACATTTTTCCCCAAAAAATTGCTACAGTTTCCACATCCTTTGGCCCTCTGGGAGGGTCCCGAGGTCATTAGGAAGCTAACACTCTCAATTTTTTGTTTCTTGTGTCAGTGTGACACTAGGTCTTACTGACACAGAGCTGAAGAGGTTAGAATAGAGAATTTCTATTTCCGTCCAAGTAAATCATATGTAAAATTATTAAAAAACACTACTGTATTACATGATCTACATACAAAAATAGTATCCCAGCCACATGTCTGAACTTAATACAGAAAAAATCCAGAAGAAAATGACTCAGAAAATGGCTATTTTATGAAGTTATTTCTACAGATATGTCTGTGCGTTTTTCTTATTTCCTCTCAGAAAAAAAGCCCAAAAAGTGCAAAATAAAAAACACATCCCCATCACTCATACACATATCTAAAATAACTACATGCATAAATTTATAGAAATAAGTCATTATAATTTGATGAAATGGTGAAATGCAATAACTAAGGCCTTATTTTTGCTTTGACACAGCTGGAGCCATCACAGGGTTAAAATTTTCTGGTCATGTTTGGTATCGATCAACTCGTCTTCTTATTGGCTACACAGGGAGGCTGGTTTTATTGCTTTTTTTTTATTGCTTTTGACTGGTTGGAGTAGATGCCAGTCTTTCCCACTTTTGCCCTCTGTAAATCGTGCGACTTGATTGGCTTCCATAAGGGATAGCTCAGGTTATAGTAGACGGATTGGCTGAAACGACCTGTGTTGGAACTAAATTCTGCTCCGGTTTCATGGTTCAGTCAATTAGTAGTGTTGGAGCTAAATCCTGCTCCCGTCTCATGGTCCAGTCAATTACTAGCCAGAATCTCAGATGTTGATGTGTGAATTATTTTTATTACATAGGATATCCTGAGACAAAGTTACCTGGATCAAGCTATCACAGCTCTCCCCTTCCTTTGTCTGACTCTTGGGCTCTTGCACCCCTGTTCTTATTCACTAAGGGTGGGGTCTCCAGGTCACAGTGATGTGATGTGTTTGTTTGTTTATTCGTTCAGTTGGAATGTGATTGGAAGTTTATGACCCTATCAGGACTTGCAGAGCAAAGAATAACATGACCTCCTGTACTCTTAGTTGAGCAGTAAACGGGGACCACAACCAGACACAGGATGTGTCCCCAACCATCTATCCTGCATCTGACACATTTAGTAGAACTGGGTAATAACACAATGTAGCAGAGCACCTTATCTCAGAGGAAAGGAGTATTGTAAAACAGCTTAATGCATGAACAACAAACTTAATGCATGACCAACATGTCTTCACGTATGTTAAAATAATGCTTTTGCCTTTTATGGAGTAAGAACACTATCAAAAAGATGTATGCATAACTTTATGTATTCATATTCTTATTTTTATATTCATATATTTTTATACATTTGTGCGTAAATTACATAGGCAAGCAAAATTACCTTTACATACATGTGTGTATTTATGTGAGTGTGACTCTAGAAGCTATGACTGTAAACATTCACGAGTACAACTCTGATTTCTACGACTACGAATTCTTGAGTGTGAACACGAATTCAAGTTTACGGGTACGAGTAAAAAAACTGTTGAAATGACGTCACTGCCGTCACAGGCCGGGGTAATCGAACCTCGATTCCATTTAATGCGCATGCGTCACAGGTGAAAATGGCTAACCGACCGGAGGCTTCTAGCCCAGGCTCAGCACAGGTAAAGTAAAAAACGTGGTTATTCAACATTTTTCATACGATTTTACTACTTTGATAGCACTTTATAATGATATACATTTCTGCAACTCATAGACGGTTAGCCATTTTTCACCTGTGACGCATGCGCATTAAATGGAATCGAGGTTCGATTACCCCGGCCTGTGACGGCAGTGACGTCATTTCAACTGTTTTTACTCGTACCCGTAAACTTGAATTCATGTTCACACTCAAGAATTCGTAGTCGTAGAAATCAGAGTTGTACTCGTGAATGTTTACAGTCATAGCTTCTAGAGTCACACTCACATAAAAACACACATGTATGAAAACGTAATTTTGCTTGCCTATGTAATTTACGCACAAATGTATAAAAATACGAATATGAATATAAAAATACGAATATGAATACATAAAGTTATGCATACATCTTTTTGATAGTGTTCTTACTCCATAGCCTTTGGCTTGAATGTATAACGTATAATGCAAATCACACACAATGTTTGAACACATAACATTTTAAATTCCAACATTCCCCCTTTTGATCTCACTCTGTGAGATCATTACCTAAATGCTTGTAACATTTTAAATTCCAACACCTGTCAATCAAAAGCTGTTGAGTCAACCAAACTTGCTGAATAGAAGGATACACTGGAGCGTTAGTAGCGCTGGCAGTAGGAGCGATTAAAGTCCATAAATGATGGACTTTTCAGCTTTGTTTACGAGGAAACATGGCCAGAATCTACAAGATTGTGAGGGGACCAGCTTGTTTTGGATTAAAAGGATTGGATGTACTTATTCTTTGAACTGTTGGCAAAGCAGGAAAAAAAAGTTTCTGGCGATCTTTCACCGCTGTGAATAGAGACACGAGGAGAAAGGTAAGGACGCACGTTTGAATTTAGACACTATCGGCGCAGAATCCTTCTGTGTTTCTTTACTTTAAAACATGATTATAACCGCTATAAGTCACCTTATGCTTATATGTGTGTGGGCTCAATGGAATCATGAGACTTTAAGCTTTCTAATGATGTGCTGCATGACCGTGTTGATGAAGATATAATGCTTGCAATTCGAGTTAAGAAAACGTTTTCTCCTAAAATGGAGAAAACGGTCCCGCTGACGGGCGAATGCTGTCCAAGAGGTTAGTTTAGCCATAGAGCCTTTGGCAGCAGCCTTAACCCTGACAATTTGGATTTCTTTCAAGCAAATCATCTAAAAAAAAATCTTCAAAAACATTGAAAAATGCACAAAATGTAATTTTTAAAAAGCAACAAATACGTTGGAAAAAAGTGACAAAAACATCAGGAAAAAACAAAAGGTTGCATGGACGACGGGAAGACAACGCAAGGGTTAAGGGGGGAGACTAACTTCCTAAATGTAAAATATAAATGGACTTGACAACGATTACTCAAAGCACTTTTATGTAATACAGGAACCATTCACCGTTCATACACATTCCTACACTGTGGCCGAGGCTGCCGTACATCACTTGCTGTTACACTCCAATGGCGCAGCAACTCGGGGTTCAGTGTTTTGTGGTTATACTTAAGCATCATGACACTTACTATCTTAGACTTGAAGATGTCAAGCAGGCCAGAAAGGTGGTTATACTGGCTTGGAACCTTGCGGAGGTGGACCATCTCAAAGTCAGTGCGCACACCTGGGCCCTGGCACTCTCCAGCATACACCCGTCTCCACTTTTGCTGGATCTGCACAAACATGGGCACCTGGCTGAGTGCACAAGATGAAGAAGAGCAGGCATTACTATTAAGAATTCAGTGTGTTCAATGTATTATTTTTCCTTCACTAAAAGAGGTTATGTAGCATAAAAGTTATGCAAGTGAAAGTTGTGGGGAAGTACAGAAAGGTGGTACTGGAGTTTTAGTCAATCTCACAACGTACACAACAACAATACCAATAAACTTCTGGTTAGTAAAGCAAATGCTACATCGTTCAGTATTATTGTATTATTATTTTCAAAGAGATACATGTTAAACTGTAATATTATACTGTGGGGAATGTGATTACTTATGTAACATTAACTTTAATGTATTTTGCCCTTTCACTAGAGAGTGGGCATATTAGCAGGACCATTTGTAACATACAATCATAAAATCCTCCGAAAAAATGTAATGCTATTGTCACAATGGCTATTATCAGTGGTTTAATTTGTGTTATAATGATGTATGCTGATAATAATTCCGATATTTATAATTAAACTTAAAGTAATGGAACTACAGTGTAATGCAAGGCCCGAACATCATTGATGTATCGTTGAGTATTATACTAATGTTATATGTGATGCTTATATTACACTGTTATGCTTCAGTATAAAAATTGTTGGACAACAAATAGACAAACAAATTCAATTCAATTCAATTTTATTTATTTTATTCATAACAAGAGTTATCTCAAGACACTTTACAGATAGAGTAGGTCTAGACCAGATAGGGTAGGTCTAGACTACACTCCAGAATTTACAAGGACCCAACAGTTCTAGTAGTTCCCTCCAGAGCAAGCAACAGTGCGACAGTGCCGAGGAAAAACTCCCTTTTAGGAAGAAACCTCGGACAGACCCAGGCTCTTGGTAGGCGGTGTCTGACGACCGGTTGGGGTTAGAATGAAGAGTGGCAATAACAGCCACAGAAAAGATAACAGTTAAGTAACAGATAACAAATCCTTATAATTCCTGTTTACATAAAACAGAGTGAGAACCAGTTTTAAAGATCCATTTCTATCATTCCTCCTAGCGTGATTCTATCTGGAACAGAGAAATTACTCATCTAATATTCCACCTGGTGGTAGGGTGGTGACAATCACCAGACAGAGAAATGGACATTTTCATTATTATGTTAATTTAAATGTCTGAGACCTGGAGATAGATTTTATCCGGCCTAAAAAAAACTCTGCATGTTTCTAAACAGTTGCGTGACCAGAAGCGTAATGAAACCCGGATAAATATTGGAGATTGGAGAGATTTTTAAAGATGGAGACAGCTTAGAGCCCATAAAGACACTATGTTGGCTAATTTTCTCGTAACCATTAAGCTTCAGACTAATTTATCACGGCTACTAGGGATGGGCCTTTTCAGTAATTTCAACATTTGTGTACTCACATAAAATGAAGAGTAAGTTTGTTACTCTGAAAAATAAGTAAGACAAAGCCAGTGAAGTGATCCCGACTGGCCCCATGGCGCAATGCTAACATGTGATTACTGCTAAAGTTACCGGGGGACCAGGCAAGCGGACCACAGCCCAACCACCATATGACAGACCTGTGACAGAAACCACAAGTTTGACTTCCTCATAATGGAAACATGCAATTTAACTTTGGCAAAACAACCAATTAAGTAATTAACAAGAAATTGCGTCTGTCGGGTAGAGAGGACAACAAGGTAGTGGTGTTTTTAACGGTTGTTGCCGTAGTTTTATGGCAAGAAAGTGTGTCTGTCAGTTTGGTTTGCTTAGGCCACTTACGCATTCAGTCTGTCCGCGATAGTCTGCCACGTCCCCGTTTCTTTTTTGCAAATAATGTTTCACGTTATCATGCTTGCCCCTTGATTGTACGTTTTGATTTCACCTCTGATTGGATGTTCAGTGGGTAATGGTAATTGGCTAGTCATCTCAGGCGAAAAATGGGTTAATTTGTACTTGTGACTCACCCCTTGGGTCACAGAGGCACATTATAAATTTCAGTCAGTTGCTCAGACTTTGTGAAATCTCACTGTTGAAAATATCCCTCCACAAATTTGAATTACACATGAAGGAAATGATTCTACAGCTACAAAACTTTTTTACACAGGCATAAAATAATTCTAAATTTTTGGGTAAAATCATAAAATATGGTAAAATATCGCAGAAAACTGCCACAAGTCAGACCGGCAAAAAGTATGTTGTGATTGGCCCTGACTTTTCATTTATAAAAGAGCTGGATTATAAATAATCGATTCTCCAATTAAAATCAAACTTTCTTTGGATGATGTGACATTAACTAATAAAATCCCAAAATTGATCTTTTAAATTATGTCTTTTCAAAATGGATGTATAACCCACCACTAACTTGTTGGGGGTTAATTCTTAATGTAAACATTAACCTGATGCATTACAAAAACATTTGAGGGGTGCTTCTTTCTTGTACAATTTACAGCACAAGTTTTCTGAGAATCTCTTTTATATCCAAGCAAAATTGGTAGCAGAACATTGTAGATTGCCAAATTTACATCAGAACAATATCTGTTTCATTATCTCTGCTCTCCATTTTTTTCAAACAAAAAGACAACAGGAACTTAATACAGTTTGGGAGAGGTAAGGTGTGCAGTAGGGCTTGGTCGATTTTTTGCCATGTTAATTTCATCAGGTGGAAGCATAGACCGTAACGGTCTAAGGGTGGAAGGCACTAACTGCTAATGGGGGTGTTTTCAGAGCATCCCTGTTTCACGGGTAACAGTCTGTCTTCAGAACACCCCCTTGTTTTCACCTTTTTTGGATTAGCCCAACCCACCAGAGACAGATTGAAGAAAGTACTAGAAAGCCTTCGTCTGAGGGTTTGCTGAATATTTATTTAACTGTGAGTGTTTCATTTACAGTCAGTCCTCGACCATGTCGAAGACATCGCCAGTGTGGCAGCATTTTACAAAAATAGATAACGGAAAAAAGTTGAATGCAAAGTTTGCAAGCAACAGTTTGCATATTGCAGCTGACTACAAACATGGCATATCACCTAAAAACGGTAAGCTAACTTGTCTGCGTTAGGTTGCCCTGTCTGTTTTGAGTAGGCTATATGAACATATCAGAATTGGTATATTTCATAGTCTAATAATCGTTTTATAACTACAGGTGCACCCACCCGCAACGACGGTAGCGTTCCCCAGACACACCCACACCACGCTGGATGTTAAGCCTCTATCATCCAAACGCAAAAATAATATCACGGAAGGAATTGTTGACTTTATTGCTCAGGATATGAGGCTCATTGGTGTTGTTGAGGGCTGAGGTTTAAGAACTTGTTAATATACAGCGCCAGCACGCCACACCATCACGCAATATGTGAGGGACTCAAAGAGAAAGTTTCAGAGTTAATACAATACAGCAAGGCACTGAGCTTGACCACAGATATGTTTAAATATACATTAAAGTGGACGTGCCTTTTGTGTTTAAGAGTAAAAGCTTTAAATTAATAGTCTATTCGTGTCAGAGCCGCAAAGCCGAGCGCCAATGTTCAGAGCCGACAGACGAGTGGCATTTCACTGCAAAATAATTAGGTCCAAAACGATTTAATATACTGCAAATAGCCTACAAGGACAAGTAGTGCAGGACAGCACAGTTAATCTTGCATTTTTTTCCGTGACTCAAAATCTAATTTATCCACAAAACGCACAGCAAAAGACATTTCAGACCGTCCAGCAAACATGTATACATTTTATCATCAATGTACACTGTAACGATTTTTCACTATGAAGTCGCTGAACGTTGCTGCTGTTTCAACCTGTTGGCTCTGCAGCGGGCGGGGCTGCTGCTCCGTTCCCCCCATGCACGCACACATAAACACACAATCACACGGTGGATGCAGGAAAAACCGCAATGAGATGTAAAGGATGACCTAAATTGAGGACAGCTTCATTATTGTAGGTGCAATGATAAGTTAAAGTCATCTAACTGTATGTGTGTCCTTGCCCAGGATAGGAAATTATGCATTTATGCTGGGTTATCAATGCATGGCACCCCTACTACAGCATGTGATGAGGGTGCAATGTCCATGAGTAGGCTACCATGAATAGGACAGGATAGGATCATAGAGACACAGCAATTCTGGTTTTTCACCTTTATGGCTGGTAAAAACTGAATGTGGCAGGTGTTCAAAAAAGGCCCTGGTGACTGGGCCCTTCCAAATATATGCCAGTGATTGGCCTCCTGCCAACAATGTGTGTACCCTCACTGTCTTCTGGAATCCCCTAAATCCTTGCTCAACCCTCCTGGTCTATCAGCCTGGCTTCCAGGTTAGCATGGCGCGGTTATAGTCGCTTGATTAACATTGATGGTGCTTGAAGTCTTTGTTTCATTTATTATTTCTCTGCCTGGTCCAGTAGTATGTAGCTTTTTTTTTTATTGTCGGAAACCTATACCGTGTTATCTTTTCTGAACGCATGTAGTTCGTTGAAAATACATTGTAAGCTAACAGCTTACAATGTATTTTTTACAACCGGCAGCTCTCTTTACCCTGTCTCTCCTAGTTAGTCATGCTCTCCTAGTTAGTTATGCTCTCCCAGTTATGCTGTAATAGTTTTAGACTGCTGGGGGACTTCCTTTGACACACGGAGTCCTTATGTTCTTTCCCCCCAGCATGTTCCCTCGGATCAGGGAGGCTCCAACATCATGGTAGCAGCTGTAGCCATGGTCCCGCTACACGTCCTGCGATGCCGTGTTCATCCTGCTACGTCCTGCTGTGCCTTGTAATGCCGCACAATTCCCTGCTAAGCCATGAACTACTACAAAGAACTACTACAAACTGTTATCTTTTCTGTGGCTGTTATTGCCACTCTTCATTCTAACCCCAACCGGTCGTCAGACACCGCCTACCAAGAGCCTGGGTCTGTCCGAGGTTTCTTCCTAAAAGGGAGTTTTTCCTCGCCACTGTCGCACTGTTGCTTGCTCTGGAGGGAACTACTAGAACTGTTGGGTCCTTGTAAATTCTGGAGTGTAGTCTAGACCTACTCTATCTGGTCTAGACCTACTCTATCTGTAAAGTGTCTTGAGATAACTCTTGTTATGAATTGATACTATAAATAAAATTGAAATTGAAATTGAAACATTGTGGTTAGTTGGAAGGTCTGCTTTGGTTGCCTTGCCTCAATTCGGAATAATTTTCTAACATTGTTATCGCACCTTGTCTAGTAGTAACCCTCTTTGTCATAATTTAGCAAAACTATCACTGGGGTTGATCATTGCAGTTTTTGAGGGTTATTTCACAAAACTGTCGGGGAGCTTGAGAATTAGGCTGTCATCCTTTCAGTAACGGAACCGGAAACCAAAATTGGTATTGTACCTGAAATTGAAACCTAATTGATATCTAATCGAAAATGTAATTGAATTGTGAGGTTGTGAATTTGAGTTAAATCGATTTGGGAAATCCTTGGCAAAACCCAGCCGTCTAAAGTCCTGGGATATTACAACACTTTACACCAAGTTATGGCAGCAAACTGTCAGATTTTAAGATTGAATCGTGTAAACAAAATATTTATCACTTTATGTAGCAACGTACAGTCCAAAAAGAGCATGTGTAGTTGGATAAGGAACCAATAATAAGAACCAAAATTTCTTTTCTTTTATATTGTTTTAATTTGGAACTGGATTTTGGTTCCAACCAGACTATCTACTGCCTTTAGTGATGAAGGTGACTTACCAGCCACTGTTGGCCAGAGAAATGGAGATGGAGCTGAGAAGCAGACTGCATTTGGACTCGCTGATGATTGCCTCGCAGTTGGATCCAGGGCTGATGACCACAAACTCTCGTATACCATACCTGTTACCGGAGACAGTTACAGCAGAACATTGCAGCTGGTTTGACTCTCTTAAGCGTGGTATATGTCAATATATATAGTCATAGTTGACATTAGCTTATACAGTATTTCATGATAGATTTGATGTACTAATCACAAGCCATTGTTTTAATGTGCATGTAGGGGGAAAATAACTTGATAATGAAATTGAAATACCATCCCATTTAACATAATTCTTTCAGTTATTTTTTTTTCTTTCTCTTTAAAGTTGTACTAATATAAAAAAGGCAAAACAAACATTAAAAATGTATGCATCAATTAAATGTTGTTCCTTTAAGCAGAGTCCCTTGTCCATATGGTCCATTCATTTTCATTGCTATTTCTCTGTTGCGATTTATTTGGCCTCGTCGTAATTAATCTTGCCAACAATGCTCTGATTGGTTGACTGCATTTCCAACCAGGGCTAACAGCCATCAATGGGCAGTACTTTAATTTACAATCCAATTAAAACTGACCATGACCCTAATAGCTTCTTTAAGTCAATTTCTACAGCTGAACGACTCAGACACAATCCTGATGTGGAAGGAAAAACTGCTCTCACTGTCTTCACAGTCAATACTACTATATACAAAAACATATACAGGAAGCAGTGTATTAGTAAGGCTCAGTCTTCACCGCAGCAATTCCAACATTTGACCCTCACTCTGACATCTCTCCATTAGTGCATGTATAGGTACTGAGCATGTGTGTGTAATTCAGGCCTGTGTGTAATAACAACAGTGTAAATTGTAATTTCCTCTTGAGAGATTAATAAAGTATACATTATTATTATTGTTATTATTTGCCCCTCTCTTATGTCCCCCTCTCTCTCTCTCCCCCTTTTCCTTAGTTCAGCTTTCCCCAAAAAGCCCCCAAAAACATTATGTTTAAAATCAGTTAGCCATGCCCTAAAATAAGGTTGAGGAAGGAATCCCATCTGATATGCTGCGTTTGAATGATTTTACAGCCTCCAGGACTGAATGTAAACACGTAGGGCTGTAACAGTATGTGGTCATTGCAGGCTTATCTGTCCTCTCTGCATGTTGAAGAAGAGCAGGGCTCCGACACACACATGCAGAAAATGTTCTAAATAAATAAAATATTGTTCTAAGCAAATAGGATAAATAGGTTGGGCATTATTATTTTACAACTGAAATCATTTATTTGTTATTACAAAGGGAAAGTACCGAGAAAGAAAAGGTACCTTTGGGTACGAGAAATGAATTTAAGGTACAGGTATCGGTACCAAAATATGCATGTGCCTGTCCTGTATAAAAGAGCAAGCTGTAGCCCAGTTAACCCTTGTGTTGTCTTCCCGTCAAAACTGAAAATCACCACTTTTGTTGACGCTTTTTATAAATGTTTTTAACTTTTTCTTAGGGTTAGGTTAGTTTTTACGTTTTTGTCTCTTTTTTCAACACAATGCTTTTTTTCAATGTTTGACACTTGATTTACGTTTTCAACACTATGTAACACTAACTTATTAACTTTAGTTTTTCAGTTATTTTTGGAATTTTTAGGAAATTATACCAAATGTTGGAGTTAAAAAAGCAGAAATTAAGATTTATTTAGACTAAAATTAAAGGAAAGTATGTTGATGGATAATCACAGACTGGAATATGTAAACTTTTACTCAATACTATTTCAAAACCACTTCAATTTGTTTTTTCAAATTCTATAAAATTGAATAAGACACCCCAAAATTAATAAAAGTAGAGATTTGTACTTGCCAAAGAGCGTTGTGTGGAATCAATCATGTTATTTTGGGTAGTTAAAAAGAACATTGATATAGGAAAACGGGTCAATTTCACCCGAGGACAACATGAGGGTTAAGGAATTCAGGAAGCGTTGGAAGTGAAATAGATTAGCTGTCATTTCTGAGCATGGAAGCAGGCACATCTGGCTGTAGATAATAAAATAAAATGTTTCATATCATAGAATTCTTTAATTTGTCTTTAACTTAGTTTTCATTTTAAACTATTGTGCAACCAGGTTATTTGTGCCACTGTCTTTCTTGGCCAGACACTCTTTCAATGAGTCTTTACTCTTTGTTAAATAAAGGTTAAATTCAATAATAAAAGTACAGCATTACTAACATGTTATATTTGAGTATTTGAGTGTCTTAACTGTTACATTAAGAATTATGGCCCATAAATAATTAAATGTTTTTCAAAATACATTAAAAACATATGTGTTTTTTTGTTTTGCCTGCTGTACCAAAAACATGCCAAACTGTAAATTCTGTGTACAGTCAAACCCCTATTTTCTGCGTAACCTGATTTTTCTTTGGATGAAACATATAAATAACAGAACTCACCATCTGACAAGGCAGTGGGCTCGAGGAGGAAAGTCATTGTTCATACACAGAAGGTCCTGCATTGCCAAGGGAAATGCATCTGGACACAAGAACAAGAGTTATGTCAAACACTTATTGTTAAAGGGTTAACTTTTACTTTTATTGTTATTAAAAACAGTCAACATTCACTGTAATATATGCATAAAGTAAATAAGAAAAGCAAGGAGGCTAACCGGGAATGTTGGGTGGGGAAAATAGTGAATTGTGTGCTGAAACCAAATAATAAACTAAGAAAACTAAGAAGTTAAAAGCTTGTGGAAGTAAAAAAAAAAAAAAAAACTAAAAGTATTTTATTTCTCATTAGACTCCATTAGAATGACTAACAAGCAGTAGTATTATTGATGTAGCTAGGTATATTTTTGACTCGTCTGACATCCTTTTACATCATAACAAAAAAAACATGAGAACACATAAGCGTAAACATTAAAGTGATGGTTTGCAGTAATTTCACCCTAGGTTCCTTTGCACCATCATCTCGAGCCAAACAACTTCCATAAGCTTTTTTCCCTTGGTCTAACACTGGCCTAGTTAGCGCTAGCTGAATGGCTTAGTGCAGGCGCTAATGGAACCAACATTGTATCTTGTAAATTACCCCACTAATAATGGCCGGTGTTATGTGCCTTCTGGTTTTTCCACCTACTGGTTTCCGAGCCTGTCCAGATGCCGTGTAAACCTATCAACGGCTACCCACGTTGACAGATTCGCTACAAATTCATAAACATTTTACTGGCCTTTGCATGTCGCACCTCAATATAAACTGTACTGAACTGAATATCTGAGCACGACACTACAAAAACATTGTACAGTGGGAAAATAATGTGTTTTAAAAGAAATTACGATGATCCGTGTCGCGCTGGGTTCAAACCCTCTTCAGCAAAAATAATAGCATCGCGGTCTCACTGCACCGTCCGCTAGACCATCAGATCCATCAGATTGCTGGTGAAAAACTTTGCTTTCTCTCAGTAGGACAAGACTCACAGTTTAACAGAGTAAACCGAAACAACTTGTTACCTTGATTAAGGCTTCAAAACAAAACTATATCGTGCACTATAACCTCCTACTACACCTCTGCGCCATCCGTGTGCAAGGACCTGTCATAAATTACACCAGGCAGCACACAGTTTGTGAACCAATCGGTCTAAAACAACTGGTTACCCTGGGCTGGAAACGCGTGATCTCAATGCTCTCAAACAACTACAACAACAAGTTTCTTGGATTTATGAGAAGAAGCAATATTAATATTGACGTGGCTCAAATGCCTACATCTACGTTTCCAATAGCCTACAACGTTATGTTTACGACTTCATTGTGTTACTTGAACGTAAAAGGTTCTGTCTGTGAAGTATCGGGTGCACTCATAAGACATATGTGTTAAACAACGTTCACCTTTCGTCTTACACCACTTTAAAAACTGATTTGCTGATATCTGGGTGCGTAGGTGACATAATATAACCTACGCTACAACACTAACAATTTAAAAGGTTGGGCACAAACTATTAAAATGTCTTAAAACGAACTATGTATTGTAGGTGTTTGTATTGTCAAATGCGTATCTTCCGTCTGTTTGAGAGCATTGAGATCACGCGTTTCCAGCCCAGGGTAACCAGTTGTTTTAGACCGATTGTTTCACAAACTGTTTGCTGCCTGGTGTAATTTATGACAGGTCCTTGCACACGGATGGCGCAGAGGTGTAGTAGGAGGTTATGGTGCACGATATAGTTTTGTTTTGAAGCCTTAATCAAGGTAACAAGTTGTTTCGGTTTACTCTGTTAAACTGTGAGTCTTGTCCTACTGAGAGAAAGGAAAGTTTTTTCACCAGCAATCTGATGGATCTGATGGTCTAGCGGACGGTGCAGTGAGACCGCGATGCTATTATTTTTGCTGAAGAGGGTTCGAACCCAGCGCGACACGGATCATCGTAATTTCTTTTAAAACACATTATTTTCCCGCTGTACAATGTTTTTGTAGTGTCGTGCTCAGATATTCAGTTCAGTACAGTTTATATTGAGGTGCGACATGCAAAGGCCAGTAAAATGTTTATGAATTTGTAGCGAATCTGTCAACGTGGGTAGCCGTTGATAGGTTTACACGGCATCTGGAACGGTTTGGAAACCAGTAGGTGGAAAAACCAGAAGGCACATAACACCGGAATGGTACCAAACTTCAACAGTAGTACCAATAGGTTAATCCTCTGTGTATTCATCCTTGAATAGGTACGGGTGACCTTTGAAATTGAGCCACTCATCGTCACGCTTTATGCTAACTTCAAACTCTGCCATTTCGTTGATCTCTTCTTCTGTTCTTTTGCTTCTTTCTCCTACTTTACCGGTAGTCTCTTCCGGCAATAGATGTGCTCTGTGCGTGATCTCGCGGACAAGGAGCTACAACTAATGGAGGAGAATTAGAGAGCTAGCTAGCAGTGCTACCTAGAAGCTTAGTGTAGCCCGCTAGAAAAATGATGGCAATAAATATGAATATATTATATTATTACTATAATAAAATAAAACTAGTTAGTCTATTATAATTGCATATGGTTATTAAGAACCAATTAAAACATTGGTTCAGGAGTTGATCCCGCCTTGATTGATAGGTGACAGCGGATGTTTCTCTGCCATGCAGACGGCCAGTCTGTTAGCGACCGTACAGTCTTGAACCAATTAAAACATTGGTTCAAGAGTTGATCCCGCCTTGATTGATGGGTGACAGTGGGTGTTTCTTTTGGCACACAGACAGCCTGTTAGCCGCCGATACGAAGAGATAACAGAGACATTAACATTCAAATATAATTGCATATGTCACCTAAACACTTGGAAAAGTACGTTGGGAACTGTACCGCTGCCATGGAGCCTTGAGGGATTTTCGTTGCGTCATGTTTATCTGACGTGAAACTTGGTGAGTTAGCTAGCCAAAGTGATTGAAGTACAGTATCGAGTGCATTGCTACAGTCAGCTAACGCAGACGCTGCGCAGCATGTCATATTAATGCATGTCGGTGTGTCAATCTCGGTTTTATATTAAAGATAGTCTATCTAAGCTCATTCACAATATACATCTGGGTTATAAATAAAGTAATTTGCAGTATGTACACTCACCTATAGGATTATTAGGAACACCATACTAATGCTGTGTTTGACCCCCTTTCGCCTTCAGAACTGCCTTAATTCTACGTGGCATTGATTCAACAAGGTGCTGAAAGCATTCTTTAGAAATGTTGGCCCATATTGATAGGATAGCATCTTGCAGTTGATGGAAATTTGTGGGATGCACATCCAGGGCACGAAGCTCCCGTTCCACCACATCCCAAAGATGCTCTATTGGGTTGAGATCTGGTGACTGTGGGGGCCATTTTAGTACAGTGAACAAGTACCAATTTGAAATGACTCAAGCTTTGTGACATGGTGCATTATCCTGCTGGAAGTAGCCATCAGAGGATGGGTACATGGTGGCCATAAAGGGATGGACATGGTCAGAAACAATGCTCAGGTAGGACGTGGCATTTAAACGATGCCGAATTGGCACTAAGGGGTCTAAAGTCTGCCAAGAAAACATCCCCCACACCATTACACCACCACCACCAGCCTGCACAGTGGTAACAAGGCATGATGGATCCATGTCCTCATTCTGTTTACGCCAAATTCTGACTCTACCATCTGAATGTCTCAACAGAAATTGAGACTCATCAGACCAGGCAACATTTTTCCAGTCTTCAACTGTCCAATTTTGGTGAGCTCTTGCCAATTGTAGCCTCTTTTTCCTATTTGTAGTTGAGATGAGTGGTACCTGGTGGGGTCTTCTGCTGTTGTAGCCCATCCGCCTCAAGGTTGTGCGTGTTGTGGCTTTACAAATGCTTTGCTGCATACCTCGGTTGTAACGAGTGGTATTTCAGTCAAAGTTGCTCTTCTATCAGCTTGAATCAGTCGGTCCATTCTCCTCTGACCTCTAGCATCAACAAGGCATTTTCGCCCACAGGACTGCCGCATACTGGATGTTTTTCCCTTTTCACACCATTCTTTGTAAACCATAGAAATGGTTGTGCGTGAAAATCCCAGTAACTGAGCAGATTGTGAAATACTCAGACCGACCTGTCTGGCACCAACAACCATGCCACGCTCAAAATTGTTTAAATCACCTTTCTTTCCCATTCTGACATTCAGTTTGGAGTTCAGGAGATTGTCTTGACCAGGACCACACCCCTAAATGCATTGAAGCAACTGCCATGTGATTGGTTGATTAGATAATTGCATTAATAAGAAATTGAACAGGTGTTCCTAATAATCCTTTAGGTGAGTGTATGTAAACTATATTCCTGTATTTTGAGTGCATGGGTTCAACACGTGCATCTAGCTTCAGTTTTGGTTAACACTGTTGGTATACATGATGTAAAGAGATCAAGCCATATGGCTAGAATGTGAAATTTATTTTATTGCAGACTTGTACGAGACATGAGTACTGTTGGTGTAACATATGTTTAATACACTGTACTTACCCTATGTATAATATGTTACCATTTAGTTCATAATGTTATTCTGACTTTGTTTACACAGGTCAGGTTTTTTGGTCCTTTGGAAAGATTTGAAGTTTGATGGCGAGCCACCCAACTAGAACTACAAAATCTTAAAGGACGGTATTTTATTTTATTTTATGCCATGGACTAAAGACAAGAGCAAGACTCTTGAGAAGGAGCACTTTTGAACATTGTATTTTATTTAATTTATTTTTATTGTATACACCATATAAACAAATCTTGGGCTTCTTAGAGGGTGCACCCTAAGGTTTTGCATTCATGCTGTATGCTATTCACGCCTATA